>JAJGRX010001428.1:0-600000 GCA_025461125.1 Carex kokanica
TTTATTAAGCCACTTTGAAAATCGCTGATCCAATGGTCACACTAGCAAAACAGTAAATTTTCTGGACCAATGGATCAGCGATTTTCAAAGTGGCTTAATAAATAGTAAAAAAATTCCAAAAAATGTAAAATTTGGTCTCCAAGCACATTTCAATATGGAGAACAACTTGAACGGTCGGATGGACATTTTGAATTTTGAAAATCCGAAAATGAGCGCAAAGCACAAAGGGCTGTTTGCTTTGGCAAAGCACAGCAGCCTTACTCATATACATATATATACATATATATATATATAGGAAATGGCTAGCATGCTACGCGTAGCATAGAGGGTCTCCGTGCTACGGCTCAATATTTGAGTTTTCAAAATCTTAATGGTCGATCCGAACCGTTCAACATGATCTCCATATGAATATGTACTTGCAAACCAAATTGTACATTTTTTAGAATTTTTTACTATTTTTTTAGATAGGTAGAAAATCACTTGATCTGAAAATTCTATACCATTCATATCAAGTGATTTTCTACCTATCTAAAAAAATAGTAAAAAAATTCTAAAAAATGAAAAAATTTGGTTTGCAAGTACATATTCGTATGGAGATCATGTTGAACGGTTCGGATAGACCGTTAGGATTTTGAAAACTCAAATATTGAGCCGTAGCATGGAGGCCCTCTATGCTACGCGTAGCACCGTAGCCAATTCCTATATATATATATATATATATATAGTGCTGGGCTTAGCTACTCCATGGAGTAAACGACTTGGTGCTCCACACCTCGTTATTTCCATTTTGAAAATCCAAACGACCGATCCGAACCGCTCAAGTTGTTCTCCATATTGATATGTGCTTGGAGACCAAATTTTACATTTTTTGGAATTTTTTTACTATTTATTAAGCCACTTTGAAAATCACTGATCCGGCGGTCCAGAAATTTTTACTGTTTTTTACTGTTCACCCGGATTTTCAGATTTTCAAAGTGGCTTAATAAATAGTAAAAAAATTCCAAAAAATGTAAAATTTGGTCTCCAAGTACATTTCAATATGAAGAACATGTTGGAAGGTTCGAATCGACTATTTGAACTTTGAAAATGAAGATATGGCGTGGAGTACAAAGTCGTTTTACTCCATGGAGTAGCTAAGTCCATCTATATATATATATAGATTGACTATGGTGAGTTGTGAAGTAAAACGTCGTTTTACTTCACGCTCATACTCCATTTTGAAAATCTAAATGACCGATCCGAACTGCTCAACATGTTCTTCATATTGAAATGTGCTTGGAGACCAAATTTTATAATTTTTGGAATTTTTTTACTATTTATTAAGCTATTTTGAAAATCCCAGATCCGGGTGAACAGTAAAAAACAGTAAAAAATTATGGACGATTCGATCAGCGATTTTCAAAGTGGCTTAATAAATAGTAAAAAACTTCCAAAAATTATAAAATTTGGTCTCCAAGCACATTTCGATATGGAGAACATGTTGAGCGGTTTGGATCGGTCGATTAGATTTTCAAAATAAAAATATGAGCGTGAAGTAAAAATGACATCTTACTTCGCAACTCACCATAGCCCAGCTCATATATATATATTATATATAGGGATGGGCTATGGTGAGCTATGGAGTAAAACAAGTTTTTACTCCACGCCTTATTATTTCCATTTTGAAAATTCAAACAACCGATCCGAACCGTTCAAGTTGTTCTCCCTATTGAAATGTGCTTGGAGACCAAATTTTACATTTTTTGGAATTTTTTTACTATTTATTAAGCCACTTTGAAAATCGCTGATCCATTGGTCCAGAATTTTTTACTGTTTTGCTACTGTTCACCCGGATCAGCGATTTTCAAAGTGGCTTAATAAATAGTAAAAAAATTCCAAAAAATGTAAAATTTGGTCTCCAAGCACATTTCAATATGGAGAACAACTTGAACGGTTCGGATCGGTTGTTTGGATTTTCAAGATGAAAATATGGCGTGAAGTACAAACTCGTTTTACTCTATAGCTCACCATAGCCCATCCCTATATATATATATATAGAGAGAGAGAGAGAGAGAATGGCTAATATCAAAACGTTTGTTCCTGGACTCAAGAACAAACGATTCAGTTCTCCAATTTTCAAAGTTCAAACAACAAATCCAAACCGTTAGATGTTCAATCTATATTAAAATGTGCTTGGAGACCAAATTTACATTTTTTGGAATTTTTTTACTATTTATTAAGCTGGTTTGAAAACCGCTGTTTTCCAATGGTGCAGAATTTTAATAAAAACGGTGATTTTGAAACCAGCTTAATAAATAGTAAAAAAATTCCAAAAAATGTAAAATTTGGTCTCCAAGCACATTTTAATATAGATTGAACATCTAACGGTTTGGATTTGTTGTTTGAACTTTGGAAATTGGAGAACTGAATCGTTTGTTCCTGAGTCCAGGAACAAACGTTTTGATATGAGCCATTCTATATATATATATATATATATATATAGAGAGATAGGCTACCATGCTTTGCAAATTAAAGCACCTCTTGTGCTTTGCGCTCCTTTTCGGATTTTCAAAATTCAAAATGTCGATCCGACCGTTCAAGTTGTTCTCCATATTGAAATGTGCTTGGAGACCAAATTTTACATTTTTTGGAATTTTTTTACTATTTATTAAGCCACTTTGAAAATCGCTGATCCATTGGTCCAGAATTTTTTACTGTTTTGCTAGTGTGACCATTGGATCAGCGATTTTCAAAGTGGCTTAATAAATAGTAAAAAAATTCCAAAAAATGTAAAATTTGGTCTCCAAGCACATTTCAATATGGAGAACAACTTGAACAGTCGGATTATCATTTTGAATTATGAAAATCCGAAAAGGAGCCCAAAGCACAAGAGGTCCTTTAATTTGCAAAGCATGGTAGCCTATCTCATATATATATATATATATATATATATATATATATATATATATATACATACATATATATACATATATAGAGTAGAACTAGGGTGTTCCTAAGCTCACCAAGGCCTCTCGTGAGCTTAACTCTAAAACCTATCGAATTGACTTCAAACGACATTTCTAAACCGTTAGATGTTCAATCTATATTAAAATGTGCTTGGAGACCAAATTTTACATTTTTTGAAATTTTTTTACTATTTATTAAGCCAGTTTGAAGACCGTTGTTTTCCAATGGTGCAGAATTTTAATAAAAACAGCGGTTTTCAAACCGGCTTAATAAATAGTAAAAAAATTCCAAAAAATGTAAAATTTGGTCTCCAAGCACATTTTAATATAGATTGAACATCTAACGGTTTGAAAATGTCGTTTGAAGTCAATTCGATAGGTTTTAGAGTTGAGCTCACGAGAGGCTTGGTGAGCTTAGGAACACCCTAGTTCTACTCTACATATATATACATATACATACATATACATACATATATGAGGAGGGATCGGATTACACCTTTTTTGGTGACACACTTTGACACCTACCATTTTCAAAGTCCAAATAGTCGATCCAAACCGTACAACATGATGGATATATTAAAATGTGCTTGGAGATCAAATTTTACATTTTTTTGAATTTTTTTACTATTTATTATGATGGTTACAAAATCGCTGTTTTCAGACCATTGAAAAACAGCGATTTTGTAACCATCTTAATAAATAGTAAAAAAATTCAAAAAAATGTAAAATTTGATCTCCAAGTACATTTTAATATGGTGATCATGTTGAACGGTTCGGATGGACTGTTTGGATTTTGAAATCGCAAAATTGACTTATAAAAAAAACGATGTCATGATGTGTCACAAAAAAAGGTGTAATTGGATCCCTCCTCTACATATATATACATACATATATATACATACATATATATATATATATAAGATATATAATCTGCTACAGTTTAAGAATATTTTTGGAATATTATTTTATGTTATGTTCTCTCTTAATTAACCATCTCTTTGGTTTTAGTGGTTATTAATGTTAATTGCACAGTCAAGTCAAATATATTTATTTTAAGCATTGATTATGCCTAGAGGAAGAATTATATAATTTTTTTTATGAAAAACTTGGCGACCAAGAATAGTTTAGGTTAGAAGAACATTCAACAACGTCGAATACAAGAAAGGATTAAGGCATGCATGTGACAGATATATATATATATATATATATATATATATATATATATGAGTAGAACTAGGGTGTGTTGTGCTCACCAAACTCTTTGGTGAGCACAACTCTACATAAACAATCGGATTCACTTCAAATGAGATTAATCCAACCGTTGAAACCGATGTACTCTACGAGTGATGCATGTACATGCAAAATTTTGAATTCAAAGTTTGGTGAGCACAACTCTACATAAACTATCGGATTCACTTCAAATGAGATTAATCCAACCGTTGAAACCGATGTACTTTACGAGTGATGCATGTACATGCAAAATTTTGAATTTTTTGAATTCATTTAGTCTCAAGTCAAGTGGTCAAAATTGATGAAAAATGAATGATCCAAAATGAAGTTGTTTTAATGCATTCAAAAAATTATCAATTTTGACCACTTGACTTGAGACTAAATGAATTCAAAAAATTCAAAATTTTGTATGCATGTACGCCCATCACTCGTAAAGTACATCGGTTTCAACGGTTGGATTAATCTCGTTTGAAGTAAATCTGATAGTTTATATAGAGTTGTGCTCACTAAAGAGTTTGGTGAGCACATCACACCCTAGTTCTACTCTATATATATATATATATATATATATATATATATATATATATATATATATATATATATATATATATATCCAAGCAATAGACCAGCAAGTATAATGCACGTGAAATATTATACTTGATTCTCAAGAAAACTCTCGCTCTTTAACCACTCCCTGACTTTTTTCTATACCAATTTTCAAAACAATAATTAAATAATTAAGGATGCATTCTGCAATAATAATTATTACAGAATGCGTCGGACAATATACAAGTATGTATTATGCAATAAGAAAGTTTAATTAATTTCAAAAGTGGTTCACAAATTGAGTGCAAAAATTAAAATTAACAATTAATTGTAAAATTGATTATAGCTAGTCTGATCTATATTTTGTAATAGTCAGATGTAGGGCTGCAAACGAACCGAACCGAATCGAACTTACCTCCAGTTTTAGTTTGGTTTGAATTAATTTCGAACTAGGTTTGGTTTGAATTAATTTCGAACGAACTCCATTTCGAACCGAATTTTTTACGAACTCAATTTCGAACATTTACGAACTTTGTTATGACTTACGAGTTATGACTTATGACTGGGCTATAGTGCGAAATTACAGCACTTCAATAAAAACTCAAATATTCAAAGTACAATTTAAATAAAACCCAAATATCAAAATAGAAGTACAATTTAAATAAAAACTCAAGCACTCCAAAGTATTCAAAGTACAATTTAAATATCAATAGAAATACAAAACAATCACCAAAGTCTTAGAATTATTACAAACCCAAATATTATCCTAAATAAAACATTAAAGTTCATTACAACTAGGCACTAGCTACTGAAAAACCCTTCTAAAAAACCCTCACAGGTATCCAAAGCTTCAGCCATATATTTCGCTTCATTAAACTAGCTACTGAACATCTACAAATTACTTTATAGATGCAGTAGCAAGGTTTTCAACATCCCACACTATTTTTGCATCATTAGCCTGGATTACTCGAAAAACTTAGATTCCTACCATGAAAAGCAAAATTTCTGGTATCAACATGAACCGGATATCTTTACAGCCCATACCTACCTGACAATTCAAAAGAGATCAACGAGGGTCGCCTCGCCTTGCCTCACGGCCGGTCCCAGTTTCAAATTAGAATAAACAGTTCGAGTCTTCCTCTACGAGAGTGGTCTTTCACTTGATCCGACCTTATTTCTAAGATATCGCAACCTCTAGGAGTCTAGGGTTTGGTATCGCAGCCAAGTAGCCAACAGAGGGAAACTCTAAGGTTTGGACTTTGGTATCGCAAGTTCGCAACCAACAGAGAGGGAAAGTCGGCTAGGGACTAGGGTAGAATGATTATGGGTTATGGCTGGTTTTGTTTAATTTTTCTATTTTGGGCCTTGTTGTTGAATTTTTTTATTTGAGCTTGTAATTGGACCGGGTTTTCTGTTTCAAAAAATATTTTTCAGAAGTCAGAATTGAAAGCAATTATGGACTGGACGGCTTATATTTTCATCAGTGAACATAAGGTATCAGCAGAAATTAACGATTCACGTTTGAGTTAATTTCGAACTAAATTTGGTTTGCGAACCTATTTCGAACGAACTAGGTCCAGTTTGAGTTTGGTTTGAATTAATTTCGAACTAAGTTTGGTTTGAATTAATTTCGAACGAACTCAATTTCGAATCGAACTTTTTACGAACTTTTTCGAATCAAACTCGAATCGAATTACGAACTACGAATTTTTTGTGCAGCCCTAGTCAGATGTACGCTCTATAATACCGGAGTGTCTATTTTAAAGTTGAAAAAATAAATCAACAAGTCCAAACGCAGCTGTGAATTTAGGGCTGCAAACGAACCAAACCAAATCGAACTTACCTCCAGTTTGAGTTTAGTTTGAATTAATTTCGAACTAAGTTTGGTTTGAATTAATTTCGAACGAACTCAATTTCGAATCGAATTTTTGACGAACTCAATTTTGAACTTTTACGAACTTTGTTATGACTTATGAGTTATGACTTATGTCTAGGCCATAGTTCGAAATTACAGCACTTCAATAAAAACTCGGGTATTCTGAATTCTAATTACACAATATACTAAAGTTTATATCAAAGTTCATTACAAATACCAAAATTTATATCAAACATCAAAGTTTAGTACAATCAATCAAAGTTCAGTACAATCACAGTATCCAAGGGTCGCCTCACCTCACGGCCGATCCCAGTAATCAGCCAACAAAGCAGAGACAG
The DNA here is from genome assembly GCA_025461125.1 of Carex kokanica. Taxonomy (NCBI): domain Eukaryota; kingdom Viridiplantae; phylum Streptophyta; class Magnoliopsida; order Poales; family Cyperaceae; genus Carex; species Carex kokanica. The sequence goes on from JAJGRX010001428.1 coordinate 6,936, forward strand.
CACCAGCCAGCACAGAAATCACAAGCACAAGATCAGCCAAACGCTAAGATTGGTATCGCAACCAACAGAGGGAAAGTCGGCTAGGGTAGAGCGATTATGGCTGGTTTTGTTTACAGCGGTTTTGATTGGAGATTATTGGTTTGGGGACTGGTCTGGATTTGTTGTTGAATTTTTCTATTTGGACTTGTAGTTGGACTAGGCCTTTTGTTTCAAGAAATATTTTTCAGAACTGAGAACAATTATAGACTGGGCGACCTTATGTTTTCATCAACGAACATAAGTTATCAGCGGAAATCAACGGTTCACATTTGAGTTAATTTCGAACTAAATATGGTTTGCGAACCTATTTCGAACGATCTAGGTCAAGTTTGAGTTTGGTTTGAATTAATTTCGAACTAAGTTTGGTTTGAATTAATTTCGAACGAACTTTTTACGAACTTTTTATGAACTTTTTCAAATCAAACTCGAATCGAATCACGAACTATGAATTTTTTGTGCAGCCCTAGCTATGATAGTCATAATAATATATATATTTTGACTTGGTATAGAATAAATGTGCATTCTGTAAAAATAAAAAAATGTGAATTACCTAACCTTGCATGCCAACATTTAGATATATAATCTGCTACAGTTTAAGAATATTTTTGGAATATTATTTTATGTTATGTTCTCTCTTAACCATCTCTTTGGTTTTAGTGGTTATTAATGTTAATTGCATAGTCAAGTCAAATATATTTATTTTAAGCATTGATTATGCCTAGAGGAAGAATTATATAATTTTTTTTATGAAAAACTTGGCGACCAAGAATATATAGTTTAGCTTAGAAGAACATTCAACAACTTCGAATACAAGAAAGGATCAAGGCATGTGACAGAGATATATATATATATATATATATATGAGTAGAACTAGGGTGCTCCTAAGCTCACCAAGTCCTTCGTGAGCGCGACTCTAAAACCTATCGAATTGACTTCAAACGACATTTCCAAACCGTTAGATATTCAATCTATATTAAAATGTACTTGGAGACCAAATTTTACATTTTTTGGAATTTTTTTACTATTTATTAAGATGGTTTGAAAATCGCTGTTTTTATTAAAATTCTGCACCATTGGAAAACAGCGATTTTCAAACCATCTTAATAAACAGTAAAAAAAATTCCAAAAAATGTAAAATTTGGTCTCCAAGCACATTTTAATAAGCCAGCAAGTATAATGCACGTGAAATATTATACTTGATTCTCAAGAAAACTCTCGCTCTTTAACCACTCCCTGACTTTTTTCTATACCAATTTTCAAAACAATAATTAAATAATTAAGGATGCATTCTGCAATAATAATTATTACAGAATGCGTCGGACAATATACAAGTATGTATTATGCAATAAGAAAGTTTAATTAATTTCAAAAGTGGTTCACAAATTGAATGCAAAAATTAAAATTAACAATTAACTGTAAAATTGATTACAGCTAGTCTGATCTATATTTTGTAATAGTCAGATGTACGCTCTATAATACCGGAGTGTTTATTTTCAAGTTGAAAAAATAAATCTACAAGTCCAACGCAGCTGTGATAGTCATAATAATATATATATTTAAATAGAACGTGTAAAGATCGAGCTAATGTGGCATCCTGACGCCATCGAAGACGAATAGACGATGTTCAAATTTTCGAGCTAATATGATAACTTTCCTACCTTAATCATTAATTATTAGTACCAAAAATTTCACCCGATAACTTTCCTACCTTAATCAAATACGGGAATGACCTCTATTTTTCCTAAATTTTTTTATTAATTATTAGTGAAACGATAAGGTTACATAACCAATGTAAATATATGAAATGAGGAGAGCGAGAATAACAGAACTCCCCTGAACAAATTATGATACATCCTTGAAATTTCAAATTTTCGATACAATTAAGCATCAAACATCTTAATTTAATTTATCTGGCAATTAGTAGGCATAAAGCATGCCTAAGCCCGAATTTTTTATATATAGGATTTTCCCAAAAAAAAAAAAAAACCAAAACACCTCTGTTTCTGGGTTTTTCTAATTCTACCCAGACCGCTCCGGTGTTCTGCGGTCTCAAAACTGGGGTCCGCACAATGCCGATGCTGCCCCAGCCTAGGGGCCGCTCAATGCCGATGAGGCCCCTTTTTTTTTTATCAGAAATGTGTTTTATTTGTTTTGGTTTTTGTTTTTAAAATTGTTTTATTTGCTTTGATTTTTGTTTTTAAAATTATTTTATTTGTTTTGGTTTTTGTTTTAATGTCGTTTATTTTGAAAATATTTTTCGTTTGTAGGATCAAATATTTTGGAAATGTCGTTCGTTTGAAATATCATTGTGTACAAAAAAAAACAACAAATAAAATGATAACAAAGCAACAAAATAAATAAGTGACAATATCTAACAAATAAGTCTCATTATCTGACAAAACATCTAACAAAATACAAATCAAAACTTACGGGTCAAGACTAGAATCGTCTGTCTCATTGAAAGTCGAAACTGGGTGCTCAAACCCGCGATCCATTATCTGAAACTCGCTATCCATCCTGAAAAACCTCTGTCCAAGCACATATCTGATATCTTCCTGGTCACTCTGATAGCTCATACCCTCAGGATTAACGTCACCCCAATTTTTCTCTAATTCTTGATCCACTGTATCATCATCCTCATCCGGATCATAAGATTGACCCCCCAAGAAGCGGCCTAACTAGTAAAAGGTTGGTCAATCTGGGGTGGGGCCCGCCGGGGGCCGACTACTGGACGGTCGGTCCCTCTGAACTGGGGCCCGACTGCTAGACGGTTAATCAATTTAGAGAAGGGACATACTTGAGCCAGATGAGTTAATCCGACTACGGCCCTGGATTAACCTCATAAGTGGGTTGGTACGCCGGACTCGGGTAACCTCCACATATAGGTCAATTACCTTGTATGCACCCCTAGAAAAACTCATGGTTTGGTTGTACAATACCTGTCAGTAGAGAGGGAAAAAACGTGCCGTGCCGTGCCGTGCCGTGACTAACACGCCGTGACTTTGGTCACGTGCCGTGCCGTGCCGTGACCAAGTAAATTTTTCACGTGCCGTGCCGTGACAAAAATTACGAGGGGTGGTCACGGCACGCGAGTCACGCCGTGACTCGCGTGCCATGACTAAGTCGTGCCGTGACTAATTCGTGCCGTGACCAAACGTGCCGTGACCAAACGCGCGTTAGTCAAATTTGATCGCATTTAACGTTTAAAAAAAAATATGAAACGATTCTTTAAAATTCAAATGTTTTAATTGAAATTTAAATGTAAATATTTTAATTAAAATAAAATTATACCTTATAGGAAGGTATGTTAGTGTATTGCTTCGCTACTGCCGTGACTGGCGTGTCTTCCGTTCCGTGACTCGCGTGTCCCGTGCCGTGCCGTTCCGTGTTTCCGTGCCGTGCCGTGCCGTGACCAAGACAATTTCCGTGCCGTGCCGTGCCGTGTCTTCTTTGCCAACAATTGGTCACGGCACGCGAATGGTCACGGCACGGGACACGCGAGTCACGGCACGTGACCGACACACGTGCCGTGTCGTTCCGTGCCGTTACCGTGCCGTTCCGTGACGGATCCGGCTCCGGCGTGCCATTTTTCCCACTCTACCTGTCAGACTCTATCATTCTGAACTGAAAATAGTTGGAACTAGGTTTGTGCTGAACTAGTGGGTATGCTAATTTTGGCATGAATATTAGGTCATACTGACCCTGATTCAATTCCAAACTCTGACAAATAACCAATTTAATCCCCATATAATCAATACCCAACATTACCAGAATCACAATAACAGGCCCGATACTATAATAAACCCAATTAGGGTATGTTAAAACATCACCAGTAATGTAAATGGATACCATAAGACTCATTTTGAATCCAATACACAACCTAAAATTAAAAATTAACTAAATTAATTCTTAACATACTGAAAAATAAAAAAAAATTGAAAAGAAAAGAAAAAAACTTATAGATTATAAGTTCTTGTTCAAGAGAGAGAATGAGTGAATGTGAGAAATTAAATTCTACCTTTCGATGAGTACATATAGGAAAAAAAAACAGGGGCCGCAGAGCTATTGGGAGGCTCCTGGGGCCGCAAAGGCATTTGGCTACCTCTAGACTGGGGCTGCAGTGACATTGAACTGCTGGGGTAATTATCGAATTCTCCAAAACTAGAGTGCTTTGGTTTATATTTTTTTTTTAGTTATGCTACAAATAAAAATGTCGATATTATTGGACATTATGTAAACATTATGTTATGGATTTAGTTTTTTAATTTTTAATGGTATGAATAAAAAAAGTCGTACATTTGTAAGAGCATCTACATTCCTGAAACTCTTAGAGTTTCTAATCTGATGTGGCAGTTGCTAAACCAGTTTCAGGGATGTAGATGAATTTCTTATTTAGCAACTTTGCTCAATAATTTCTTAATAAGAAATTGTTTATAAACTGTGACGTGGCGAAATGATTCGCTGAGATTCATTTCTCTTGCAGATATATCTTAATAAGAAATTTTATAACCTGTGGCGTGGCAATTAGGAAACTCTAATTTTAGTTTCAGAGATGTGGAGGCTTAAAAATTAAGAGAGATTTAATTTCTAAAAAACAGTTAACAGTTATTTAGAAACTCTAATAGTTTCAGGAACGTAGATGGTCTAAGTATCGACGTTGATTGGATTGGATAATTATTTACAAAGCTATCTCGCAACCGTCATGAATGACATCAACATATTTGAATTCTTGGGCCGGGAGGTGCGCCAATGCCATTTATTTCTCTCTAAAGACCCAGTCTATTTGTGCATATGGTCCACAGGTCCAGGATAGACATGGCATGGTAAGAAACACCTTTTTAATTTTTGGGATAGACATGGCATGGTCCACAGGTCCAGGATAGATTTCTTTTCTTTATATTTCTATTTCTTTGAAGAATGTATTATTTTTCACTTTAACTATTTATATTTGTATAAGCAATTATTTAAATTTCAAAACTAAAGCTTAATGTTTGTCATGAAGCATATAAATTACAAAATTATTACCATTACAATTTGGGGGGTGAAGAATTGGGGTTTAAAGTTTAAACAAGTAGATAAGTTTAGAAACTTGTAGCCATGCCAAATTTTGGTTTAATCAAATAGCAATGTACCGAGTCCAGGTTTAATTTAAACAAATAGGAATCTACCAAAGTCCTGGTGACTGGTGTAAACAAATAGATAAATTTAAACCTCATCCTTTTCAAATCTGAGTTTAATGCCTCATCTATTTGTCTCTATTATATCCGGTCCCAAACTTTTTAATCCAATTAAAAGTTGAAAATTCACACCACACACCCTGCTTGCTCATTCAACCCCAACGTGGCCACCAGTAATCTGTTTCATACTTTCATCTCTTCCAAATTCATTCAATCTAATAAGCTATACCACTAATCAATCAAAAAACCATGGAACAAAATTTCCGTGAAAGCCCGCAGCTGCATTTCCTAATTGCAATTTACCCAATGCAGAGCCACATCAACCCATCACGCCACCTGGCGAGAAAGATTGCGCATTACACCGGTGCACGAGTCACCGTCTCAACCGCTGTGTCGGGCCACCGTAAATTGTGCTCCTCTCTCTCCTCCCCGGATGAAGAATTTCATGACAGTCAAATTTATTACCTCCCGTACTCTAACGGGTACGACGAAGGATTCAAGAAAGATGTGCATGACCCAAAGGATTACATGACCCGAACAAGAATTGTCGGATCAGAGAGCCTCTCGGCTCTTCTCGACCGGCTTAAACAAGACGGCCAACCCGTCACACATATCATTTACAGTATCCTCATGACATGGGTCCCTGATGTAGCCAAGGCCCATGGCATCCCAAGCATGCAATTTTGGATACAACCGGCAACGGTTCTTGCAATATACTACTACTTTTTTCGCGGTTATAAGGATACAATCATCTCAGTTGCAAATGATCCAATGGCAGAGATAAAGTTTCCATGTTTGCCTGCTCTTAAAATCAGAGACCTGCCTTCCTTTGCTACCATGACCAACGAAGACAGTCCATACTACCCGGTGCTTCGTATGCTGGAACTTACAATTGAAGAACTAGAGAAGGAATCAGCTGATGGGGTGAAGCCCAAGGTTTTGGTGAACTCATTCGACGAACTAGAGTCCGATGCAATCAGATCAATGGAGAAAGTACTGGACCTGATTAGTGTCGGGCCGATGCTGTCTTTTAACAAGGAAGACGAAGATGAATTCAAAGATTTAATCCAAACGGATAATAAAGTCTATCTTGAATGGCTCAGCACAAAACCAGAAAAATCTGTGGTGTACATCTCTTTTGGCACCTACTCGATGATGAGCCAGCAGCAATTGGAGGAGATCTCCGGCTGTTTGAAAGAGGCCGGCTGGCCGTACCTATGGATTGTAAGAAAGGATAACCGAGATATCGAAGGGTTTGATTTTGAAAAGTTGGCTTCGGCAACTGATGGTTTAGTGGTGGAGTGGTGCCACCAAATGGATGTGTTACGACACCCGTCTGTCGGTTGCTTTGTAACGCATTGTGGATGGAACTCAACGCTTGAAGCCATGGCATGTGGTGTACCGGCAATTGGTGTGCCGCAATGGACAGACCAATTGACGAATGCAAGGCTGATAGAGGAGTGGGGGATCGGGGTGAGAGGGGAGATCCGCGAAGACGGGGTGATAGAAGGGAAGGAGTTGAAACGGTGTCTGGAGGCCGTCATGGGGGATGGCGAGAGCGTAGAGAAGGTTAGAGAGATGTCTGCATTTTGGAAGGAGCGGGCGAGGGAGGCGGTGGCCGAAGGGGGTTCGTCGGAGAGGAACTTGCGTGTGTTCTTGGAGGATATAAGACGACCAAAAATGAAAATTGATGTAAACTGCAGTTAAATTTAGGAGTACTCTGTAATTGTTGTTTTTGTATTTTATTTTTTTCAAAAGAAAGTGGCAATGGTAGATTGGTATTGTTAACCTGTTGTGGAACCAAAGTTCAAATAACACAGATTCAACTTCAAGTGAAGAGAACTAGTGAACCGGTACACGGTACGGCTAAAAAACAAAACAAAAGCAGCACGCACGGGACATGTGATGATAAAAAAAGTTAACAGTCATATATATGCAAATAAAACGCAATTTGCCAAAAGACAACTTTTTATTGTTGTTGTAAATTTTATCTAAACTTTTGTTGGATGTGAGTTGTCAATTACAAGTTTTGTAGTTGAAGATCAGATCAAAACTGTCAGTGACATCAGTCATCACATTAAATTGGATTGGATGGCAAATTGGGAATGGGATGCGCAGCGTTGTCAGTTCTGATGGCACAGTATATAGCACAGTGACAAATGAATAATTTGGATTCGGTTCGATAGGGTTAAAAATTCGTGATTCGGAAATAATTCGGAATTACAATACAAGATCTTAGTGCATATTTAATTCATTACCGATAATTTACTATACAATATACTACTTGTTTTTTGTCATAGAAGATCAAATAATCAAAAAGTATATACAATGAAAAATGTGCTCTGTGCTCACATGGGTGCTTGGGATTTGGGAAAAACTTGTGAATTCAAAATTATTGTGCGCCTTGTTAAAGGGAAATTACTGTGCCTGGGGGAAATTACTGTGCGCGCGAGAATTCAAAAAAAAATTTTTTTCCGAAAAAAACTTGAAAAAAACGTGTATTATTCGTAAAATTCGTTAAATTTATGTTTTATTCGCGTTTTATTCGGTCAAAAGTTCGGTCAACGAATAATACGCCATTCGGTTCAGAAACACCCCAAAAACGTTTTATTCGCGAATAAAACGCGTACCTTGTTACTATGGTATATAGAGCCATCTGCACTGCAATCAACTAATTAATTGTGAAGTTTTCTAGATCTTGTGATTTTCATATATCGAAATTAGTCTAATTATTTTCAAAAATAATAATCAAGGAATAAATATTTCTCATAATAAAAAATTTCGGCTAAAGTGAACTAGGATGGTTATCTCCTCCATTTGTGCTTGGTTGAAACTGTCTCTGTCTAGACTCTAGATAAAGCACCTTCCTATTTAGGAAAATCTCATCTATAGAAGAACCAAAAAAGGGTAAAGGCTATTATTATTATTATTATTATAGGTTGGGGGTACACTCCCAGTCTCCCACTATAAGATAGCTTTTAATAAGGTCCACAAATAAAAAGTTCTTAAAAATTGTGTAGCTATTAGGGGTGAAAACGGAGCGGATAATGCTGATATCATATCCATATCCACATTCTAATTAGCGGATACGAATACGGATATGGATAGTAAACGGATGTCAAATTATAAAATCAAATCCACCTTAAACGGATACGGATACGGAATGGATAATCCACGAATATAGATTTGAATACGAATACAAAACGAATAATTATCGGATAATTGAGTTATATGAACTTTAAGATACAAATGTTAATCAACAAAATTTAAAAGGTTTAAAAAGCAATAAAATATATGTTGTAATTCAGCAAAAAATATACTAAAAAAAATGCCTTATAGGAATAAATTTATTGGAAGAAAGCTGCATGAAATATTTGTAAAAAAGATATTAAAATTGGGATGAGGATTGACTATTGAGGAAGCTGTTACATTATGCAACAACAACAAAAATTGAAATTGGGATGGAAGCTGCTCGGGCCCATCACTTTGGTCCGGCCCAATTTATATTCAAATATTACAAGGGAAAAAAAGTCATTATCCGGATGAGATGGGTTGAGTTAGTCCTACAATAGAGATCTAAATCTACTTAAATCCGAGATTATCAACAGTAACTCTAAAATTTCTGAAATTTCAAATTCAGCTATTGAATTGTTTCGAGATGTGTACACAGAAAAACTAGTTGTTTCGAGATACATGCATAGGTCGGAGATAGACAATGGAGTTAGTATATATATATATATATATATATATATATATATATATATAAGTCCTTAGGTCGGGAGCTAATTAATTTGTAGTGGAGAGAGAGGCGCTGAGAATATACGGGTTCCAAAAATCTGTTTACTAGGCTCTATTTACTAGGGCTGATTAATGAGCGAGCATGAGCGAGTTAGGGTATGCTCATGCTCGGCTCATTAGTTTAATGAGCGAGTTGTTAATGAGCGAGTTAGAGCGAGTTGTTAATGAGCGAGTTGTTAATGAGCATGTTGTTAATGAGCGAGTTATGAGCGAGTTGCCGAGTTGCTTTAGGTTATGAGATTTTGCAGCCGCGTCGAAAACTTTCCAAAATTTTCTGCTAAAAGTTCAAAACCAAATAATATTCAATATTATTCACCCCGTTCAAGGCTTCAAGCTATAGTAGCTGGGTCTGGGCTTGTAGTTAATATGTTAATGGATATTACGGATGGTTCTGGAGCTTGCTTTCTTTAGCCCAGCGATCCTATGGCATGCCCGTTTCAAACTTGCTTCTTGGGCCATTCTAAAAAAAGAATCAAGGGATTAGATGTGGCAAGATTTATATAACTCAGTTCTTAATGAGCTAATGAGCGAGTTGGGGTATACTCATGCTCGGCTCATTAAATAAATGAGGGAGTTGTTAATGAGCGAGTTATAACGAGTTGTTAATAAGCATTTAACGAGCGAGTTATGAGCGAGTTACGAGTTATGAGCAATTTACTCACCCCTACTATTTACATTCTTACAAAACGGGTTCCGAATAGATCCTAATATCTACTCCGGATTATAAACGAATTATCCGGATCCGTTTACACCCCTAGTAGCTATTGAATATTAATGATTTAAGATAAGTAGATGACTCATGACTGGGGGTCTGAAGAGTGGAGAGCATACTTCTTATATGGACATGTAAGGAAGTTTCTATTTTTTTAATCTGAAATCATTAAAATTTAAATGGATGACATATGATCCGAAGCCACATCCAAATCTTATGCAAGCAGTGAGAGCATCCTACTCGTGGATTGAAATAACTCAAACAACTGTACCGATCGAATTACGTTTCTCATTTCTTTTACCTAATAATTGAGTGGGGCTTATGGCTGTAGCTCGTATTGATCCGTACTGTAAATTAATATTTTATATTTATATTTGTTCTTATGGCTCGTGAAGTTAGATTTGCTCTAAAACAAAAATTAAAGTATATTAAGCATCTACATTCTGGTATTATGAAAGTTTCTAATCCAATTTCAGGTATATGGAAGAGTTTCTTATTTAAAAATTATGTAGAAAAGTTTTTTATTAAGAGCATCTACATCTCAACAACTCAAATGAGTTTTTAAATAACTGTTAACCTCTTTTTAGAAATTAAGGTCTCTAAAATTTCTAACTCTCACATCTCTGAAATTAATTTTTGAGTTTCTATTAAGCCACATCAGCAATAAATTAAAAAACAGAAATAATTTGAGCCAATCTTTTGATTAGCATGAAGTTTATAAACAATTTCTTAATAAGAAACTTTACTGCATAGTTTCTAAATAAGAAACTCTTCCACATCCCTGAAACTGGATTAGAAACTCTAATAGTTATAGGGATGTAGATGTTCTAAGAAACTGTTTATAAACTCTACACCGACTAAATGATTAGCTCAAATTATTTCTCTTTTTTAATTTATTGCTGATGTGGCTTAATAGAAACTCTAAAATTAATTTAAAAAATATGAGAGTTAAAAATTTTAAAGACCTTAATTTCTAAAAAGTAGTTAATAGTTATTTAGAAACTTATTTGAGTTGTTGGAATGTAGATACTCCTAAGTTCTTCCTCAGTGCATGTTAATTTGAATTTTTGAAGGATGCCACAGTGAACATAGTAAGAATGTGGTCATAGAACAATCAATGTTAACGATGTTCAAATCGAAAATGGAAATTGGAAACCGAATTAAAATGAGAATTGAAAATTGGAAACCGAATTTCATTTTTGGCATGAGATTGGGAAACCGAAAATGAATTTTGGTATGGATTGGAACGGGTTGCTCCGTGTTATCAAGAGCGGATGCAGGATTTTCATTCGGATTTAAATAGTTAATTGTGTTCAAACTCATTAGGATTCTAAGACGTAAAAATTTAATATATGAATCACAAATTCAATCTAAAAATCAATTAGAGTTTGAAGATCTAAATTCAATTTAAAATTCTAAAATTAGAGCTCGGAGTAGGACATTTATTTTTCCAAGGTGGGGACAAGAGCCCAAAATCGGGTTCTTGAAAACTATTTCTGAAATTCCTGGGTATGGCAGTTGCCCTACCTTGCATGTTACCATCTCCGAAATTTTAATTTTTACCATTCAAAAAAGAAAAATGTTAAACTAAAAAACTAAGAAATCTGAGAAATTTTATTTTTGACACGGACACAATGTGAAATTGCGGCCAGAAATTGGGTGGCCGCAACTTCACGTTACGTCCACCAACTTTGACCATTCAAATGGTTTGATTGAATCTGATTGGTCCAAAAAAATGTGGGGCCCACCCAATTTATGATTTTCACGTTGCTTGCTGTGAGTTGAAGAAAAAAAAGTTGGTGGATGCAACGTAAAGTTGCGGCCATTCAATTTTTGACTGCAATTTCATGTTGGATCCGAGTTAAAAATAAAATTATGATCAAATCGTGATTTTTTAGTTTATCTTTTTTTTTAAATAGTAAAAATAAAAATTTCGGTTACCATTCATATTGCATTGGATACCGAAATTCAATCTCGATATCGAAAGTGGATATCAAATTTGAATTTTGATATTAATGGTTTTTGTAAATAAATAACTAATTAATCCGTTTTGTTATTTTTTTTGTGATGGTTTAGAAAATTTGTTTGATGATAATTTATATTAAAAAAAAAATCTATAGAAAGAGCGAGCGGGAGGTCCCAAGTCCCGACAAAAGCACAATGCATGAATCATATCCAACTAATTAATTGAATCTTTGACACACGACAGAACTAAACACCTACAGATACCAACATTATTTGATATCTACATATGGATCGTTTCAATCATTAACAACTAATTAATTGAATCTTTTGGGTGCAGATAAGAGATGCAGAACATGAGCTGCAATATTTTATGATTTACGAATATAATTATTTTACTTAATTTGTTGGGCTTTGATGAAACAATATTATTAGGTTGACTACTAGGGTGTTTTTAATCTCACCAAGTTCTTTGTGAGCTAAACTCTAAAACTTATCGGATTGACTTCAAATGACGAATTCAAACTGTTGAAATCGATCTACTTCACGAATAACACGTTCCATATAATTTATATATATTCAATTAATTTAGTATTAAATCAAGTGGTCGAAAAAAGATCTATAATTTAATTTTAATATGTTTATTTTTTTATTATTTTTTGACCATTTAACTTTATACTAAATTAATTTGAAAATTCATAAATTTAATATGTAAACACAACACTCGTGAAATAAATGGATTTATTTTTTTCTTTTTTTTTAGTGTGAAAATAAATGAATTTCAACGATTTGAATTCGATGTTTGAGGTCATTATGATATATTTTAGGATTAACCTCATTAAAAGATTTAGTGATCTCAAGAGCACCCTAGCTAGTTTTAGTGGCTTTTATTTTTGTGTAATATGAATGTAAGAGGCAGTGCCAGTGGTAGAACGCTATTTTGATTTTTGAATGTCAAAGGAACTGTTGGGGGTGTACAGTGTACAGACTTTACTCGTCTTCGTCTTATCAGATGAAATCATAAATAGAGTAGTTGAGTTGATTCATTTAATTCTCCGTCTCAGATCTGGGGGCTGGGGCATTTATGATTTCTTTCATTCTGCGACAACAGCATCTGGATGCGATGGTACATATACTGTAATGTCGAACCGCATCAATCCATTGAGAGTTGAGACTCGGAAAAACAGCAAGTCTAAATGAATAACTAGCTAGTTCTAATCCGACCCTGCGAAACCCGGATCCGTATCCTCCCAGGTACCTGACTCAAGCAAATTGAAACGGACGGTCCAGATTAAATCTATCTGGGCCAAACTCAATCCGGTGCCTATAGAGACTTAGGGAGTCTGTTTTGAGATTCGTGTCATGTTAAAAAAGAACCGTCTGATCGTAATTGTCTGATTGTCAATCAGGTAACCTGAGGTGATGTGAATTCGCGAAACCCGTAACCCATCTACTTAAGAATTTTTTTCCACAACGGGTAGGGGTAAGCACAGAAATCGAGGGTCAGAAAAAGGAGCGGGAAAGAAAGAACAACAGAGGGAGAGAGACGACAGAGAACGAGGTGAAGCTAGCTAGCTCCTCTATAGTCTTGCTCTAATTCGATCCATGCAGAGCCTTTCAACATCTTCTCTCCTTCCCTCTCCGCGTCACTGCTCCACCACCGCTCGCTCAATCCCTCAAATCCACTTCTCCCCAAGCCACCATCTCAAAACTTTGAAATGTTTCGCACTCCTTCAACACCTGCAACCTGTTGGTGCGTCCTTTTTCAAACCTCTCTTTTTGTTTAGTTTTTTACCATTCACATGTATAATTTAGTCCTAAATTACAGACAATTTTGTTTAATTACAAGCAAAAATCGGGGAAAGTTGGTGGATTTGATATCAGGGGCGGAACTAAAATATTTAGATAAGGGATTAAAATTTAAAATGCATAATGCATGGTTGGAGCTTGAACACAAGTCTTCATAATAACAAATTAGAATTCTAACTATTAGGCCACAAGCACACATGTGATAATTTATGTGGGGGTTGAACTATATAAAACTTTAAGAAAAAAAAAATTCAATTAAATTTTAATATACATGATTAAAAAAATTAAAATCATGGGGGTGACTGAGCACCCCCGGGCTATACATAGATCGCCCCAGTTTGATATGCTCTAATTTCTTTGTTTTTCTTCTATTTTAGCTGAGAATGAGGAGGCAGCCAAGTTTATGGAGGCTGCAAAAAAAGGGAACCTGGTGCCGTTGCAGCGCACCATATTTTCTGACCACTTGACCCCAGTATTGGCGTACCGATGCCTAATCAAGGAGGATGAACACGATGTTCCTAGCTTCCTATTCGAATCTGTCCAGCAAGGCTCCGAGGGCACCAGCGTGGTACTTTAAAACTTGTTTTTGCTTGGTTGTTTAGAAACATAATATTTTTCTGGAAGGTGTAAATTATGGGTTGTAGTGTATTGTATAAGTACTGGCTTGGTGTCAGGCAGTACCTTCAAGCTCAAATCTGATAATCATATTCATCACTGGTTCTCTAGTATTTGATTTGCAGTTCTTTACTAACTATACGCTGTCTTTTCAATCTTATATCATTCCTTTTTTACTTTATGCATAGAAGAGCTTAGTACTGATTGAATGATTTTACTTGGGAAGACGTCAAAGCAGTATACATTATTACATGTAAAAGCTCTTTTGGTTCATAAAGCTTGTGTTCTTATGACATTAAGAAATAAGCCTTGTTAGTTGATATATTGTATATATCTATTTATTATGCTCTATAGGGTCGATATAGTGTGGTTGGGGCCCAGCCTGCAATGGAAATTGTGGCCGAAGAGAACTTGGTGTCCATTTTGGATCATGAGGAAGAACGGATGACAGAGGAGGTGGTTGCCGATCCGATGACCATTCCTCAAATGATTATGGAGGATTGGACCCCACAGTTGATAGACGACCTTCCTAACATTTTCTGTGGTAATATTCCTTCGTTTTGCAATTATTATATATTTGTGTAGGATGACACATATATAATCTGGTGGTGACAATTAATCACTTTAGTATTTTCTGTAGTGAGTTGCAACATGCATGCATGAAAAAATGGTTAGGTTTGTTCATCTTAGCCAATGATGCATTGTATATTGCTTATTTTGTAGTAAGCAGGATTTCACATGCAATTGGGTTTCTGTTGAAAATTTATAACCTCCAAACTAATGGGGTTGATGCTTTTCAATTTTGTAACCTGGTTTGTTTTCCTCAAGCATGATGCTGGGAGACCATTATGAAATATAAACTTCAAGAAACTAATCATCAGCAAACTGCAATTAGATTGAAATGAGAAGTCCTAAGAAGTTCATTATAATTCTTAGTTAGCTACTTTCTCAAATTCAAATATCTAGTTGTATGGGTCTTGGGGTCATCAGGTTGTATTCGAAATGTGTGTCATATTGTATACAATGACTAAAATTAAAGCTCTTAACTACTATATCTAACACTCAGATCTAGTGAATATATATTCACTTTGCATTTACTTCACAGGTGGTTGGGTTGGTAACTTTTCATATGATACGGTACGATATGCTGAAAGGAAAAAACTTCCTTTTGTTGGTGCTCCTTTTGATGACAGGAAGCTTCCTGACATGCACTTGGGTCTATACACTGATGTAATTGTATTTGATCATGTGGAGAAGGTTATTCCTTTTTCCTGCTTGTATTATTGCTGCCGTTATAACATTTTAAAGACACAAAGGAATGTGAAGTGGCGCTCCAGCTATGCCCTGTTTATGACTTGTAGCAACTTCTATTATTAGATTGGCGACTTCATGTAATTATTCAACTTGTAGCAACTTCTATTATTAGATTGGCGACTTCATGTATTATTCTTTTTCATGGTGCATTGGATATAACTTCCTAAAACTGTTTTTGCATTCATTAATTGCGCTGATACAGATAAACTTGAAACTTAAATTATCTAAATTATTTTACCATTGCTCAGGAGAAAACGGTAGACTTAAATTCTATGCACCAATTATAATTTGTGTGCTCTACATGTAAAAAAAAAAAATCTTTGTCCATATTCTGACTCTGCATTTTTATTTGATTCAGAAAGTACATGTCATTCATTGGGTGCGACTGAACCGATTTTATTCTGTCAAGGCAGCTTATCATGATGGAATAAGCCGACTTGCCACATTGCTTTCCAGGGTGCATAATCTGAAAGTGTGAGTATTAAAGACTGTCACTTGTATGAGACCTCTCTCTTTTAATGTTCTATGGAAGTAATGTATCACCTGATATTAATTGTCTGATATTTATCCATTTGGACCTCTTTGAATTTCTGATTATGCAAAGAGCTAGGATTTTCTCTTATTGAAAAAGAAAACCCAAATAAGAACTAAAGCATCACGTGCATAATAGTAAAACAGGGGCCCCTATGTTAGGATTTATTTATTTATTAACTAATTATTAAACTTCTGAAATTTGCTTAGACCAACACTCTCAGCTGGATCTATTGTGTTAAGTACTTGCCAATTTGGCTCTGCTCTGAAGTTGACAATGAGTACTGAAGAATACAAGCATGCTGTTTTGGAAGTGAAGGAGCACATCCAAGCAGGGGATGTATTTCAGGTCGTTTTAAGCCAACGATTTGAGAGGAGAACATTTGCTGATCCTTTTGAGGTGTATCGGGCACTAAGGATAGTAAACCCGAGTCCATACATGGCCTACATACAGGTGCCTTCATATATTTATTACAATGGTTGTTTTTCTATAATTCGTTATTTTAAAAAAAAACTTTGTTTTTTTTTTGCTCTGTTGGACTAATATTCAGGCACGGGGGTGTATTCTAGTTGCATCAAGCCCAGAAATCCTAATTAGTGTTTGCAAGGTATATTTCTATGATGCATTTAATAATTAATTTAGTTGGCATCAAGTACCATGGACAGCTCTTGATTGAATTTAAGTTCATGTGTATGACTTTTGTGTCAATATTTTAGTTGCTTCATTTATATTCTACATTACTTTTGTGTTTTCAGAGAAAAATTGTGAGTCGGCCCCTTGCAGGTACGATTAGGAGAGGAAAGACGAAAGAGCAGGACATGTGCAATGAAGAGAAGCTGCTAAATGATGCGAAGCAGTGTGCTGAACATGTCATGCTTGTTGATTTGGGGCGGAATGATGTAGGCAAGGTTGTCTTTTTTTTTGTCCTTTTCCTTTTTTTCTTCCATCTATTTTGCAAACCTCCCCTGTTTATCATGAAAATTGTAGAAAATCAGGTCTCTAAAATTATATCTATTTGATCCATTTTCACTAGAAAAATTGGAGAAGTCCTCATATTTAGTTGTTTTTATAATCATGGCACCAACTCAAGAATGCAGTCGGGGTAAATGAGCAAGATTGCCTTGATTCAGTGTATCATTATCACGAAACTCTCCGCACTAGGATCCCTTTGATCTTCATTGGATAGCCTTTGATTGGGCTTTGCTGTGTCAACTGTGATTCACCAATTGTCTGCTAATGGCAACAGATAATACCACACACGAAATCCATAGATGTTGCAGTTATGTTTGTTCTTCTAGAAAAAAGAAACGCTTCCTCTGAGCTGTCAATTGTACTGTTTATCTCTATTAAGATAACCGGATGATGCTTACTTTAATGGGTAATTTGGTCAGAGAAATAATATTTTAAATCACTCCGGCTATTTAAATAGTCCCAGTTGGACTCTTAGGGTCTGCACATTAGACGGCTAGGGTTTGTTCGCAGCGAAGGAGCAACTAAGGAGGAGGGAGCGATAAAGAAAAATCTCTAGAAGAGTGACCAACAACGAAGGGGAAAGAATAAAAGAAGGAAAGACGGAAAGAACGAAAACAAACCTGTAATACCAGGTGTTGGAAAATAGATTTCCTAAACCTGTATAGGTCTGGTACCGATGGGTGCACACAAATGCTGAATCTGATAAGTATGGTACGAAAATTTGAGACTAGAAACCTTCCTTACAAAGAGGTAAAAGAATTACAGATAACTGTTCTTAGATTATTTAAAAGTTATTTTGTTTCATTGTTAATATTTTCTTATTAACCCTATTCTTAAAAATGATAAAATATAACAAGAGAAATAGTAATTACCAATATTATTTTGTAATTTATGGAAATCAGTGAGAACTGAATTTGAAGATCTTCCTTTATCTTTATTTACCATTTCAACAAATTCATTACCGATCACAGCTGTTGTGTTTAAAATAGGTTTCGAAGCCAGGATCAGTAAAAGTAGAGAAGCTGATGAATGTGGAGAGATACTCCCACGTTATGCATATCAGCTCGACAGTATGCATATGTTTTCATTTCATTTCTATATTTGTCAGATTAGTTTATATTTTATTGGTCATAATTGTGGGCCTTAATAGGTGACAGGGGAGCTCCTGGATGACCTCAGCTGCTGGGATGCACTGCGGGCGGCTCTTCCTGTAGGAACCGTGAGCGGGGCCCCAAAGGTAAATAGTGTAGTCATATGCTAAGTAAGAATTAATAATGGTTGCAGTTCCTGTTATTAGTGTTTTTCATATCAGATTTTGGTCAGACAGAAAAATCAGGTTATTTACCAATGTGCCCCAGATCTCATGGTACTTAACTTGCTGGGTTTTATCTTTTTACTGCTAACCTGGCCTCTTATTTGTTGTCCTTTTTAGTATGTGGGTATTGAATCATGTCAGTTAAAGGTCAGATCAGGTGGAATTGCAAGATAGGAGTTAATTGTGATCTATTGGTTGAATGGAAAATAAATAGAGGGGACGCATAACAGACATTGTGAACAAAATTGTTTCTTTGCAGTTCATTAAGCATAATTAATTATAAAGGTACTAGCTGGGAAAATTGAGTTCAGTCAAGGGTTTATTGGGGTTTGTTTGATTTCTGACCATTCAGGGTACTCAGCAGCTTCTTTACTATTTAATGTAATAAATAAGTTCTCTGTTGTGTTAGGTGCGAGCCATGGAACTAATCGACAAGCTAGAGGTTGTCAGGCGGGGTCCGTATAGCGGGGGCTTTGGGTCAGTGTCCTTTATGGGAGATATGGATATTGCGATTGCCTTGAGGACCATCGTCTTCCCAACTGGATCCTGGCTTAACACGCTGTTCTCCTACAGGGATGTAAAGCAGCGACAGGAATGGTTGGCACACATACAGGTATGGTTTTAAAATTATTTCTCAGGTTTTGGGTTGGGTAATAGTATTACAATTAAGACATATTTTTATAACAAGTTTAAAGCTTGGTCAATTTACTGTTGTTATGTGTTGCAAGCAAATGGCTTAACTCGCTGTAGTTGTTTCTTTTTCCTTTTATTTTTGTAGAAATATTCACTTTAGTTGTTGATTGGGTTACTTTTGGGTCCAGGAAGGTCAATTGGGGTCTAAAATTTATATTTGACCAGATTAATTTTGGTTAATTTAAGTCGGGTCATGAAAAGGGGGAAAGGCCTTTTATTCTATAGCAAAGCAAATCATCTGATTTTTGCATCTGTAAATTTACAGGCCGGTGCTGGAATAGTCGCCGATAGCATACCAGATGATGAACAACAAGAGTGCGAAAACAAGGCGGCCGCTCTCGCTCGTGCAATTGACCTCGCTGAGTCGGCTTTTGTAGAGAAGTCAGGTTTTTAGCTGTAGTATATATTTTTTTCTTTTTTCTTTTTTTTTACTTCTTAGTTTTATGTCTCTTATTCTTATTGGGATTGGGTTTCTGACTTCTTGGCTTTCAATTGTAAAGGGGCTTGGTTGCAATAACTGAAATTGCATAGAGTTTCTGGTTTGTAATACAACAAGGCTGGAGCTTGTTGAAGAATTTTTCATTTCAGCATACTTGTTTTGTAAATGTAATTTAAAACTATATGGACAATATAATCTATTATTGCAAATTAGAATAAGCATTGTATTATAAAATTATGTTCTGAGCATGGACTATATAATTATGACTTCTCTTCAAATTACTAACTTTCTGGTTGGCATCTTCCTCCTCTCTGTTTTCTGTATCCGAGAAAGAAAGAATAAAAAAAATCATTTTCTTAATTGGATCCTCTCACTCTCCATTAGAGAAATAAATAGAGTTATTTGATTAATCTTTCAATTAATAAGCTGTTGGATATTGCAGAGTTATCATTAGTCGCTTTCATTGTCGTGCTCTAAAGAGTGATAATTTTGGATTATTTTGGTGGCGATTTCAAATCTTGTATGATAGAGACGGAATATGTTTAAGGACAATGCACAATCAGATAATATTGTTTTAACTTAATTTATTTTGATTAATTTCTTAACTATTTTAACTATTATTCTGAATAATGAACAGCAGATATGATAGCATATAAATTTTGACTTGTCTGTCTTGACAGTTGACACTGTAGCCACTACATTATTCAGAATGAAAGCATAATTACCAATGTAGCTCGTTAGTTTGTGTTATATGGTGCTAAATTATGAAGTAAAGTTACCTTTGGGGCAATTGATCCAAATCAAACTAAATAACAGAGCCACTAAGCAGTAAGCAGGTATTGATAACAGTACTGTTGTAGCCTAGTCTAGTCTAGCTTACAGTCACTTGAAATGGCCAATTATCAAGTCCAACATTACCAACGCCATTCCAGTTACAGCTAAACTAGGCAAGCAAGCCAGCATGGAATCAATCAACAAATATTAAATGAAACAATTTAGTTTTACAAACTGTAGTCTAATCTAGTAAGAAATATCTATCACAAATTCACGATTTCCGTTATTAATAAAAAGTGAAAGCATAAATGATCTGATTTTTAAAAATATTATTGAGACTTTTTATACATATGTAAAATCAAAATACTAATTTGACACGGTCCGGCCACAAAGATTCACAAGGACACTAGCTAGTTCAACGAAACATCAGTCAAGAGGAGCAAAGCTCAACTCCATAGAGGACAAGAGGAGATAAACTCAACTCAAATGATAAAATTCGTAATAACTCAATAATCTGATTACAAAATGAAATTGACTTCTTTTATAGCCTTGCCTAAAGTTCAAAAAGTCTCCTAAAAAGTAACCCCACTTTAAACCACCTTTCATACTTCCAAAGGCACTAATTACCCTCCTAGGAACCACTAAAAGCTAACTTAAAAAGAATACATACAGAAACCTTTTGCCCCAATTTAAAACATACTCAAAAGTAGCACCTAACTTAATTAATGATAAAAATCTTCAAAAGCTGGCATCTTATTGTCACGCCATTTTGACCATCCTATGTTCTGAGTTTGAAATAATGTGTCAATGAAAGTTGTAGAGCTTGTTATCAGGATTCGACAGAGCTTTGAATTACCTTAATCGGAGCTCGTATTAAAACCTTATAGCCAAAATACTGAAGCGTGTCAAACAGTTGCAGATATGTTACTCAGTGGCGGTTTTAGACAATAAAACAACCACTGCTAAAGCAATTCTATTTTGTTTAAGTGCATGGATATTCTCAAGGCCTGTTAAAGTGTCCCATATGACATGTCACTGAATGATAAGGCCAATTTACTTCAAGAGTATCATAATGGTGCAATTCGGGCGGTGTCATTCTCCCCCGGTTGAAAAGAACTCGCCCTGGAGTTCGCCTCTTTTTCTTCGTCTCATCTTTGTAAATTTCTTTGTAGCAATACAACTTCAGAACAAACACCATTAAGGAACAATTGAACTGCAATAGATCCTGGGCACATAATGCTAGCAAACTACCACGGTTCCACTGCGCTACTCCTTGTTCAAACAAATTTTTGGGGTATAGAAGAGTGAGAACTTGAGCTTGAGCGATGTCGATGTTGAGCCCAAAGCTAGCTTGCACTTGGTTGTTTGAACACCAAGTTTTCTGCTGGAATTTTTGGAGTTGTGCAAATGTGGTTGAGAAAGAACAAGAAGCCTCCAAGTTTGTCGGGATGGAAAGAGAGGTGGAGGACATCGGTAAATTACCAACAATGACTTCATCAAAGTTTTTTGTGTTGTCAATAGTTGCATTTCTGTTTGGAACTTTCCAACATTGGTAAAACAACATTCTCATCATCAGGATAGTCATCAAAGATTGGAGGAGAATCAAATAACATACCGTCATTTTCTTCAACCGTGATAGGCCAATCAACAAGCTCATCCGGCTGTTCAAGGCGCTCTTCAACTGAATTGGCTACCATTTTGTTTGTGGCTCGTTGGAAACAAGTGCTCCTTCGGGTGTGGTGTTGATGTAGAGCATCTTCATCACATGACAACAAAGAGTTGTTGTCGTGAAAGGAGTTGGTCTCTTCATCTTCTCCACTAAAATTTTCTTCTTTTAAATCACAATGCAAACTATTGCGACTTTTGAAACGGTTGTTTCTTTGCTGGAGGTGAGGTGAAGGAGAAACATTATCGTTAGAGATGTTGTGAAGGCGGTGGTAACAACAAAAGTCGGTGTAGCTCACAGATTCGTGCCTCGGTCGGCGGTGTCGACTCTCACGAGTTGTGCTTGTGGAAGACTGTGCCTCATTCAGTGATTGCGATTCTCACAAGTTTTACTTCTCGAAGATCCATGCCTCATTCGACGGTCTTGGTTTCGATCAACAGCCTCCACTAGCGATATACACCATAGGAGTTGTTGGACGTGTAGTCTCAACTCGTTCATACTCAGGTCTGTTGCATGTTGCACGACACATCATCTTCAACCTCGTGCTCTGATACCAAATGACACGGTCCGGCCACAGAGATTCACAAAGACAATAGCTAGATTCAACAAAACATCACTCAAGAGGAGCAAAGCTCAACTTAACAAAGAACAAGATGAGATAAACTCAACTCAAATGATAAAATTCGTAATAACTCAATAATCTGATTACAAAATTAAATTGGCTTCTTTTATAGCCTTGCTTAAAGTTCAAAAAGCCTCCTAAAAAGTAACCCCACTATAAAATACTTTTTCATACTTCCAAATGCACTAATTACCCTCATATGAACCACAAAAGGCTAACTTAAGAAAAATACCAACATAAACCTTTTGACCCAATTTAAAACATACTCAAAAGTAACACATAAAAATCTTCAAAAGCTGACATCTGATTGTCATGCCATTTTGACCATCCTATATTCTGAGTTTGAAATAATATATCACATGAAAGTTGTAGAGCTTGTTGTCCGGATTCTATAGAGCTTTGAACCACCTTAATCAAAACTCGTATTAAAACCCTATAACTAAAATACTGAAGCGTTTCAAACAGTTGCAGATCTGTTACTCAGTGGTGATTTTAGACAATAAAACAGCCACGGTTGGTTTTAGATAATAAAACAGCCGCTGTTGAAACAATTCTGTTTTGTTTAAGTGCATGAATATTCTCAAGACCTATTAAAGTGTCCTATATGACATGTCACTAAATAATAAGACCTATATGCTTCAAATGTATCATAATGGTGCAATTCGAGCAGTGTCATAATTAGTCTACAAAAAATATATTCCCAAATCTCAAATACATAACAATGCCAGAATAAAAACAAAATACTATAAATTTCATGATAGGTCACTAATCCGACGTATAACTGGTGTAAATTTTTTTGGAAATAAAATATTTCTCATCCACCATTTCTCAAATTCATCTCTAACGTCAATCTCATTCTCTAACCCAGAAACGGGAAGGTATATCTTTCATTAAATTCAATTTAGTCCCAATCTTTGTATCAAAAGTTCGTCACGCGTGAGAAAACCAAAAAATCAATCCTAAATGTTTTCTTTAGGATTGATTATGAAAATGCTCTAGGTTATTTTAATGAAATATGGCTACGAGGAAACCAATAAAGAAAAAAGCCTACGTGATCAGTAAATCCATATGTTGTCTGTCATTTGTAAATCAGAACCACAGACAAGGTTTCAATGATCATCATCTCAAGCAGGCTAGAAAATCATATTGAATGATATATAGCAAAGAGGGAATCATTAAATCAATCCGAGGTATGTAGACTCAGATTATGAAACCTGTAAATACAAAAAATCAAAGGTGAAATATGGGTACGCTTTAACAAAAAAACCCTACTTGATCAGTTAATCATCCATGTGTTGTCGATCATTTATAAATCAGAACCACAGACCAAGGTTTCAATAATCGTCATCTCAAGCAGGTGATAATATACAATTTTAGAACATCAAAT
Source organism: Carex kokanica (assembly GCA_025461125.1). Taxonomy (NCBI): domain Eukaryota; kingdom Viridiplantae; phylum Streptophyta; class Magnoliopsida; order Poales; family Cyperaceae; genus Carex; species Carex kokanica. The sequence continues at coordinate 30,762 of JAJGRX010001428.1, forward strand.
TGAAGAATGTCATCAGAGACTTAAATACAGAAGAATCATGTAAAATTCTTATCATATTGTTGCAGTATTTTTTGCTCATCACTTGACTCAGTAGCCAGTACACAACAAAAATCATATTCTGGTATACCAGAAAAAAGAAAATGTAATGTCCCAATGGAACACGCAAGTAGCCCATAGTTAAGAGCAACGCGTGTAACGAAAAGAACACAGTTTGATTTACCGAATTTGTAACTGTATCAGCCACTAATCAAATCAGACACCTGACTAAATCCGGATTAAAAGCACTAAATAAACAATCAGATTTAAATTACCAAGCTATATGCACCAAAACACAAGGATTCTGGATTCTGATCTAACTAAAAAAAGAGGCAATTCAAGAGCAAGGGAACGAAGTACAGAACCCCCACACGGTATTTAAAATTACGAATAGATCTAGCTCATGCATTTCAAAGTTTCAAATCAAAGGTGTTTCACCACACGAAAGACTCATTCCTTCTGATCTAAAGAGAATTAGAAACCAAGAGCAAAGGAACGACGAATTGAAAGAATAATGTGGCTCTCAACCATAATTTGGAAGCGGCGGCGGAGATGTAAAAGAGGGGTTTTGTACCGTATATATATAAATGGGCATGGTGGCGTTATTTACAGGATATGCCACAGGATAGGTATGCCTAGTTTCGGCCTCAGCCCTCAGCAGATTGAGTTGGAGATGTACCACCCAAAGGCCCACGAATATACCACCCAAAAACGGCGATACGACAAGGCCCAAAGGCCCATGAATATACCACCCATACGGTACGGTGGAAATGAAATTGTTTAACATTTCCATTTCTCTCCCTTTACACAATTACACTGCGGTGGAGCTAAATGGGCCGGAGTGATAAGCTGACCGCATGAAATTACAAAATGACATGGTATCTTTGAAACATTTGATTCATACTTTGACAAAGGATCCTATCCTATGTAGTACCGCACGGTCAGGGGGTCCAGATCCCCTAAAGTAACCCAATTTTTGGGTTTTGAATCGGGACCGTCGGAATCGAATCCATCGGTCGAGATCGCTTCGGGATTCGAATCTGTTGCTCGGGATGCGTGCGCTCCACTTTAAATGGATGATCACGGATTCAAATCGGACGGTCCCGATCCAAAACCCAACTTTTGGGTTACTGCAGTGGATCTGAATTCACGGTCAGGTGCGGACTAACATACAGTTAATTGACTCTATTAATTTAAAAAAAAAAATTATATTTATATAGAAGTTTTTATATATTTTAGAGTAAAATGTTATTAATAATGTAAATTAATTTCGTACACAATATGGAAATTTTATATGATCAACTTCTATTTACATTTGACCACTATATTTTGAAAATCTTACTCCGCCTCTGCGCACTGTGGCGCTCACAATTTTACGATCCATATTTACTTCCAACCAAGCCAAACTCAATCCAGTGCCTATTTAGACGGTAGGGGTCTCTTTAAAATTTGTGCTAGACTTGAACGTCCGGATCCACTAACTCTATGAAATGGTACCTTTGTAGTACTAAGAGGGATATTCCATTTAACAGATGTCTCTTGCAACTAGTGTTTTGCAAATGCCCGCCCGGATCAGACCCGGCTCGGCCCACCCGGGACCCGTGCACGGGTTTTGCACAGGTTCACGGGTTAAACGGGTAAGGGTTGAGAAGGGTCGGGTATGGTTTTTTTTTTAAATTTACCCGTGATACCCGTACCCGCCTGTACCGACCCGTGGACCCGGCTTACCCGTACCCGTACCCGTACTCACAAACCCGTGCCCGTCTACCCGTAGACCCGTGCTCGTCTACCCGTACCCGAACCCGTGCACTTTTTTCTTTTCTTTTTTTGAAATTCAAATTTTTCCCCCAAATTTTTGTGTATAGAATATTAGTATTAAAATTGAATGTTAGTTAGATTTTTTCTTTTTGTAGAGTAATTATATATTTTTTTTCTAGAGTAATTTAAAATTTCAGTAATTAGATTTATTGTTAAATAGGTTAGATTTAATTTTTGAAATTCGGATTTATTTTTAATAGGTTAAATAAGTATGTTAGATTTATTTTTGAATAGGTTAGATTTTATTTTTCAAATTCGGATTTAATTTTAATAGGTTAAATAAGTATGTTAGATTAGGGCCGATTTTGTGCTAAAATACGCTAAATTACTTCAAATTATGTTAATTTATAGTGATTTACACTAAATTACTTAAAATTACAATAATTATGTAGAATTATGCTAAAATACGGTAAATTACGCTAAATTACGTATGAATGAGGCCTATTTTGTGGCATCTTTCATAGATCATAAAAAATAGTAAAAAAAATTCCAAAAATAATAAAATTGGTATTCTACAAGTTCATTACATAACTAATTTACTGAGCTACGTAGATTGAAGAATAGAAATGAAAATCTTAATCGGAAACTTCAACTGAAGTTTTGAGGCTCTTCCCTTTATTTTTTAGCGATTTTGAATTTGTAAAATTGGCAAAGCGAGTTCGGACGCATGCACATTTTCACAAGCTTTCCGAAAAGTGGTCATTTGCTGAAATCGGACACTCGAGCGCCGTTTTATGGCCGTTTGAAGTTTCGCCGTCGTTTTTCGCCTTCTCAATGAAGATATCATCCATGTTCGTAAGTAATTTTGCGTAATTTAGTGTATTCTAGCATAATTCTACATAATAATTGTAATTTAGCATAATTTAGTGTAATTCAGCATAAATTAACATAATTTCAAGTAATTTAGCGTATTTTAGTATAAATATGCTAATTATATATAAAAAATGTAATATAGCAAATATTTAAAAAAACAATTCGATTTTTTAGTGTTAGATTTCAGCATTTTATCTATTTGTCTAAAAAAAAAAAATTAAATGGGGGCCGGCCATTTAATGGCCGGTTTGGACATTTTTAATAAAAGTTGCGAACCGTGGGCAGATTTATTAATCTCTAATTAACTTAGGGTATTATTAAAAATGTCGGTTTTTAATAGGTTAAATAAGTATGTTAGATTTATTTTTTGAATATGTTAAGTAATTAGATTTATTTTTGAATAGGTTTAGATTTAATTTTTCAAATTCGGATTTATTTTTAATTGGTTAAAAAACTATGTTAGATTTATTTTTTGAATCTATTGTTTTAAAATAATTCGTAATTATTTTTAAAGTAACTGATTTAAGAAATTTTTGATTTATATTTTATTGTTTTAAAGTAATTGATTTAAAATATTTTAAAGTAATTGATTTAAGAAATTTTTAATTTATATTTTATTGTTCAAAATTTAAAGTAATTGATTTAAGATATTTTCAAGTAATTGATTTAAGCAATATTGTTTTAAAATAATTCGTAATTTTGATTTTGATTTTAGTATCACAAAAATTATTGAGTTCAAATATGCAATCATGTCAAATGAATTTTGATTTGTATTTTATTGGTTTAAAAAGAAAACAAAAACAAAAACAGAAAAAAAAAACAGCAAAGAAAAAACAGCAGCCAAAAAAAAAAAAAAAAAAAACCGTCCGGACCGGACCAGACCCGTGCTACCCGGACTCTAAACCCGCCTACCCGTGACCCGTGTTGCCCGTGACCCGTGTTGCCCGGGGGGTTTGAGAGGGGCCGGGTAGGGTTTTTGAAAAAAAAAACCCGTGCTAACCCGTCCCGTGTCGCCCGTGACCCGCGTTGCCCGTGACCCGCCCCGGGTTTTGCCCGTGCCCGCCCGCCCGTGCCCGTTTGCAAAACACTACTTGCAACTGAGCAAATTCTCCCAAAATTTTTATTAATAGAAAAAAACAAACAAAAATATCAACATTAAGGAACAGTTTCGCTAGATTTTGAAAAATAGAAAAAACATTATGGTTTGTAACGTCCAAGGTACTATAGCTGGACGTTATAAACCATAATGTCCAGTTAATCTGATCGTTAATGATCTCTAATTAACAAAAAAATACTGTAGCTGGACGTTATGGTCTATAACGTCCAGCTACAGTGTTTTTTTTTTTTTGCTTTGTTGCTTCGTTGCTTCGTTTGTGAATTTTTTTTGAAAAAAAAAACAGTGTAGCTAAACGTTATAGACCATAACGTCCAGCTACAGTGTTTATTTCGATTAATTAGCGGTAACTTGATTTCGTTAGCTGACCGTTATGGTCTATAACGTAGCCTGGACGTTATGAATTATCACATTTTTTCTACAAATTGAACTTTCACAAAATGCTTCCTCATTATCGATCTTTTTTTATTAATTTTTCTATTAATAAAAATTTCGGCAAATTCTCTCCCTCTTGCCATTGCTTTTGAGCAAATTCTCTAAAAGCAGTGTAGCTAGCAGATAGAAGATATCTATCAATTTAGATAAGTAAACGAAACCAGTGTTATAAAAATTATCGTTTAATTTGACTAACTGGCCAATTAGTCAGTGACCAAACTGTTACGAATCATCAATTTTTGTTTATATGACCAATTAGTCAGTCATTTTTATTATTCTTTGTTCTGCACATATCTATTATATATATTATACTTTGCCATGTCTTATCTGAGTTTTTTTCTAAATGACAATTTCATATATTAATTAACAATGAAATTAAGTTAAAATAAATTTATTTAATAAGTTTGATGAGTTAAATTAATAATTTTTAATAATTAGAAGCAAGGTTCTAAATAGCGTTTATAGCGTCGTAGCGAGAAGGCTAAAAAAAAAGCTATAGCGAATAGCGTCGCTATAGCGAATAGCGTCGCTATAGCGGAAGCTATTCCAAATAGCGTTTTTTTTTTACATTTCGTATATTTAATATTTGTACTAAATATCAACATTATCTAAAGTCTCATAAAACTATAAATAACACCAAAGTAATTAAGAAATTATAATAGAGGAGGGATCCAATTACACCTTTTTTGGTGACACAATTTGACACCTACCATTTTTAAAATTCAAATAGTCGATTTAAACCGTTCAACATGATGGATATATTAAAATGTGCTTGGAGATCAAATTTTACATTTTTTTGAATTTTTTTGCTATTTATTAAGATGGTTACAAAAATCGTTGTTTTCAGACCATTGAAAAACAGCGATTTTGTAACTATCTTAATAAATAGTAAAAAAATTCAAAAAAAATGTAAAATTTGATCTCCAAGCACATTTTAATATGGTGATCATGTTGAACGGTTCGGATCGGCTGTTTAGATTTTGAAATCGCAAAATTGACCTATATAAAAAACGGTGTCATGATGTGTCACCAAAAAAGGTGTAATTGGATCCCTCCTCATTATAATATTCATATTGAACCCGTACAAAGTCCAAATTGCAGTTCAAAATATCCATAGTAATATCATAAACTATCGATTTTTCCTATTAAAAATATCTTAAGCATTATGATTCATGACATAATCTATTTTCTTTTCTATTCAAATTTTAATTTCGGTTCGGACTTTTTTTCTATTCAAATTTCTATTTCTATTCCCAATTTCAAATTGATTTATCTGTAGCAAGTAGCAACAAATTCAATTTCGGTTTGAGATTTTTTTTATCTTTATTTAAAACTCATATAAATTGCTTAAAAAAAAATCCATATTCTATAGCGCAAATAGCGCAAATAGCGGACCGCTATAGCGTTGTAGCGGTCGCTATAGCGGCCGTAGCGCAAATAACGCATTTTGATGTCATAGTGTAGCGTTTGGGGTCCAAAAACGCTATAGCGGTACTATAGCGCGCTATTTAGAACACTGATTAGAAGTATATATGCGCATAATTTTAAGAGAAACACAAACTTATTCAGCAAAATTCCAATTATTCGGCCATTTACAGATTAATCACTTAACACAGTACCCTATCAGTCCAACAGGACCGTCGTTATTTACAACAATGAACGAAACATTACACCTTTTGTGATTTCCTTTTTCACATTTATTAGGGTTCGTTACACGACGTGTGCGCAAACTCATAATCAAAATAATTTACTATGAAAATAAGGTTTCCATTAAGAATCTGCAGTTTAATTAAACTGCACCTCGTGCAAACCATATTAGTTATACTCCCCAGTCAAATTCAGTAGTAGCCCATTTGCTTTGCAGCATGAACACAGCAAATGCTATTTATCGACCCTGCTGAATAAGCAATATACAATCAAAACGCGCCAACATTATTACCTATCTCAGCAAGTAATATGCATTGGCAAATTTCCTACTGACCGCTTAAAATGCATATAAAAGGAACTCACCTGTGGTACCACTAAGCGCATATATCATTCCAACAACACAAATTGAAACATAAACATTGGCCCACTCATACCAAAACTGATTAAAAAATACCTAAGAGGTTTTCAATATTACTTCAAAACATAACAACCAAACCTAAAAACCGAAGAAAAACTGCGCATTAAACAAGAATAACCGACCATCCTCAAGCAGTTGGGACTTCAACTTCACCATCATCAATCTCAGTCTGGAGGTCCTTCGGGTCCTTCCCATCGACTGTGCACCCAACCGACACACAGGTACCGAGAATTTCCTTCACGGTACCGATTAAGTCCTTAGCCATTGAGCGAGACCGCATGATGCGCGCAATTTCAATCACATCATCTAGGGAGATATTTCCATTGTGTTTTATGTTCTTGGTTTTCTTCCTGTCTCTCTCAGGCTCCTTCAAGGCCTTGATCACCAGGGCAGCAGCAGAGGGTACCACAGTCACCTATTTTCAAATTTTGGTAGTTAGCAATCATGCTATTTACAGAGTCATCAGTATAGGTTGTTGGAGAATACAAAAATGTAAACCAGTAACAAGATGAGCACTAATTTTATTGATCATAAGCATATAGATCAAATACAGTGCTGGTATGCAGAGATATTGTATACTGTATGACATCAGTCACAGCTACAAACATCTCTTGATTAAAACAGCATCTGGACATTGGTTTTAGATTATTCCATTTCATGGACAGAGGGGTACTAAATTTACATGTTATTTTAAAGATGACACAAACCAATTACACATTGCTAGCTGACCTACAATATAAATCAAGATCAAAGATCAGCGTACAAAACCAATTCAACATAAATCAAGATCAACGTATTGACAGATCTAGCAAGAACGAATCGAGCACCTTAGCTTGACGGTTCTGGACGGTAAGCTTGACGGTGACACGGAGACCCTTCCAGTCCTTAGCTGTCTCCTTGGCAATATCTTCTCCGATTTTCTTCGGGGAGAGACCGAGGGGTCCGATCTTCGGAGCGAGAGAAGAAGCGGCACCTACTTCACCGCCGGTGACCCTGACGAAGACATCAACAACCTGGCTGGGGTCTAACTTGGGAGGCATCCTGGTGGCTGGACTAGGTTAGGAGGTTGGAAGGTGGCGGCGCTGGAGGGACAAGAGAGAGGCCAAAGGTTTTGAGCTGTGAACTCAGAAAGGAGGCGCGGGGGTTAGGGTTTCCCGGTTTTTAGAGAGAATTTTGATGGGCCTAACGGGCTTCAATTTATGGGCTGACAATTTTTTTGAGGAAATAGTAAGCTGGCCTGGCAACGTTACTGAATGGAATTGGCCGAGTTAAAATTAGGTATATGCGAAGCTTTTAAGGGATGTCATTCAAGATTTAAATAATTTAATTAAATGAACAATTTATCGACAAGCTTTGAGTTTTGTAAAAACTTGGTGTTTGCTGTTTTTCATGCCTGAATGGCACAACTATATTAGCCAATGTTGTAAATAACGGTATGCACTCAGGGGCAGACGCAAGATTTCTGTCAGGGAGAGGCAGAAATCGGATTAAAATAGCTTACTGGGTTCAAAACCATTAACTAATCGGGTACTAGATAAAAAATACAATAAGAAACCATAAAAATAGTCTTACATAATAAAAAACAACAATATAATATCACTTTACATATTAAAAAACAACAAAGTTGGTCCGGATCTGTAAATTTCTATAAAAACAACAAAGTTAGTCATTAACAGTGCTTTTGGACTGGTCTGGCGAGCTTTCCAGTTCCAGAGAGGGGCAAAACAATTTCCAGGGAGGGGCAAAGTGGTACCGGGTCCGTACTTTTCCACTGAATTTCAAATTCACGGAGGAGTAGCTGCCCACCTCTGGCTGTGTATGGGTTCGCCCCTGTGTGCACTCGTCGGACAGACAGGGTGCCGCCAAGTGATTAATCAAAAATATATAAAAAAAAATCAGTCATAATCGGAAATAATCAACTGGTTATTCGTAAAAATCTGTGACAGTTTGATCACCGCTAGCAACTAATCGGCCGATTGATTAGTCTAAACAAAGGTTTTTTATAACACTGATAGCTATCCCCACAATCTAAGCTAATTACTTTTAGTTCTCATTTTGCTAAGTCTACGTCACAGTGCAAAATTCATTTTTTTTTTCATTTTTTCAGACGTATATCGTAATATTTTAGAATATTTTTATTCTTCACTGTGGAAAATAATATTTATTTAGTTTATTGTGATATTTTGATTTTTGTTTAAGGAGAAAACATGTTAAAATAATAAATTCACGTAAATAACACAATGCAGATTAAACTTTGGAGTACATTTACCAAAAAGAAAAAAAAAACACCTAATCAACACGAATTTTTTCCACCTAAATTTTTCATGTGATTGAAAAAAAAAATTCTAGACATATTTGTTTGCATTTTTTTTTCATAACTGATAAGTGTAGGCTTATAAACTATCATGCTATGTTGCATGGATACGGGTACGGATATCGTATCGGATACGATATGGATACGGTGATACGGCAATTTTCAAAAATTCCGGATACGATACGCCAATTATATATATATATATTATTTTTTATTATTTATATATTGTATTTAAATAATCATAAAAATTTTAATTAAAGGCTCAAATTATAAAAAATTAAAGGCTTAAATCTAACTATATATTAAATATTATAGTTATTAGAATAATACACAAGTGAAATGTGGCGGAGTGGTAAAGATTTTGGCCAACATGGGGCTCTCCCGAGTTCGAATCCTAGCGGCAGCAAAAAAATTCACTTATTTGAAACTCAGTGTTTGCGCGGTTCACGGGCGCAGCTCACGCGTGTCCCGCCGTATCTGCACGTTAATTGATGTATCCTGGAGTGTCAACGGAGTATCGGCGACCGTATCGGCTGAGTAAGGATACGCCACGTAGGCGGATAATGAAGCAATTATTTTAAATATTAAAGACATGTATAATGATAAATGTGTGAGGACTATAAATGGGCTGGATTTCATTAGATGTTATAATCAGTGTTGGCGATAAATTGTTATAATCAGTGTTATCAACATATAATTTAACATCTAAGAGCATCTACATCCCTGGTATTATTAGAGTTTCTAATCTGACGTGGCAGTTTCTAATCCAGTTTTAGAGATGTGGGAGAGTTTCTTATTTAGAAACTATGCAGTAAAATTTCTTATTATTGCATCTACATCCCTGGTATTATTGGAGTTTCTAATCTGATGTGGCAGTTTCTAATCCAGTTTGAGGGATGTAGAAGAGATTCTTATTTAGAAACTATGCAGTAAAATTTCTTATTAAGAAACTGTTTATAAACTCCATGTTGATCAAATGATTGGCTCAAATTAATTCTCCTTTTTAATTTGTTGTTGATGTGGCATAATAGAAACTCTAAAATTAATTTTAGGAATGTGAGAGTTAGAAACTTTAGAGACCTTAATTTCTAAAAAGTGGTTAACAGTTATTTAGAAACTCATTTGAGTTGCTGGGATGTAGATGCTCTTAAGAAACTGTTTATAAACTCCATGTTAGCCAAATGATTGGCTCAAATTAATTCTCTTTTTTAATTTGTTGTTGATGTGGCATAATAGAAACTCTAAAATTAATTTCAGGAATGTGAGAGTTAGAAACTTTAGAGATATTAATTTCTAAAAAGTAGTTAACAGTTATTTAGAAATTCATTTGAGTTGCTGGGATGTAGATGCTCTAATGAAACAATTTCCGCGGCCCCACACCTCTCTCTCCCATATATATATATATTGGGTGGTAGTGTTTCCATATGAAATAGATCCAAACCGTAGGATTCGAATTGACGTCCCAAAATCTCATGGCACTGAACAAGCATTTGCATTTGCTATTTTGCTAACCTCAAACTCAAAGTCAACTCCACAAACTCTCAACAACGCTTTTATTTTATTTATTCACCCAATAAAAAGAAGGGGGAATTTCACACTCTCTCTCCCCCTCCATTGTTTGTACTCCATGAGATTTCTCTTCAAGGATTAGAAATTCTTGCTATATTGATTCTCTTGCCATGAGATTTCAAGTGAAGTGGCCTCATTGTGGATCTGAACCAGCTAGCTTGCATTAATTAAACTTCTGTTTATTTTCTACACAATGCTGCTTGTTCTGGAGATAAGGCCTGGTAGTTAACTAATTCTCTCTCCAATTTCAGCTATTGAGACCTTAAACTGATTGATTTCAATTTCTCTTTTCTGAAACCCAAATGTGCTCCTTCACTACTCGTCACTAGTGATTGATGAAGCTTAAACACAACTGAAATGGACAACAATAACATCTATGCAAGTGTAGATAGACAAAACCCAATTAGAGCCGGTTTCGATTCAAAATCAAGTCTATCAGGTAGAAATGGCCCAAAAAACTCAGGTTCCTTTAGAAGACTTAATCCTGCTCCAATCCGGCCTACTCGAAGGGAATCAAAGGGCTCAATTGGACAGATTCAACGATTCAGATCCAATCGACTGGTTCTCTGCCTCAGCATAATTGCTTTGTGGGGCTACATTGGATTTCATGTGCAATCCAAGTGGGCCCACAATGATAATGGAAAACCCAAATTCAGTGGTTCCAAGTACCAGTCTGGTAATTCTACCGTACCATCTTTTGAGGAGAAGGGTGCAAATGAGACAAGGACCGTAAATTTGGAAGCTGAAGAGAAAAAGGTTGAGCCAAACGTGTCAAATGCAAAGCCCCATAATTTTGAACTGGATTTGGATTCAAATGAGGTGAAGGTGAATATTGAAAATTTAGCAACTGTGGAGCAGGATGTTGAGTCGAATGTATCAGATTTGAACCTCCAAAAGAAGAAAAAGAAAACAACTGAGCATAAGTCAAGGAAAACTAAGAAGGCTGTAGATGAAAAAGATCCGAACAGTGAGTTCGAGGACGGTTTGGTGCCTAGAAAAAACACTTCATATGGGCTAATTGTGGGCCCTTTTGCTCAGACTGAAGATACAATTTTGGAGTGGAATTCTGATAAAAGGAGAGGGACTTGTGATCGGGAGGGTGAGTTTGCACATATTGTTTTTTCCCGGTCGTTTGTTTTAGTGTTCCATGAGCTTTCCATGACAGGGGCACCTCTTTCTATGATGGAGTTGGCCAGTGAGCTTTTAAGTTGTGGGGCCAAAGTGTCGGTGGTTGTTGTTAATAGAAAAGGGGGTTTACTGACAGAGCTACAAAAGAGAGGGATTAAAGTGATAAAAGATCGGATGGAGGCTAGCTTTCTGGCGGCTGTGAAAGCTGATGCAGTCATTGCCGGTTCAGCTGTTTGTTCTACATGGATTGGTTGGTATTTTTACTGTTTATTTGTGACATATTGACACAAGTTTTTTACTTTTGAATCTGATCGATTCATAGATTTCCAAAAAAGATCTCCCAGGTCCGTCTTCCCACTTATACAGGACAGACATTATTTTAGGTTGATGCTGTTAATTGGTACCGAACAGATCTTAATTTTTTTCCCCTTTTATCTGGTTCCAAATTGCACAACTGAGGCTGACATAAACCTTCCCAAAAAATTCTACTTTATAACAGGTATGCATTATGTAATGGTAATGACTAGTAATAAAGCCTAAAACAAGAACCCTTGATCCTTTCTTGTAAGTAATTTATTCAATGATCCTACTAAAACACCTCATTTAGAATCATTACTTAGGTTGGAATTCCAAGGTAACTAATTCTGCTTACCTGGTATTTTTGGATGGCACAGAACAGTACCTGTCACATCACCCAACTAAGGCTGATCGAATTCTCTGGTGGATCATGGAGAATAGGCGCGAGTATTTTGATCGGTCAATGCATCTACTCGGCCGGGTCAAAACCCTAGCTTTCTTATCCGATTCGCAATCCAAGAGGTGGCTCTCATGGTGTGAAGAAGAAAAGATTAAATTAAGTTCACAACCTATGTTGGTGCCTCTTTCAGTTAATGAAGAGCTAGCCTTTGCTGCAGGCATCCCTACCTCTCTTAACACGCCTCAATTCAGTGTGGAAAAAATGGTAGAAAAAATAAAAATTTTGAGAAATGAAGTGAGGGGAGAGATGGGATTGGGAGAAGATGATGTGTTGGTTATGTCTTTGAGTAGTGTAAATCCCGGTAAAGGCCAGCGGTTGCTTCTAGAAGCTGCTATTTTGATTCTTGAAGATAAGGTTAGCTTGAGAGATGAATCAAACAAAACCGATGCAAGTAAAAATGCTACTTTACTTCAAAATCAAGGGTTAACCCTAGTTTCTCCTTTAAAAAATCAAACAAGTGAGGCCATTGAGCCAAAAAATGGAACTGAACTTCAAGAGAAGGATCTACTCCTAGTTACCAGTGAAACAAAAAGCAGGGACTTAGTTCAAGATAAAGAATTGAACTCCACCACTCTAAATCAAATAAATAATGAGATTTTGTCCAATATGACCACTGGTAATGCGGACATAGATACCAGCACTAGTGTGATTAAGAGAACAAGGAGGCGATTCAGGGGGCGTAAGCCTTTGAGGGGTTTGTTAGCTGAGAAACAAGATAATAAAGTACAAAATCTTAGGGTTTTAATTGGTTCTCTTGGATCAAAGAGCAACAAAATACCATACCTTAGGTTGATTTCAAGGTTAATAACTCAACACACAAGCATGTCAAAGCTAGTCATGTGGACCCCGTCAACAACACACGTGTTATCACTGTATGCTGCAGCTGATATCTACGTAATGAATGCACAGGTGAGTTTGTACAGACTTGGTTATTTTAGCATTGTGTAAGTATTGATTCTTTTTATTTTCAATATTTCTTTTCTTTTTTGAAATTAAACTACAGCTAAAAGATACTCTGTGGTTAAAGAAATGTGTCTACATTTTTATTCCTTTTCTTTTGGGGTTTAATTTATGGGTAATTTTTCATGCTTGTAGGGTATTGGAGAAACATTTGGGAGAGTAACAATTGAAGCTATGGCATTTGGCCTCCCGGTACATCTTTTCCTCTACATATTTTCTTAATTTCTGAAAACAAATTCCCGATTTGTAGTTCCTGCTCCTCAAGTTTATGTAGCTCATAAATGGTGCCAAAAAAATGTCTTACTTTTATACAGTAATAGCAGTGCCTAAAGATTCTCACTAAATCCTTCTTTATGTCCTTGTTTGTTTCTTTTTAGGTAGTGGGCAAATTACCTCTTATTCAATTTAATTAAACAAGAAAAAGGAGAGAGTATAAGTTAGGAACAAATGGCACACAGGCCCAGTAAAGAACCCTGCACATTTTCTATCAGTTCACTGTCAATTGATCTGCATCCCTGATGATATCAGCCTCAAATGCAATAAGTTCGCTTTGATTTCCCTGAAATATTCTGTTGTTACATTCCTTCCAGATGTTCCACACAGTAGCTCAATAAATTCCTTACTACATTTTGTAAATTATTGTTGTCATTTCTTTGCAGGTGTTAGGAACAGATGCAGGAGGCACGAAAGAAATTGTCGAACATGGAGTAACAGGCCTTGTTCACCCAGTTGGGAGGAATGGAACAAAAACCCTAGCTGAGAATATGCTCTTTCTACTTAGAAATCCAAATTTGAGAGTGAAGATGGGAGAAAAGGGGCGGGAACTTGTAATTAACAAGTACCTCAAGAGCAATACATACAATAAACTTGCACGTGTACTTGCCGAATGCATGAAAACATAGTTACCAGCACAAAATTCACCATATATTTTCCTTTTTTTTTTAATTTGATTAAGTTTTTCTCAGTTTTACAAGATAGGCGTACAAGCAGCTAAGGTTGCTTACTGATTTTTGCTATTTTTTGCAATTATTTTTGTAGACTATTTTTGAATTTTGTCAGTTTTCTTATTAGGTTAGCCTTTATTAAAGTTTGAGGAACCACACAGAATTATATAAAATTTTATTATTTTCCTTGTAGAAAGTTAATTGTTCTTTTCTTTTACTTGTCTCTTTACTTAAGTCGCCAATATGAGTTTGTAATTCGAAAAACAAAATGAATAATTAATACATGAGTTGGATTTGAGATCCGCATATTTCATTTTGAAAGCATATACCAGTAGCCCGGACAGTTTTTCTGTGTTCATTGTTTACTTTGAATTTGTTAAATACACATCAAACCAATCTATATTGATCAAATTAATTTATCTAGCTTACAATACTAGACAAGAAAAATGGTTTATTGTTCTACTCTGCAGAGTTACCATTAATAATTTATCGTATATGCTGTATAATATTACCTTCATTAGGCATAGAATTAATAGCAAAGAAACCAAAGAAATAATAACAGAAAAAAAAGGAAGAACACCTCAGAGCAAAGGCCATGTTTGGTTGTGGAGTAAGAGGTGGAGTAAACCCCTTACTCCACACTTAGGTAGCCAAACGAGAAGTAAAAGAAGAGGAGTAAGGTGGAGTAAGCGGTGAGTTAATCCGGAGTAAGTTACTCCACCACTTCAGGTGGATTAACTTACTCCACACTTACTCCACCTGTAGGGCCCACTATCATAGGAAGAGGCTCAGTTTCCAACACTTTACTCCTCTAGGCGGATTAATTTAAGCTATAAGTTATACTACCAAACAAGGTGTAAAATATGTGGAGTAAGATGGAGTAAGTCACTTAATCCTCATTAACTTTACTCCACAACCAAACATGACCAAAAGGATTAAAGGAGAATAGGATCGTGCAACCAGAGCTCAATTGACTTTACTGAATTTTTAAAAATACTGTTCAAATTATGTAAATTTTCAACTCCATTCAAAATATACTTAAAAAATTAGCTTAGTTGGCATTACCACAGCCGAGTTTGAGCGAGTTACTTCCAACTCGAATTCAACTCATTAAATAAATGAGCGAGTCAACTTGAGTTGGGATGGTAATAACGAGTTGTAGAGCTAACTCGAACTCAACTCGTTATCAACTCGAGTTGGCTCACAATTCGTTTATAACTCGTTTAACCAGTTAATTATATACTACTAGTAAAAAAATTTATCACTATCCAATAATTTTTCATACAACAATAGTACAAACTCAATTTTTGGGATTTGCTATGACCAATACTATGTAACTCGAGTTATAAATGAGCGAGTTGGGGTAAGCTCAAACTCAGCTTATTTATTAAACGAGTCAGCCAACTCGAGTTGGAACTGACTCAAGTTGTAAATGAACGAGTTAAAACGAGCTGTGAATGAGCGAGTTACGAGTTTGAGTAATTTTGCCCAGCCCTATATAAGATCAACCATAAGATCTTAATAGGGAATTATGTAGAGCTGGTGATGCTGAATTGCTGATTGGCAATATAAATAAAAATTAGATGGATAAAAAAAACTTGGTTGGTTATATCCAGAGAAAGATATCAAGGTGCCTAAGGAAATAAGAGAGAGGATGAAGTCTTCAATTGAGCAAGAGGAAGAACAAATGTGGACACAAGGAACTACTTATACTTTTTATACACATAATTTGTAATTAATACACTATATCATGTTAATGTATTATATAGTTATGTTTATCAATTTTACATATCAATTTCTGGAAAGGGAAAGATAACAGACATTTAAGGATAAATTTGCAAGTGAATAGCAATATATTGAACATACATGCATGTTTTGAAAATATACAAAAAGAAGAAAATGCATAGGTGTTGCGTTTTGTTTTTTTCTTTTTCTGTATAAAACTTCTAGTGGAATATGATGTACTTTCTTCATTTTGCCTACACTTTTGTTATGTTTGGTATTTTCAAGAAAAGCTCATGAATGTTCATATTTTTGAAGAACAATTCTATTTTCTTTTTAGGTCAATTGTTTTTTAGTGAAAAGATGGTTATTCTCACAATTTAATAAACACAAAATCCAGCATAAGCTATGATAAGTTGTATGCTGTGAGCTGATATGCCAAGGAGCTCGACTGTTTCACTTAATCAATACTGAATTTGTTAAAATTATGCAATTGTAAGCATAGTGGCAATATTCGCGTTTAATTCGCGAATAATTCGTTTTTGGAGTGTTTCCGAACCGAATGGCGTATTATTCGTTGACCGAATCTTTGACCGAATAAAACGCGAATTTAACGAATTTTACGAATTATTAGCGTTTTTCTCACGTTTTGTTCGGAAAAAAATTTGTTTTTCTCGCGCACAGTGTCCTTTCTGCACCCAGTCACCCACGTGAAACCTAAACAAAAGGTCACAGTTCCCCATTCTATGACAAATACAAGCAGTATCTCGTATAGTAAATCATCGGTAATGAATTAAATATGCACTGAGGTCTCGTATTGTAATTCCAAATCATTTCTGAATTATACCCGAATTATTTCCGAATCACAAATTTTTGACCCCGCCAAACCGAACCCGAATTATTCATTTGTTACTGTGATTGATTGTAAGAACCTACGACTACGAACCTACCTACATCGCTAGTTCGCTACTTTTCCATTTTGTAGCTGTGTGCCTGTGTTGTGTTTCATAAGAAATTAAGAATGAATACAGAAAAACAACCTCGCTACTGTTGTGTTTAAATCAATTTCTGTCATTGCATGGAATACTTTGACAATGGGATCAACAAAATCTTAAAGCAAAACTTCTTTATAGGCTTCTAGTAAGATAAAAAGATGTACACCATTAATTTCTATACAAGTTGAATATCATTTAAAAAGCATCGGAGTGTTACCGAATTTCGATCAATTTGACACATTATAGAACAAAAATCATGCACTAACCCCATCACTTTTTTCATATGCATTATATTATGTATATAAATTACATCCCAAGTGTTGAATTTCAAATTTAACACTTCTTTGTAAAAACTAACTAACACGAGTCAAAAATCCATTGCCAGTATATTGAGCTCAAATGTGGTACCAAAACAAATGATGCAGCAGCAGAATAGCAGATACTTCACTGATACTAGATAAGAGACAAGCCAGATAGATAAACAAGGTAAAACAACAATTAACACATCAACATCCAGCACAATGCACTATCTTTAACTAAACATTCTGTACAAAATGAAAAATGGCAGAGAGAGGTTCTATAAACTAGAGCAATATTCTCCATCACAGATGGAACAAGTTAACAGCATTATCACCAAAAAGGGTCACAGCTCAATCCTACCCCACCAACTCAGTCAGTAAGTAAACTCTCACTTGCAACCAATTAACATATTTTTCTTTGGAGAAACTATATCCCTCTTAGAAATAAAGAATAAAAAAAATCCAGAGAAACTTTCAAGCAGCTCCATTACACTTTGGAGTGGAAGATTTTATTGCGTCAGCGATCATGAGAGCAGATCTCGCTTTGTACATTGCCAGATCAGCCTTTTGCATAAGCAGCTCTGCTTTTTCCCTCTTAAGCCTGGCCATATTTGCCGCATGCAGTGCGGCATCCTGTGCATCCCTCACCTTGAACTCCTCCACATCTTCTTTAAGGAACCCTAGGTTGTCAGAAGGCAAACTGGTTGGATTCATCCTGTCGGGCATGTCAGAACTTGCCAGACCAGCCTTTTGCATAAGCAGTTGTGTTTTTTGCCTCTTAAGCCTGGCCATATTTACCGCATGCAGTGCGGCATTCTGTGCATCCCTCGCCTCGAACTCCTCCACATATTCTTTAAGGAACCCTAGGTTGTCAGAAGGCAAACTGGTTGGATTCATCCTGTCAGGCATGTCAAAACTTGCAGGGTGCTTCCGCTTACCCGTTAACACAGTCTGGTTATGAGAGAGGTATGATACAGCCTGGTGGTTGTCAGAGAACTGTGATGCTGGTACCCCTGTTCTTTTCGGATGATTCAGCCTGGAAACAGATGCAACTCTATCTCGGGAAGCACGCGCACTAAGCCTCCTTCCTAAGATTAAAATTCAATACAAAAGAGATCTATTATACGACTATTATGTAACAGGAAATAAATGCCTGAAAATGTGTTAACATAAAAATAGTAAAATACTGGCTGCCATTTGCCCCAAATAAAAGCAAGAAACGATAAAGAACAAAGAAGAAACAAAAAGGTACCAAAAAAATATATAGATAAAATAGTAATGATATAGCAATGAAAAAAAGCTACCAGATTTGCGAGAACCAACATGACTCCGGGAAGCGGGGAGCAGCTTTTTCTGGGGGCGCTCTAGCTGAAGGCTAAGAGGCCTGAGGCAGAAGGCGAACATGGGTGGCTTCTCGGCCGGGGGCACCTTGCTGAGTGCACTGTGGGGTGCACGTTTTATTTTTCTGACTGAAGCTTCCCATTCGTCTAGCAGCTTCTGGTAATGCATCCACAGTGGAGGCTGCAAAGCAAGAAAGAGAAATTATCCCACTATATTGCAAAGAGGATCCTGGTATATTTCAAATCTAATGAAAAGCCTGACATAAATAACTATTATTGTGATTATAGACAGGTGACGATAACAGGAATGGAATAGATTATGCTGCTTATTGTATAAGTATATCCATGCAACTCTTGAATAAATTAAGCATAGTCACTTTCCCACAGCCAACCTTATTTTGCAAGCCAAGAAAATGAAACGAGTGATATGGAAATTGCAACCTAATCGCACAGTATAGCCATTTCAACAGAAAGCCCAAAAAAATTAAGAGATGAAGTAGGAAGTAACAATCCCTACCTGCAAATGACGAATTAAAGACATTCCTTTCTTCATCCTCTTGGTAATCCAGTAGCCTGCAACTTCCTTCACTACCTCCATGGGGCCCACATCCCCCATTAGCTCTTCAATCTGTTCTTTAGTGAACTCTGTGCAGTTATTCACGTATGCAAGTTTCTCACACTTATCCATAATCCGCTCGAATAAATCCTCTGTCAACTCTCTCTCTCCATTGAAACCCAAAACCCACTCCTCATCTTCACTATCCATTTCATAAATAACCCTAGATGGATCGAGAGCTACATCTATATCTGATCCAACCTGTCTGATGTACCCCAACCCACGCACAAATGGCTGTCTAAAACCAACCATGTTATCACCCTCAACTATCAGTACACCAGGTGTTGGAATGTTTTTAACAGAGGCAGCTCTCATGTTTCGATTGTAGCATTCTACATACATCTCCTTGAAAATAAACCACTGGTTTCGTTCGATAAATTCTAAAGACCAGTCCCTTCCACCCCGCCACATCATTGCATGGTTGTACCGGTTTGTGGACCCTGGCTGCATGACCTGGTTTGCACGATAGAAGTACTTCGTCTCTCTGAAAAACTGCACGCATAATCTTGCACCCACCTGCTCGTCAAAGTCAAGCACCACATGGGCCCCACATTCCCTCCAACCTCTATTATCGGCTGTGACGAGCACATTTGCACAGCAGGTCAAGGCATAGTCAGAGTAGTTTGGCTTTGAACATTTGCTACTGTGTGGTTGAGATGAGGTATCAGAGCAGGGTTTTCTGGAGCCAATTTGATCGCTCGAGGGCCATAGTTGGTGTGGAGCTGTGAATCTTGGAGCAGTTGGTGTGGAGCTGTGAATCACATGTGAGATTTGATCGACTAAACCTTCAACAACATAAGTGGCTGGAGGAGAAGACGCTGTTGCATCCTTGTCATCTACATTGATACTTTTAGTAGCAGAGCCATCTTTATCATTGTCATCTCCAGAAACACACAACAAGGTTGTCGGTTGCGAGTTTTGGGGAAAACTGGAGACGGGCATCATTTCATGATGGGAACCGAGTAAGAATGAAGGCGGTTTCGAGATGCTTTTCTTGTTCATGAAAAACATCATTGGATTTACACCAGAAAAAATTGGTTGGTATGCCAACAGCGGGTCAACCAATCCACTCGAAGAATCCTGCTCAGCTGAAAAGTGCAATTTTATAAATGATACAAAGTTCATCTTAAACAAAAATAATCAAGAGAGTTACCTTTGCTATTTGGAAGAGTAAGAAAAGGGAGATTTGGAGCTTTTTAGGTAAGGTTTAAATGACTGGATTTTAACCAGCTTTTAGACATAAATATGAATGAGGTACTTTTATCCATGAGTAGTCACATTAAATCCGCTTCTGCAAATAAGCCATCTCAAATTAGTAATCCGAAAGAAGCTGAATAAACCTATGACAGCCTGACCCTTATAGCCATGCAAGCCCGAAATTGCAAAAGTGATTGACATAATCGGCACTTTAGACGCTTTACCATTGCACTCACTGCTCATCTTAAACATTCCCACAAGGAAACACAAGACGGAAACTGCCGACCTCAAACAAACCTCGAGCAAGAAATATTTCCCACCAAATGAGTTGTCTGAGACCATTCTTTCTAACTTAACCAATGGTGACATGGTAATTAAAGCGCCGTTATAAAGAAAGAATAACGAGTGCCAATGCCAAAAATGTGACCCTATCAAAACCCGTCCCGCAAACATTGCTAGCGGTAAGTTCAACTTCAGCACTATGTCACAATGGCTTGGCAAAATCCTAGTTGCATCAACAAGAATGGTGCCAATGGAACTGAGATTCTCCTTACTGTTCCGAAATTGTTTCCTAGAATAAACAATGAGAAACCTGTCATTCTTAACCGAGCTCTTATTAGCTTTCACTTCAAAGTTATTACTATTGGACATTACAGGTAATGGGTTGGGTTTCAGCTGGTACAAGGAGCATGTGAGCAATGATTTGACTGGTTTTGTCTCCACAATCTTTTCTATGGTAGCATCGGAATCCTCTTCTCTCTCTTCTTCAAGATTTTCCCCTGATAGCAAGTTTGGATTTTTGTTCTCATTCCAATTAGATTTGTTTGGTACATCACTAGGGAAGAGCAAGAGCTTAAACCTCTCATTGTGAAGGTCTAGCCATTCTTCCTCTTGGTCATCATACCTCACACGATGCTTGTGAATTACTGGGTCATATTCTTTCACTGAACCAATGTACCAACTACAGTCCATAGGCCAATAAACCCTTATTCTCCACTTGACAATGGTAACTGGATTAAAATCCCTCAAATTAACCTCGTAGAAGCAGCGTTTTTTCCTAACAAAACCTTCACGCATCCTAGGCCTCAAAACCCGACATGGACCCACCAATCCATTACTCTCTTGTACAACAGATAACATGCGTACCCCATTTACAGGCTTCAAGACATCCAAACCTGACCTCTGATCAGAAAAGGAACAAAGCATGAGTGCAGCATTCTCCTCTTCTTCTTCTACTTCTTTAGAGTGCTCTGATTGCTCCTTCCTCTTTTGACCAGATAAATGTGAGGAAGTGGCACCAGAGCTCGAAGTCGAATGTGCCTTTTGGAGACCTCAATCATTTCCTTTTTCAGAAGTCCCATTCTCTGCACTGTCACCTAAATAACTATGCTTCTCCTCTTTCAAAACTAATATTGCAGTGTTGCTATCAGAATTATCAGCCCATGTGGAGCCATTGTGGCCCCTTGAACCCTCCTCCTTATCAGGGTTAGTACCCGGCACACTAGGCAAAGGATTAGACCCATTCCGCCTTCTCTTAATCCCTGCTCCAAAAGCATTCAGAGGTACCTCCTTTAGCGTTCCTTTCCCCTTGGAGGATTTGCTATTCTCACATTCCACATGCAATCTATGTTCATTTGTGAGAAGGAGCTATTCCAGTGAGTTCCTTGTGATTTTTGGCACAAACTATTATTGACAAAAATGGTTTGTCAACACTGTTGTCCATCTACAGATCGTCGATTTGAAGAAAAGGAAACGAAAGCAGTAAATCGACCATCCATTATAGGCGCAGGAATGGTCGTAACCCCAATTGCAGATCAATTAACATGACTGAAGTTGCATGATCACAAAATAGAGCAAAATTGGGGCCTGAAATTGAGGAAAAATTAATTCAAAAAATTCAAAACCCCAGAACCCCCGAAAAATCGCATGAATCAAAATTAAATTGGAGAAAATCATACCTGGATCAAAGTCTCGTATAGCCGGCTTCGACTACCGATTGAGAAATCTTCTTAGAACAAATAGATCCGACAGTGGAAGAAATTGATTCGTAATAGTACATCGAAATAGGGTTTCGTCAATTGCATGAGGACCTAGGGTTTAAACGGGAAAAAGAATAATAATTTACATACACCAGGAATATTAAGGTTCACAGCTCCGTAAGCACAAATAGTGGATCCCACTTTCCAAAATTACTTCAACTGCGTACTCCGTGTGCAGGGTTATTTTCCAAAAGAAGAAACAAAGAACTACGGTTCGCCTTTAACTTTAATAGAGCTTCGGGAATGAGAATCGTCAGATCTTGATCGGAGGGTCTTTAGTTCAGTCGATGACCAAATAGTCAATAAACAAAATCAAAGTTCTTTTCGGTCTCTAACTTTACACCATATTTGGACGGAACATAAAAGTTATGCATGCGAGTAGAACTAGGGTGTGACGTGTTTATAATTTGGTAGTCCAACGTGTCAATTTTATTTTCTCTTAGCGATGTAGGCGTCTTTCATACTTTGAAAGTTTTCATTTCCACTTTTACTCTCCCAATATGAGAATCTTCTGATATCATTATTTTAATTTAAGGGGGAATTTCACATATACCTCTCAAAAACTTCAAAATTACACATTCCCCCCTCTAAATTTTAAAATTACGTATTTTCCTCTCTAAACTTCAAAAACTCACATATTTATCCATTTTATTGTCTTTTATATTAAAACACATTCTAAATTCATAAAATACCCATTTTACTCTTTTATTAAAAAGCATAGAACTTCTATCTAACTCCAATTTGAATCTGAAAGGTTCCTCTACTGTCTGAATCGCTTTACGATTTGTGTATGCAAGATCAGCACGAATCTTGAAGCGAACACGCACGAATATTGAAGTAACATGCACAGATCTTAATGCAATGCACACGGATCAAAATTGCTTTAAGATTCGTGCATGCTAAATCAACACGAATCTTGAAGCAAACACCACAGATCTTATTGCGATGTGCGCGGATCGGACGGTAGAGGAATCTTTTAGATTCAAATTTGAGTTCGATGGGTATTTTATAAATTTCGAATGAGTTTTAATATAAGAGGGATGCTTCTATGGACATAAGGACCTATTTGTAAAATGAACATATTTTCATTTACAAAGTTCAAACAGTCGATCCGACCGTTCAACATTATCTCCATATTAAAATGTACTTGGAGGTCAAATTTTATATTTTTTTGAATTTTTTTACTATTTATTAAGTATTTTACAAAAACTAGTCAAATTCAGACCATTGAATTTGTAAAATACTTAATAAATAGTAAACAAATTCAAAAAAATGTAAAATTTGACCTCCAAGTACATTTTAATATGGAGATAATGTTGAACGGTCGGATCAACTGTTTGAACTTTGAAAATGAAAATATGTTCATTTTACAAATAGGTCCTTATGTCCATAGAAGAATTTGCCTTAATATAAAAGACAATAAAATGAGTAAATATGTGAGTTTTTGAAGTTTAGAGGGGAAAATATGTAATTTTGAAATTTTTGAGAGGTATACGTGAAATTCTCCCTTAATTTAACTCATTTCTTGCTTAAATTAAAGTGTTGAAAACTCAATATCGCTGAATGGGTGTGGGACATAGAGAAGGGGGTTGGGAGAAGAGAGTGTTATCACTGAAGGGGTGGAAGCCATATCACTGAAGGGGTGTTATATTTCAGTTTCAGGGATATAGAAGAGTTTCTTATTTAGAAACTATGCAGGAAAGTTTCTTATTAAGAAACTGTTTATAAACTCCATACTGACCAAATGATTGGCTCAAATTATTTCTGCTTTTTAATTTGTTGTTGACGTGGCTTAATAAAACTCTAAAATTAATTTCAGAAATGTGAAAGTTAGAAATTTTAGAGACCTTAATTTCTAAAAAGAAGTTAATAGTTATTTAGAAACTCATTTGAGTTGCTGGGATGTAGATGCTCTTAATTTCAAAGATACAATGCTTGTGAAATTAATGCTAATTTTATTTCTTAACAGCTGTTTAAAATTGCTAATTAATTTCAGAAATAAGGATGTTATTCATATTCGACTCCTCAAATAATCGAATAAAAGAATTATATTCTTCACTTATGTCCCATCCAAACATAATCTCAATATTTAAAATAAAGATGAGTAGCAACTTAGGCTGTGCTCCACAAATAGACCGTGTAATGGAAAGAAAAGGGAAGGGAAGGAACGTGTTTCCTTCATTTACACTCCAATTTGGGGGTGAACAAAATCAGAAAAATTTTAAAGGGAGTTCACCCTCTCTTCCTCCCATTCTCCTTCACTCCCCCTAAAAAATTTCACTTATGGAGCAAGTAAACCCCTTCGGTCAGGTCCGGTCACCCCACCATTTCCTTCCCCTCCCCCTCCTTCCCTTCAATGTACCTCTTTTGGAGCACACCCTTAGAGTTGCACTTCACAAAAGATTTAATGGCTCTGCATAAAATAAATAAATAAATTGGTTCACCAAATTTAAGTGTATATTAGACGGAATGAAAGGGAGAAAAAGGAACACCCACAGAATATGTAACTCTTGTCACAATCCGGGTCGCGATTAGAGAAGAAACGGGTCTTTAATGAACTAACCTCGTTTGTTAATTTCTTCATTCACTGCAGAGCGGGGTCCGCGCCGTCAGAAACAGAAAGGGTCGTTCTGGGGAAACTGGAGAGGTTCCCCTCCCAAGTGGAAGAGCGAAATTTTTATTAATAGAAAATAAATAAATAAATATTGACAATGGAGAAGGGATTCAGGAAAATTCGATACATAAGAAAAATGTGATTGTCTGTAATGTCGAGGGGACGTTATAGATCAAAATGTCCAAATTAGCGAATTGTAATTGACCAACTAATTACATGATGGTCCTGGATATTACTGACAATCACGTTCAGCGGTCTTGAAAAAAAAAAACCCCGGAAGTTACAGAGAACAATAGCCTGACCAAGCGGAAAATAGAAAAATAAAAGTCTGACCGTTGTCCTCTATGACGACCTGGTCCTCAAAATTATCAGAATAAAATTTTTACATGACGAGACCTCTTTTGTGTAACAGGGACTTCAAACATTAAGATAAATTGGAGAAAACAACAGTTAAGCCCACTGGAAGCTTTTCTCAGTTGCCGCCTCTTGATATCCCTCGCCTCCCTGATGATTTGCGATCTTCTTCAAACACTGGGAGTGGTGAATTTCAAGTAACATATTTTGATTCTGATTTTCACATAACTTGAGGTGACAGAGGGGAGCTCAGAATCTTTGTCATTTCTTGAGTTGCCTTTCTGGTTCTTTTGTAAAATTTCTTTGTAAATTTCAGCTGTTACTTATTCAAAACTGAACTGATTATAATAGTTCCATAACCAGACTGAGCTGATTTTTTTTTTAAGAAATCAGAGACGTTGACAAACCAACGTTTAGAAACAATTTTTTTTTTCAAAATGTCTAGACGTGATAGACCAAAACGGCCAAGATTAAATTTTTTTTTTCACTGGGCATGAGGTTGGGATACTACACAACATCCAGAGTCCGCAGTTTGGTTAATTAGTGGTTAATTACAATTTGTTAATATGGATGTTTTGATCTATAACATCCTCTGAACGTTATAGATAATCACGTTTTTTTTTTATATGTCGAATTTCTCCGAATCTCTTTCTCATTGTCAAAATTTATTTATTTATTTTTCTATTAATAAAAATTTCGGGAGAAAGAGCAGGCCAATGATCAACGAAAGGTTCTCGAAATGTGAATCGTGGCAGGAGGACCTGAATTGAAGAGCAATTGACTGAAACGAAGATGATGGAGGTGATGCTTGCAGGCAACAATTGATCTGCTTTGATTGTGAAGCTGTCATTTTGCAGGTACTGCAACAAGCGGAACTGGGCAATAAAATAGTGGTAACCAAAAATCGAAAAATTTATCCTCGTATGGTGTTCCTTGGTATGGTTTTCCCGATTGGTTTACTAGCTAGGTTGAATTGGACCTTTGCCTTCACTCAGTAGTCAGTAGCATGGCCACCGACTTGGAATGGTGTCAATATGAGTTAAATCTCTGATTGGGTTATGGATACTAGAGATAAATAAAATTGACTTATTACTAACTAAGATTCAAAATCTCCACCTTGGTAAGTTTAATTCATTGTCTTTTCAATTTCAATTTTCATTTCATAGCTAGTTCAAAAAAAATTCATGCTAAACAGCATACATTGCTTAGAAAAAGTACAAGCTATTACCATACGATACACTGCTTTGTATAATTTTTACATAAATAAAAGGTGAAACAAGAACAAACACAGCATGTGACATGCATTGGAATACATTTTATCAATTATGATTTGTTTATTGATCATATGATGAGCCTTCGTATGTGATACATTTACATAAAATGGTGAAATTTTCTATATATAATATATATAGCGGTTACGGATGAGATGAACTGAATTAAATGAATTCATGTGGCAATTGCGCAGTAGATATTGAATGAGAACTAAATTAAATGAGTTCATGTAGCAATTGTGCAGTAGATATTGAATGAGCTCATGGTAAATTGAAAAGTTCAGGGGGTGAATTAATTTTTCCCCAATGGAATGATAAAATATGTTTAGGGTTTTGGGGTCAGCAAGGTAGTCTACGCAAATATATCTTAGCAGATCACAGTTATGTCACTCAGCTAAAGCTAAGAACTGAACAACATAATATTGATATGCAACTGAAAGTAGTGTCTGAGCCAACACGGTACGCGAAAGCTGCACTACGTCATCGGCATTTGAAAATAGCATGTAATATCTAGTATGTCAGTTTTCACTAACTATTTACAAACTCATTTCTGAGCAAAAGAATATTTACAAATCTGCAGACAAAACTTCTCCATCTATGTACACAACAGCTAATCTCCTAACTTTACTTCTTCTTCTTTCTTTTTTTTTATATATCAAGGAATTTGAAAAGGTTTACAATTATAAGGTGTTGCTTAATCTTGAGAAGTGGCAGAGTACTCAAAGAGAAAACGGTTAGATGGAGTCGACTGGTAAAGAACCCTGAGCCGGCTGGTCAGCTGATAGGTCAGGGTCCATTGCATAGCCATTTCTGAATCTTTCATCTGTCTAACAACTGAGGCCTGTAACACAAGGGACGCAAAAAAGAAAAAAAATGAAGAACAAAATTATTTCTGGAGCTAAATTGGATGTATATGAAATCATCCACAATACCAGGCTCAATAGTTATAATCATATTCCTTTTGCAAAATTTACTTTCTTTGAACATCTTTGAACATTTTTTAAAAGGGGCATTTCAATTATACAAAATGAGACGTCACAAAAACAGAATACCTGAAGGCGTTTGCCAAGCTGGATCTCAACTTCAGTGGCGAAGGAGATATTATTTGCAAGGGATTTGAGTGGGTCAACAGTGGGGTCGAGAGAGAGCAAGCTAGGAATCTGGGGAGCATAGACCAGCCGCCATCGAGCTTGGCCAAACTCACCCTTCCCTTCTATCCTCGGCATCAGCGTCTCTACTGTTGCCGTTGCCAGCTTCTTAAATGCGAGTTGGCCATCACCTTCTAGCAATGACTCAGCTAGCTGCGTCTCAAAAACCTTTGCAGCCTACCAGAAAAGTTAGATATCTGGCTATCAGTACTGTTTCTACTGTTTTCAAGCACACCACTGTAATTTTTTTTTGTCATGATGCCTTTTTTTTTAACAATTTTGGACTTCGGTGATGATCTGTTAATATTTTTGTTGCCAATGTCTCAGTAATTCTCTATATTTGGATCTTGTAAACACAGCTTTGCTACTATCCTTGCTTAAAGTGACATGACCAAGTAATCGTGCAGTCATTAAAGAAGGGATGATATTGTAGACTTCCTCATTATGGATAAGAGCTTTGATAAATAGAATTTTGAAGGCTAACAACTGCAGTCCCGTGATCTGAATGAGCTTATTCATTGATGCACTAATATAGCTTTACAAATTACAACTTTGCTAAAGGCTCAATTTTTTTTTTTTGGTGTGTGTGTGTGTGAGGAGGGGGGGGGGGGTGGTGAGAGAAGGAGAATTGCTTGCCTCGATAGGAGAAAGAACATCTTGGTCAACAGAACGGGTTGATGTCACGACCAAATTGTCTTGCCATGTACTGGCTCGGCTTTGTATCCTAAATTGCCACTCAGTTCCAACAAGCACCAGATCTAGAATAGGATCTAGACCAAGATCTGGCTCAAACTTTGCTATATTCAAATGGTCCCTCTTTAGCCTAACCTGCAGTTTTTCAAACAAACTAGGATGTTAAACCACCAGGATGAGAATATAAAGAGATTTAAGAAACCACCTTGAATCTTCTTGTATTTGCAAAAACACATTTTTCTTTTGGAAAGAAGTTCCATCATCTCAGAGAACTAAATAAACAGCCATGGAATGTATATTTTTAACAGCTTCAATTATCAATGTCCATGATTGGCTAGCATAGCTTGAAAACTCTCTTTCCTTTTTTTGATATCCAAAAAAATTTGAATTTCCATTGATTACATAGCTGAATAAGTAAGCCGTACCTGAGTGGCAACTAAGTTGATCTCGCCGTTTTCAAAAGTTAAAATGCCCCTAGGCTTGATGCCTTTCGGGTGGGCCATACCATCTAGATCAAGTTCACCACTAACAGCGAAGTTGAGAATTAAAGGATAAACAATCCTCAGTTCAGGCCCCATTATAAGTTTCAAATTAGCCAGCCTTACATCCATGTTTGGTTTAGTACTTTCTTGATCCTTACTCTTTTCTACCTCTGATTGTTGACCTACAAAACAATAAAGCACTTCTCTGAGACATAACTAATAGGGCCTAATGTAGATTTATTACATACTTTGTGCAATTTGACAATATAATAATGAAGGAAAATTTAGTTAGGGACAACTTAGTTCAATTAGAACCAGATCTCTTCATTATTTGGCATGACAATAATAATTGACATCTAAAAATGATAGTGATGCAAGGGTATAACAATTGACATGTCAACAGTTCAAATGTATCAAGAAGACCAAAGAAGTACATAAAAGCTAGCTTTCTAGTATTTTATCTCCATTCTGAGGCCTGACAAAATTTCTGTCTCATCTATAGAAAATGACTTGATGAAATGACTCATTTGAGAAATATCACAATTATAAGATCTTCCTTGAAGAAAATAAGGTTTGGAGTCCACACCAAGCACAATATAGAAATTCAAGTTGCTCTAGGACTTCGCACAGTATTACTATTGATTACGACCGACAATAGTATCATAAAAACAAATATATATACATATATCATAAACATACTGGCTGAAGAAGTAGACAAGGACCGAAGAAAGCGGGAGACATTTCCAGAAGTCATCATCTGATCATACCCAGGAGGGGGATACCGTGCCTTAGTCGAGGCCAGACGATTAGCAAGAGCCCCATTTCCTTTGTCATGAGGCAGGTAAGCTTCACCATGACTCAACCGAACCATTCCTGATATGATTGGTTGCAATATTGAGCCGCTCACTTGCAACTGACTGTCCACTTGCCCACTGTTGTAAAAGAAAACAAAAAAGAAATATTAGAACTGTTTTTTGCACGTCACTATGACTTTAGCTTTATTGCTTATACCAACCAACACCCTCTCATATCAGAAGCTGATCGCCAACTGTTAGAATAGAGACCCAGAGAAGGAAATTTCAGTAATTCCTGCCAATTTTGCCCTTATTACCAATAAGCACTTTTCCTGTAACTGAATTGAGTCGAGCTATACAATTTCTGATGCTAACTTTCAAGTAACACTAAGCAAATTAATTTTAAGACTAGGTTGACAATGTGCAGCTTTTGCTGGTCTTAACCTTGGTTTATTTTTTGTCAGTATTTTTAAATAACCCACAAAAATTTGTGCTAGTTGGATATTGAAGATAATGGTGTGCTAGCAGAAAATGTGAAAATATTAGAAGTTAGAAAAAGGAAATGATGTATTTGAATTTAAGATGCTTATTCTCTAGGGCTTCCAAGTAACAGATATACACCTCAAGACGTTCTTGCCTAAAACTTCAAGCACCTCACACTTCAACTCGAGCTTATCTCCAGCTGAAGACTCACTACTTGTAAGTGGCAGGTTCCCTTTCAATGAGATCTTGCCCTTTCTACTGACCCGGCTTTCCATTGAAGTAATGCACAGGCGGTTGGATACAATATTGACTAGCCCACCAAAATTTGTCAAAGGTTTTCTTAGAACCGGAGAAGAAATTGATGCTCGGTGAAATGATGCTGATCCATCAATCACAGGGTGCTCAACAGTGCCTGTTACCTTTTGTAATGGTATAATAATGCATAAGAAGGAAATGGCATCAAATTCCAGTCATGCTATCAGTTAATGTTCAAGCACCTTGGCATACTATGAAGGACTTGCTCTAACAACAAGCCAACCAAAATAACATCATCAAAAATATATATAATTATATAAATGCAAATTTAAATTAAATAGCAACCAATGTTTTTTATGGTCCAACTGAACGTTTTCTCATAGCTAACTACATCTGGGTCATGAAGAGCTGTAATCCAAACTGGCGTAGAAACTTAATTTATTTCTTGTTACTGTATGAAAAAAGTTGATAATAAAAAATGGAGGGGCTTATCTGCAAATCCCCAAGTGCAAAGAAACTAACCTCCAGGAGAATATCAGCATAACCATTAAGCCAGTTTGCATAAGGGCTTAAAGCAGTGAGGAGCATCATGCCCCCATCTTTGATGTCTGCATTAACCCTAACTTCACTTGGGTCCAGTGTGTTCCAGTTCAAACCCTTGAGGCTCTCTGCCAGCCGGAATTCCCACCCCTCTTCAACCTTGCCATCTCTCACCAACCTTATCTCACTCATATCCTCTGAAGACCCACCTCTCCCACTCTCCTTTCCCAAGACTGGAATTTTTATTATTCCTAATGTGCTCTCACCTGTTTTGTCATTTTCCCCTTCCATTGAATCGCTTTCAATGTAAGTAATCGGTAAGCTTCCCTGTTTTCCAAAAACATTAGGTAGTTAGATGCTTGGAGCATAAAAGGTGTAATCAATCGTATCAATGACTGGGAAGGAGGAAATAAAAGATGTCTATCACTAAATTTTCAGGAAATTTCAGGTTGATTTTCTGTTTTTTTTCATGTCAAGTAAATTTCTTAGCACAAACTTTAGCAGCTTAACCTTTTTATAATGGCCTTGCTTAATTCGATGGGGACACGAAAAAAATAATAAGAAGAAACTAGATAAATAGTGCAAACTACAACCTTCCCTTTTATTTTGGCTTCATTACATCAATACACAGACGGCACAAACGAGAGCCTTGTGCTGGTACATACCATAAATGCTAGATCCTATATAAAACGATACACAAATTGATGCTCTAAACCATTGATGTTATGACAAACTATAACTGTTGTAGTACTAAACCATCCAGAATGCTAATGTCACGAGTATTAAACCCCCTACAATTACATTTCATACCTGTATTTGCACATGCCCACTTTGCACTACTGGCTCAAAATTCACACTGAAGACAAACCTACTCGTTGGAGTTACAGATGCTAGCAACTCAGCCTTTGCAAGATCAATGCCTCCAACTGTGCCATCCAAAAGCCGTATTTGCACATCACATTCAGGCCTCGCAAGAGTCCCCTTAAGATCCCCTTCCATGTGCAAAATGCCCCTGACAGGTGCAAGCCACTGCCTCAAATTATGGACTGATTCTGACGAGTTCGACTCGATGATCTGAGCCACGGTGGGAACCAAACCTACTGGTAAGTTCAGCACCGCAAAATGAAGGTTAGAGACAGGGCCGAGTAGTGTCCCATCTGCATGGAGGGTAGCATTGTCTTTTTGGATGAAGAATTTGTCAAGGCGTAGCCCTTCATTATTACTATAAGCACCAGAGGATGATACACGTTGAGTCTTGTAAGTGCCCCACTCCCAATCTTCTCCATGGAAGTCGAAATAAGCCTATGCAGAATACAAATGAACAGTGTCAGTCATGGTCACTACCAATCTATTTCAGTCGCCTCCACAGCGTAAAGCTGAATATGCAGAGCAACCACAAAAGCCCAAGGTTCTCTTTTAGCTGAGTACATGGGTAAAGATTTTTTTTTTTTAAAAAAAAAATGCCAAGCAGAAGTCACCAAAACATACCAGGGTATCGCCATTGCCTCCTCCACTGGCATCAAGACTCCCTTGCCATCGGCCTTTAAGTTCAGCTAAGCCAGGCAGAGTCATGTCCTCCAGTATAACATCATCTGACCAATGATGGATGGTTTGCAAAGCTTCTAGTGCCTGCGATATAATGCAAGAACAGAATACAACAAAATGAAAAAAAATTAGAAGGGTTGTTTGGCAATTACTAGAGGCGTCTCCTTTTGATACAGACATTTCCAACTATCTTAAGCTACCTTAATTGGAACCCAGAAAAGGAAAAGCTGTATTGCCTATTTAGGTGTTAGGAACTTAGGATCCACCGACAATATTTTAACTTGATAATATTTACAATCATCCAATATAAAAATCAACTTTGTAGGCAAGATGTATATGATACACATATCGGGCCTATTGAAAACGATGAGATTTGGTGCATGTTTTACCATCTATCGAGCAAATTGAACTTTTAAACAGTCTGAATTGCACGACCCCTGATGCATTATCAGCCAACCAGCAATGGACCCATGAACTAATTTGTATATTGTGACGCAATTTAGCATTGATTTGAAAGATATTCTCTTCAAATAATTCCACCATCAAAGGATCCTATCCCTTAAAAGTCACACAGCAATAGTTTTGTCTCACCTTAAGCTGATCATGGAGGCTCTGTGCACAAAATCCAACAGACTGCAGACCTTGCATAAAGAGCTCCTGAAAGTAATTTGATAGTTAACGGTATGATTATCACATGGATAGTAGATTTATTCAAGACAAACACTTCAAAAGAATCTGGTATTGAACAAAAGATCACATAATCTATTACAAAAGGTAAAAAGCAGGCAAAAGTAATACCTTTGATCTAGAACGAACAGCAGGGTCGGTACTTCGAGAGAAAAGCCTTGCCAAAGGTAGCATCTCTGCCACCTCAGCAAATGGCACCTCCAATCGCAGACGCCACCTACCTACTGATGACATCACACTGCTGAGGTGGCCAGCCATGGCCAACTCTATCAACCCATCTCCTCTCTCCTTCTCACGACTCTGTTGCGGGCTCCTCTCACGGGTTCCAGGCAGGACATACTCTCCTTGTATCTCGTACCTACTGCTCGCTTGCTCCAACACAGTTTTTTCTAGAGTAATCTGCACTTATAATTCAAAGTTGATAGTTATTAGCAAAGTATCACTGTTTTCTTTGAGGTTAGTTAAATTTAGGTCATGCAAATCAAGTCTGCTTTAGTTTTAGCTTTCACTGATTATTAGGGTAGCAAATGTACATTTCGACCAAAATTTTTTAAGGTTAGTGGTCTTAAGTCTTAACTGACCACCAACAGTTGTATTAATAAGAAAAGTATTTACAAGCAAATGCTAGTAACTGCTAACTATTAACTATTATCTAGCTGCTAACATTTCGACCAAAATTATACTACCTTTTCTTCTTTTGTGTTTGTGTGCTTGTGTTTGGAACTGACGGGTTGGGGATATTCTTAGCTCGCAAGGGGTATATGTCTTCACTATAAACATCAAATTTCATGGCAAGATAATTCTAAAAAATTAAAGTACTTTAAAACAGAGCACTACTCACAACATCACCACTCCAACGAGCAGCTAGATCAAGTGCTTCACCTAGTAGACCACTAAATTTTGGACGAAGCACTGACAACAAACCATGACCTCTTCTCTTCTGAAAATTGAGTTGGAGCTCTCCCTGCACACATCCAAAAGTTAATTTGCTATTTTATTGGCCAATACGTGCCACTACCACATAAAACTGAAACAATGCAGCCCAAGCTATGCCATATTGGAAAGCTAAAATATATTTGGATACCCACCAGATTTCAAAGGCATTAACATTTGGGAATAATTTGCAGCTTAATATATAACCTTTCTACTTTCAGTCTAGACCATGTAAACACTTATAGAGGAGGGATCCAATAATCACACAACTTTGGTGCCCCATCATTACCACAAATCAATCTTCTATTCATATTTAAAATTCAAAATTTCAAATAGCAAATGGGAACCATTGATGTTCTTCTATTTGTAAAATGATACATTCATGTCAAAAAAAAATTGAATTTGTTTTTTACAATAACAAAGGGTAGAAAAATCAACGGTTTATTGTGATTCATTTGCACTGTTAATGTTTCCACCCCTTGACCTCGTACAAAAGAAAAAGGTAGTGGTCATGATGGGCAGCAAAAATTGTGGTTATTGATCTCTCTTAAGGTTTATACCATCTCCAAATTAGCAGGAAAAAATAACTGAAGTAATCAGCAATCAGGATGCACCTTCTGTATAATTCCACGAAGAGAAGCCAGCTCCAATTCATCAAGGGGTAAGTTTCTCACCTTAAAAAACCAAAAAGAGACCAAGTCAAAAATAAAAAATAAAAAACTGAATTTTCAGCATATTAAGGAAAACTCCATATATGATACTAAAAGGAGTCATTTACCTCCAGACTAGTTGACATTTCAGGATGGTAACTGGCAGTAACTTTTAACTGCCCCTTGTGAAGATTAAGGTATACTTGTTTTCTTTTTTGTGCAGTATCGTCCGGGCTAAAAGATAAAGGTCCCATCACTTCCACCGAGATATTCTCATCAGGCCGGCCACTGACATTAAGCTGCCAAAATAAAAGGCAACAATAGCAAGTCAGGAGCATGGATCAACTATTATTAGCCATTTCTTTCAACCAAAGGTGTTAACACACGAATGCAATGAGTGAAACCAACAAACAAACTTAGTTATACTTCAGAATTGCAATATTTCTTTCATAAGATAATTTCATGCACGCTTGTAAACAACATAAAATGTCATATATCCCTCCATAATTACTTTAAAAAATGGTGAAAATTGTCATCCATTCTTCCTTATTTGAGTAGAGAGCAACACCAACAAAGGAAGGGCACTTTTGGAATCTTCTGATGTATAAAGGGAAAGGAGAAGGATAGAGTTTACAATTACTGCATTGTAGGGCTTAAAATTGAAATTTCATGTGTATTGGGCTTTTCATTTTGCAAGGGTGCACAAAATAGTTGCCATTATAGAAGAACTTCTGAATAGGTCCTGAGATCAGTACAACATACCATCAAGGAATCACGAGAAATAGAAAGGAAGCCGGTGGATTGAGGAGCCAAGGTCAGTTGATTAAGCTTTATACCAGTTAAAGAAATCTCTCCAGCAAGTCTTGATACCTCATCCGAAACAACACTATCATCTGACTTAATATTCTTACGACCAGTATTTCGTGACTTGACAACCTTCCCTTGAAACTTGACCCGTCCAGTGGCTTTCAAATGATGGGGCCTTGGTGAGTCAAACTGGATCATCGAAAAGAAGCTAGCCAATTCAAAGCCTCGCATGCGCAAATCTATTTCAAGTCCTTCTACAGCCAGTGGCACCTTTCTTACAGTCGCATCAGGATCTTGTTGCGATAGATAGTCATCAATGTATGATGTTTGAACTTGCATGTTTAGATCAAAAGCAACTGACGATGAGTTCACGGTAATGTAGTCATGCGAGATGATGATATTACCACGCGCATCAGTGAATGAGTCCTCAGCATTTGGTGCAGCCCACTTTATGTCGAATTTTCTGGTTTCAAATGCAACAATGTGACTATGAGATTCCTTTTCTGAAAAAAAAGGCTAGTTAAAAATGCTTATTAAATAGAAATTATTCAAAAGTAGAATGACATTATTTTCTTTGAAAATACCAGATCATTAAGTTCCACAGATCAAATGAAAAACATAAAATACAGCAAATATTGAAACTTGTGTCAGGCAGATTAGTAAATGAGTTTAACAATGCAGACTAAGAATTACCATATTAAAGGTACAATAAGAAAATCTAAGTAAACACGTGGCAGGTGGTAACAAAAAAATAAGAACTTGCCCGGTTTGACAAATCTACAAATAAACAATAGTTGTTTATATGCAGTGTCTATGAAGCAGCTCACATTACTCAAATTAAATCGTATAAAATAACTGATAAACACACTAGGCAGTATAAAATAAAGACATACGGCCTAAGGAGAGCTCCTGATAGTCTAGTGTCTCCATTTATCTCCCCTACTTTGAGTGGAATCAGAGGGATGCCGCCAGGAATGTAGCGGTGTAGAACTTTATCGAGTAAGAAGCTACCAGATAAGTTTATATCCATAGCCGCTTCATCAACTTCCCCCTGCAAATAGGTTCAGAGGACAATTTACAAAACAAAAGGTATTGAACATCCCATGGCCAATACAGCATGTGGGAATCCATAAGGCCTATTATGGACTGATTTGACCATCAGTTACACACATACCAGATTAAGTAAAAGAACACATCATCATCAAATCCTTGAATAACAAACAAATTAAAAGCTAGTTGATTTACTAAAAACATCACATATCTTGTCTTAAATAAATCACATGTTAGTATTGTGTAAAAGGAAAAAAGAAGTGAACAACAGAAGATTGGTAGGATATGACATAAGAGTCGTATATGCATCATCAAATTCTCATGGTGATAACAAGATTGCAATTCTCAGGGTATTAACTATAGGCTCCAATTTCTATACCAATAAAGCATTACCTCTGGGCAAACCCATGCATTACCAGCCCCACGAATCTCTCCACCATCTAAAAGGCTTGCTCTGATGCCATAAAGATCAGCCACCTATTCATCACCGAATATTAGACAAGCAATGATCATAGAATATAACACGGTAACAAAACTTCAATAAAGCTGGAAATATTATTAATTTGCTAGACCAACAGTTTTTGAGCCTAATATAAAAACAAAATTATACTAGTGTACTGGCGAGCATACCAGCACCAGTAACATTCTTTCTTGCATGCTCCAATTGTGTCATTGTGTCTCTTGGGTATTATACAAGAGATTCCCAGCAAGCAAGTAAAAACTTACACAGTTATCAAGATTGTATGTAAAATTGGCTGAAACATGGGAGAAAGGGATGCGATCAAATGCAGCAACAGCACCAGCTTCTTTATTCTGCAGCACGGCTTCTGATGCAACAGACGGAGGCATAGTAGAAACAGAGAGTGATTTTCGGGACATGATCCCACTGCCCACAAAAACAGGTGCATCTAAAGGGCCTTGGCAATTGAGTATGGCCGTCACAGACCCAGCCACCTAGAACATAAAAGTTGTATTTTTCAACATTGATTCTTACATATGCTAAATGGTAGCGATATCAAACCTCTAGCAATATTTTGAAGGTTGATTCTTATATATGTTATATTGTACCAGTGTATTGCATTGATGGGAAATGGTACAGGTTAACTGGAAGATAAGAGGATGAACAAATCAACCTTATAATGGACTAAAAATTGACACAAAAATTTGCCGTAATTTCATGAGTGAGCAAGGATCTCACCGGAAACATAAGAGGCCTCATCCTCAGAGTCTTCATAAGGGCATTTAATTCAACAGAAGGCACCTGTTAAAGGAATCTATCAGTTCAACAATTTGACCCTAAAGCAATAAAGACATAAACATGAATCTTACCACCAATATGGTTTTCATATATCAAAAAGAACCTGGTTCAAAAATTAAAAGAAGTCTGACAACTTATAAGTATAGAGCATGCGAACATGCTGTACCTGGCACATAATATGATACTCTCCGTCCATGGGATTTATGCCAAAGTCTCCAGAAGCTTCTAGAGGAACGGCACCAAACCAACCGCTTGTGTTGTGCAAAAACACTCTTTGGCCACGAAAGATTAGGTTTCCTGTCAAGTCCTGTATGAAATTGTGATTATAGACAATGTAATGTAGTCTTAAAGAGACGAAATTTTATCAATTTAGAAGAGCCTTATTCAACAACAAAAATTAAGTTGCTTCTTCAGTAGCAGACACGGAATTAGCATATCATGACATAAGGAAACAGCATACCGAAAAAGAGGATGGAGCATCCAATACATGAAAAGAAACCCCTTTTACGTCCAGATGGCCATGAATGCTAGGAAATGCATCCCCTTTTGACATGCATATATGAACCTGCAATTAAAATATAAAAAAAACAGCAGGCCATATAAATAAAACTTAAAAAGAAAATTGGAAGCTCCGTACTAGATATCAACATTTCCATGGCACATGAATATTCTATGATAAATCTAAAATGTGCATCTCCATTACTAATTCTTACACTTTTCCAAGAACAATATCAATAAAATAAAAAAAGAAACAAGAGCATCAGGTGCAGATAAGCACCTCACCGGAAGCTCTCCCTTTTGCCAAGGTTGCTGGAATATCTAAAATTCTCTCAACAAGCTGCATTGAAATACAAAGAAAACACAGTATATACAGATTGTTAATTTACACAAAAGAATCGCACGAGTCAGAGAAAAGGCAGCAACAAGAAACTTACAGGGGCAAATAGATTGGAAGCATTCAGATTGGCATGCCACTTCTGCTCAGAAATATCAACAAAGACATCAGTTGACAGGTGACCCCCACCCTGTGAAGTCTGGTCCTGCCGCCACTCCATGCAGTTACCACTCACATGCACATGGATGCGGTTGTAATGATTCTGGAACTTAATGAATCCATTGGCATTTCTCATTTCCCTTCACATTCAATAACACAACAAACATAGGAGAAAATAAAACAAAATTTACTAAGGAATGTTGAGAAATATTTTAAATAAAATTATCAGAATAAATATGAACGGTGGTAAGTGAACAGCACCAGAATGTACTCATTAATACCTCTAATGTATCAATTTATCAGATGTTTACTAAATCTTAAGAACACCAGTCTTAGACACTACATCCGTCAGCTCAGGTACTAGTACTTAACCAATATACACCAATTGGTACCCAGACAATGCGCATTAGTGCAACAATGAGATCGGTTTTCTGTTAACTGTATACACCCTCCCCCAAATATTGAAAGAAAACATTCGCATGCATGTACACACACACTAAGAATAAAAAATAAAAAAAGCAAATATAATAAGGAACTAACCTAGGCTCCTGATCGCCATAGCCAAGAAGCATGAGGGTTCCACCAGTAAAATAAACAGAATCAACTGTGACCGGCAGTGCCTTCTCAATTCCCTCAGCTTGAGTCTGCGTCAACCCCTCTGTCAGTTCAGCAGATATCTCCTCCCGACTCAAACCCATCACTGACTTCGATTTCTCTATTTTATCCTCCAACCCATCAGACTGAGCATGGTTTCCAATATGAGTAAATGGCCAAATAGGTACAAATTGGTTAGATTGTGATAAGGATCCAAACTTCTCAGCTTTATGAATAGAATTATCATCAGATCCATGTTCGGGCTTCTCAGGTTTGTCAACCATTATCTCTGCCAAGCGAGCATCTAAACCACTTCCATGCGAAGAATCAATTTTCTTCTCTAGTCTCTTGAAATACCTCAGAGCTGCAAGAGAACTCCGTCTGAGTATCATTTGCTGAGAGAAACTGCTATTTTCAGAACAGGCTTTATTAAGCGAGTTTCTTTTGAATTTTCGCCAGGCAAAATCAGGCACTAACTGGGCCCAGAACTTGGAAACGGGCATGCGGGTCTTAAACCCAAATGACTTCTCCAGATCTGTATGTCTAGACCCATCCACAATTCTTGAATCCTTCGAGTGCATCTCTTGATCCATGCAAAAGTGCTCACTAGATTTCTCAAAATCATTCCTATTTTGTGTCTTCGAGTCTGGTAACAAGTCCTCAGCTGATACCACAACAAAGCCTCTTTTAGGCAAAACATACCCGTTTTCAGCTGCCTCTCTTGCTAATGAATCCCTATCTAGTACCCCCTGGGCACTTGCAGTTTCTCTTGCAACTCTGCGGCTTTTGGTGCGGTGATCTATCCCTTCTTCATTTGAGTTGCGCTTATAGCTTATTTCAGAAGGAGGAGGAATACCAAGCCATGAAAAATCTTTCGTTTGAGAGACCAGGAGGCACGGTTGGGAGACAAAGGCATTGATTACAATTTTGCCCTGCCTTAGGCTGGCAAAAGGGCGGATGCGCAATTTTACCACCTCCACCTCCCCACAAGAGAACTCCTCTTTGTGGGGCCCAACTGAGCATGATTGGAGAGTAATTCCCAGTGGAGAGATACTTCTCACTTTACCAAAATCTATTTCTCTTTGGAGATATTCACTAAGAATTGAACAGACAGATGGTAGGAGCTTGGTTTCAGCAAATCGCTGGGTTTTGAGTCGGGCATACCAGACCAGAAGGCCAGCAACTGAAATTACAGCAACTGCCACAGAGCACCTGACAATAAAAAGGCCCTCCTTCCATACAGGGTGTAGGGAGTTTATGAAAGAACGGGTCTTCTCAAAAGGCTCCCTTGTACAGTGAACCCTAAAGACACCTCTTGAACTAGATATGAAATTAAAACATGAATTTGGTTTTTTGAACAGAGAGCGAGGGATGTTTGATCCTTGATTTGAAGAGGGGAAGATGATTGTGTTGTGCTTTGTCCTTGTAAAGGTAACCGGGAGAGGAGAGAAAAACAGGGGGCTTGCTAACAATTGGGACATTATTTATTGCCGCTATGAAAAAACCATCTGAATGGGGACCAAGAATTGAATCTCAGTCCCCAAAATGTGCTTCAAGTTGTTCGTCTCAGGGGCATCTGGTAAATTCAAGATAACAAAATCAACAAAGTTTATTGTTCAATTAAAACTTGAGCTAAAATTTACTGTTATTCAATAAGGAAGATGACTTGAGCTAAAATTTACTTTCAAGACCAGTAAAATACTGGTATCAGACATAACTAGTGTACACAAAAAGAAAAAAGAAAAAAATATATCGTTTGTGAAGTGCCTCACCTTAATACTAAAATTCTATCTTAGCAAGCAACAGTCCATTGTTGCTACCATAGATTTCGAAACCGATTGGGCGCGTTTTGAGCGATAAAACGCTTGAATCGGAATCGGAAGAGACTCACCGTCGGAGTTACGCCGAATCTTCTAGTTTGTGACTGATTGATCCTTTTTTTTTACCGATTTTTCAAAGGAAATGTGATTCATTGGTCATCGGAATTCGGAAGAGAGATTAGACTCCGTTAGAGGATAGCGTCAAGTACCACGCTTTGCTAATTAAAACTTAAAGATGGAGAAACAAGATGGCTCTGCCTCTGCCAAATGGGACCCCAAGGTTAAATAGGACGCTGGGAATTGATCTCTCTTGGGTTAATTTTCAGTATAGCCTCCAACTTTTGTTAATTCTTATTTATCCTCAATATATTTTATTTACTTTTCAACTCATCCAATTCTTTTTTATTTACCCTTATAGTTAATTCATAAACTTAAAATTTTATATTTTCTATTATACCCTCCAATTTTTCTTTCTTCACTTAGACTTTTCTTTTTTGGCTCTTTCTTATCCGTTTCAATCGGTCTGATTTTAAGTACCAGAGTATGGCCGAGTGCGTATCCTCTGAGATATCTCAACTTTTGCGTGACCGACGTGTCCGGTGCCTATTTGGGGATAGCGTGGGGGCCAGTATTATTTGTGCTTCGAGATTCGTGCAGAACTTATTTGAATGGTTGCGATTTTCCATAAAGTCACGCAAAGTTTGAGATATCTCAGAGGGTGCGAATTTAGTATAGCCTCGCCTCTTACCTCAATATCATACTAACTATGCCAAGTGTTAGTATAGAGTCACTACACATCAAACATACTGGAACATGTTGTACCAGTTGCTAGTTAGCCACTTCCCCAAATCTCAAATCCAAATCTGTGCATCTTTTGGCACTGTATTAGTACATACTGTAAAGTATATGTATATCCATCCTTCATCAAAATTGAATTGTTTATTCTTTACATGTTGGAATGATACAAAATAATATGGAAGAAATTGTGTTATTTGATAAGAATTTTATAATTACGCATTGCTTGTGCAAATTGAACTTAAAGAAGTAACAACAGAAAAAGGTTATCCAATTGACACGATTATCGTATGGTTGTGAACAGGCATTGGTACACTTATACAAATTTATATGCCAAAACAATGCAACTTCTTTATAACAATGGAAGATGAATATGTGACCTTGTCCCTAGAGATAAAATTTGAAACATAGCACATCATCATTTTGTGCAAGCAACCGCTTTACATGCCCCCCCCCCCCCCCCCCCCCCCCCCTCCATTTGTAATTACAGAATAACTAATATAAATAAACAAAGCATCAACATTCAAAAAAATTTCTATAGCAAATAGGATTCAGATTGACTAGAAAGAGTCTTTCCTTTCCCACTTTGTCCCGTGCAAAATAATGATTATTCCTTTCATTCTAGATCTTCTTTCCAGTGTCACTACTTCTATAGAAATTTCTATACAGACTTTAATAACTGATCTGATTGGTTGAAATTGATTTAGATCACTCCTATAACATTTTTCTAAAAACTTGAATTGCTTTACGGTAACATTCTGCTTTTTTAGAGTTCTTTATTCCGACGGCCAATCAAACTTATGATAAAAGACACCAAGAGAAAGAAGGGTAAAATAGAAAAAAAAAATAGGTTCTGAAAATACTTTATTGTGGATAATAACCTTTATGGGTAAATTAAGGAATATATTAGATATAATGACAAGCATAAGGGTAAATAGAAAATTAATCCATCTTTTCTCTTTTTGCTCTCTCCTCATTGATCTCCTCTTTAACTCTTTTCCAACACGAAATAACATATTAAGGAGAAATAGAACAAAAACAATTTTTCAGCCCATATATTTAGCTTTTTTGTTTGGCTCTAGCTATTATATTTTATTTTTGTTGGTTTTTGTCTAATTGAGTTGTGAGTTGCGAGTTAAAAATATAAAGTTTTTTTTTAGTGAAAATGAAAGAGTTAGAAGGTGCTAAATGTACGGAAAATAATTACATGTATTTGTTCTTGAGAGGAAAACTGAAACACATTGTATCTAGTTTTAATACAATTATATGTGTTGCTTTTTCCCTCTATTTGTCTGTCTTCACTTATTTACAAATTTAAAAATATATATAGAAGAACTAATTGAGAAATGTATCATATTTTGCAGGATCAAATAAAAAAAAACTTATTAGATTTTGATACTTGTTAGACATGACCTAATTTGAGTGACAGTAACTATAGTAACAAGAATATATATTTCAGGTTACTTCATTTATGATCTACTTTTCAATAAACTATATCACGTGTGCTCCAAAGTTCTTGAGGCGCTGTATCTATTTTAGATTAACTTGCAGGATCAATTCAATAGCAATGACGAAAAGAAGACAAAGAAACCCATACAAGTACAGATTCATCAATTGCCAATAACAGATGCAATACAAAAGAGACTACCAAAAGAGAAATATATCCCCAAAACATTCACGTTCCACAAATAAAAACAAACACTTTTCTAACTAAAACAAACTGAAACAGATAGACAGATAGTAAGACACCTTAACAAGTCTATAAGTACAACACAAAAACAAAACACATCCTGTTCAAATTTATTCCTCAACCACCCATCACAAAAGAACAAGGCCATTATAATCCTTCACCCCTTCCAACCCACACTAATTCCAAAATTGACCAAAAAAAACACTATTTACCGAACTGGCTGTTGGTTGTAGTGGTTCTTCTCTTTCTTCTTCGCAGCCGCGAGTCGAGCACTCCTAGCTGCTGCCTCACTGGCAGCCTTCTTGGCTGCTGTGTCAGACTCTTTTCCTGATTTTTTCTTCTTAGATGAAGCAACCTTCTTGAGGCGCTCTTTGACATCC
Organism: Carex kokanica; assembly: GCA_025461125.1. NCBI lineage: Eukaryota > Viridiplantae > Streptophyta > Magnoliopsida > Poales > Cyperaceae > Carex > Carex kokanica. The sequence goes on from JAJGRX010001428.1 coordinate 74,760, forward strand.
TCTGGATCAGCACTGGCAGCTGGCAGCTCCTCATTGGTGGGTTGGCTGGCATTTGTGTCGGAATTCTCGGCCTGATCTTGGGGCTCCTTGAATGATTTCTCCTTCTTGGCTTTCTTTTTCTTCGAGGTCTTGCTCTCACCAGGAGCTGGTGCAGTATCCTTCTTCTCACCTTCAACTTGCTCACCTTGCTTGCTGTCTGTAATTCCAGGAGATGAAATGATTACCAAAAAAAATGTAAGTCAAACAATCTTGGAAGAAAATTTATTGATTTAACAAAACGTAAGGCCACAATAAATGAAAATGTTAATCACCAGGTCATGCATGAGCTCACCTTGTAAAGTATCCCTGTCAGAAACCAGTTAGCCTTGGATCCAACTAGTGTCTTACTATTTATTGACAGGACAAGGACAGTAACTACCTGCCGGTTTATTTGACTCATTTGCTGCAACATTTATTGCAGTACACTGGAAACAACCCCAAAAAAGGTATGAACAAGGCAGTACCTGTACTGTGCTATACTTGCACCCAACAGGACCTCTATTTGTAAAGAGTACACAGATAGAAATGTTCTAAATATATCAAGCCTGTCAACTCCTTAAAAAGGTGCAATTTTTTCTAGAAATAGGCCAGGATAGCACCAGTACAAAAACTCAAGCTTCCTAATTGACCTCTAAAACAAGAATTCTTGACTCCTCACTCCGTAAACAGGAGAACAGGGGAAAAGCAAATATTCAAATTATAGAAACACGAGTACAAATCAAATTCAAGTTTCATAAACCATCATTTTCTGTCAGGAGCTTCCAGAAGGCAACTCAAAACCTAATCTTGCCTGTTCTACCCCCAAAAAGATGGGAACCTCCGCATTTGATCCATAACAAAGGAAAACCAGGCAAGATGATCTCGCAACAAAAGAAAATGCATACATTAAATGAGTTACCTTCTTCATTCTTGGAGTTGTTCCCAGAAAGACCAAGTTCAGCCAACACGGCATCCAGCTCAGCCAGCTCCTTCTTCTTCAGCTCCTTCTTAGACAGTTGTCTCTCAGTATCCTTGGCAGGTTGAGGTGGTGCCGGGACTAACTTAATGGGAACTGGTTCGGCATGAGGTGCTGCTTCCTCTTCATCAGCATCCTCTTCATCATCTCCTTCGTCAATGCCGAGACCTTCTTCCTCACTTTCACTCTCCTACAATGTCAGACAAGAAAACATGGCTGTAACATATTTGCATAAAACATATGGGAAATGGTGATGATAAACCCCCACAGGCAGCTCCGTTAACTTAAAAAACCCTCTTTTACATTATAAGGAGTTGTCAACAGCCTACCTAAATAATACCTATGATACAAACAGGAGTAACTGTGCACAATGGGTAAAAGGATTCAGAAGTTGTTTTTACATTTTAGAAATCCAAAGAACAAAAACTCCAAATTCTTAAGTGGATCTTTTTTAAGGTGCTGCCCAGCTAGTAGTTATCAGCAGCGCACCTTTTTAATAAAAAAGGAAATGATAACAGAACCAATAGAAAACCCATATTGCATTGCGAATTGAAATTTAAAAGGCCCACATCACACAACCACCATACAGAGTAGCCATGATAGTTAAACTACATGGACTTTTCTACTCACTAAAAGCATAACACTATGTATAAAAATCAAACACCCAAGCAAAAATTGATTCGCAAAGAGTTCGAAAAGGTGGAGGAAAAAGACAGATGTCATATGCCATGACACAGTAGAAAGTAATTCAAAAGTGATGTGTCAACTAAAGTGTCGTGTTTGACTTGTTCAGCCTTCATTACACAATTGCATAATGAGAATTCAGAAATTATGATATAAATGAGATAATGGAAACAGATTGCCGCACAATTAACATATGGCTCTTCCAAAGTTGGCACACAAAAAGGTGTGCTTATGAGAGCTTCAAAATTGGCAAGTACTTGTAAAACAAATAGCAAACATCGCGGCATTTTATTGCGAAATTGAGTTTGCAGATGTAATGTAGATTAACTTGCTACCATTTGAGGTCACTTTCTACAGTTAAAATTCCACAATTAGTTAAAAATGTCTGTCCAGTCATAAACATGTGACCCAACAATAATTTTCATTAAAACAATTACATATATGACCCTCATGACTAAATATGCATGAGCACAAATTGTGTGATTAATGTAGCAACACAAGACATAAGAACTAAGAAGGTTGTTTCAGCATCATACATTTTGAAAAATATTATACGAAATTATTAGCAGACTAATCTAAAAATCTTCAACTATCACTAAATGCATAGATTGAGCTAATAATATATAAAAAAATTAATCTTTAAGAAATAACAATGCAGAGTTTTAGATTAGAAGAAAACCTCATCCATTATAGCGTGGGTCTTGCTACCCCTTTGGTCAGGTTGGTTCCACGAGGTCTGCAGCGGGGCCGTGTTGGCATAGAAGTCATCATCATCATCCTCCACGTCAGCCCATGACGTGGCGTTCAGAGTTGTCTGGGCCCATATGACAGGTTGAGGCTCAGGCTCCGTATTACTACTCCCGTGCTTAGAAGAAGCCTTTTTTGATGATTCCTTGTCCGACTTCTTCTTCTTCTTAAGGGTTTCTAGCGCCGCAAAAACATTAGAGTTGACGATCCTGACAGGACCGTCATCTCTCCTATTGCCTCCACCTACCATACTTGGGGAAATTGAGAAAGGATTGAGTGTCGGTTGAGCGTCGCTGCTGTCCCGAGATCGAATTAGATCGATCTGAGCTCTATGCGCCTAATTTTAAAAAACAAAAAAAAATTGGGGCAAAAATTTGGAGATAGAGAGAATTAGGGTTTGGTAGATTATAAAATTTGGGGAAAATTGGAATTCTTAAAAGGAATTTGGGGATAAGAACAGAAAGCGCTTGTTTTTTTTAATAAGCGAGAAGAGAGAGAGGGAGAGAGACGAGAGGATTAGGTTAAAACTTGAAACAGAGATAGATAACGTCACAGGCGAGCTCCGGACAGACAGCGGCGATTTCTTAAAGGGAAGGGAAACAGACACCAGAGAGGAGATACAATATTTTGGTTACACCTGGACTACTGGAAGCTTCCGTTGCTCTCAAGTTTCTACGACTTACGGATAAAATTACTGCACCATCCCAACCGTCCGATCATATATATTAGATAAATGAGGAGGGTTCAAATCCTTCACGATGCCTCTATTTTTTAAAATTTTAATAACTCAAAATTTAAAACTTAAAAACTCAAAATAAAACGGTTAGATGTGATCTAAGTTATTTTCTTTGTGTGCTCATAAAAAATTATCACATTTCAATTTTGTTTTTTGTGAATCAATAAGTTGAAAAATCAACGTCTAGAAATTATATATCCACGTTAATACGTTTTTTACAAGCTCTTGATGAAAACCAAAACAAAATTGAAATGTTATAATTTTTTATACGTGTATAGATAAAATGATGTAAATCATATCCAACTGTTTTATTTTGACTTTTTAAGTTTTAAATTTTGAGTTATTAAAGTTTTTAAAAGTGAAGGCATGGTGGAGACACAAAAAATGGAGGCATAAATTAAACAAAATTATGAAAAGCACAAAATACGTAAGACTCTGCTACTATTATTATTTCTATAAGCTATGTTTATAACCATTTTGTTTAATTATAATTACATCCATTTCTATAGTTAACAAAATCAAAAGCGTAATTATAAATAAGTCCTTAATGGTTTAAATAGACAGTGTATCTAATTTGATATTTTTTAAAAATCATATTTAAAAAGTAAGCGATTTGAAGAACTCGTGACTTAAATTATCACTAACTGAACACAAATCCAGCAAATGTTGGATTTATATTTTTTGGATCGTCTATTTTAATTTTTATATCTATGAATTTAAATATCAATTGTCATATTTGCAGTGCCAACACATCGCATCTCATGATTAATTATTACGTCACCAGAAATTTTCTTAATGACTACAAATAAAGTACACGGACCATGTAAATGCATTTTATAGAGTTTGAGAAAAAAATTGCTATTTTTCGAATTCTTTCAATCTCGATGGTAGATTTGCTATTTTTTTAGAGTATTTAAAAAAATTGAAATAATATGGGCCTTCCAATTATAATAAATAAGAAGATAATTAAAATTGGATAGATGAAAATATCGATCGATGACTCTGACTCATGACATGACATTAGGGGTGAAAATGGAGCGAATACGAAGCAGATAGTGGTAAAACCATATTCATATTCCTTTTTAATTTTTCGGATACGGATACGGATTAGATATCAGCCGAATACGGATATGGATTAGATATCAGCCGGATACAGATACGAATCGGATTGGATATTTATTAAAATAATATTAAAAAAAAAATACCAAAGTTCATAATATTTATCTGATTTTAATAGTGAATAACAATATTTTTTCACAATATATATTAACATATATGATATATATTTACTATTCGGATACGGATAATTGAAACGTAAAATTGTATCAGTATTCATATCCACACGGATATTTGAATATCAAATATCCACATCTAATTTTTCGAATACGAATCAAATACGGATCAGATATTATCCATACCGTTTTCACCCCTATATGACATGGGATATAAAAAATTGAAAATTTGAGACTAATCCCCCTTTATTATTTTTTCTTTCAACGCCAATCAGAACCCAACCTTGTGTTGTGGTACATCACATCGCACGGTATGCTCCAGGTGCACCTCACAACACAAGGAAGAAGAGGCAGAGGGCGTGTCTGCTCGTGACGATTTAGGCAATCCTTTAAATTATACCTTGGGTGAAAAACGGAAACACCATTCATTTACGCCTCTATTAGGCAGGGCTCGTAAAAGACCATTCATTTGCGTGTTGGTATTGGTGTTGCCTCGGATATAATTAATTAATGGGAACTAGTTTACTATATCTTATTCCACTGGAGCACGGGACTGCGATTCCACGACAGCGAGCTCCCATCCGTTGGATTTGCATCTTATCCCGTTTATCAAAAGCTCAAATCCCGATTGTGTTGGACTGAAATGTTGATTTCATGTCGGTCATAACGGCACCTCAAAACTCAAAAGTGTTAGCTATCTGGAATCTGGATAATTAATAATTGTGTAGCTTTCCTTTGTGTTTCTAATATATACTGTGGGTTCCACTTCCTCCAATCATAAAAAAATTAATAGACTAAAAAGCTAAGCTTTCTAGTATCTCAGTTGAACCAGGCTTTGCTCCCCCGTCAGGTTTGCAATATAACCACACATTTCTGTTCTTCTCATCGGCCACAAATGACCAAGCAAGAAGGAAACAAAAAGTTTTTTTCGCTTATAGTAATTACCGGACTTCATTGCTTATAGTAATTACTAATCATGGTAATTAGTTTATCAGATGATTATTAGAAATGGAAAGAATAAAAATTAAAAAGAAATTAGGGACATTGATTTTCTAAATTTCTCAAGTTACAAGTTCCTGCAATCAGAACCACGTGGCAATTGCTCCAATCCTTAATGAAATTACTCAATGCAAGGCAAGCCTACTTGAAGAAAATGTTCATAATCAACCCATAATAAAGTCTATGTATATTCAATGCAACAAGGATTGTTTTCCATAGTCCAACATATCAGCACTGCTCTATTATAAACAAACAATACCAGGCTAAGAGCTAGGAGGCTTTAGATCCAATAGGCATGGTCAAACATTTACTGTAAAGAAGAGAAAATTACACCACAACATAATCAAGGAGGCCCAAAAAGAAAACATTATTTTGTGCTAATATAAAAAAAAAAAAATACAGTTATGCAACAAAGAAGAGGAAAATCATGAGGAAGACCATGAGGACAAAGAAAATCTTGATCATGAGCCACCTGTTCGATGAAATGCTATTTAGGTACTTCAGCAGCTGACCTTGTGCTCCCTCCACATTCGCCAATGTGTCTTCCACGTTCTCATCAATTCTGTAATAATTTGATCATCTCAATTAATTCCCCATTGCCAGAATTGAAAATGGTGATGGATATTGTCAAGATTTACAGTTTGAGTGCAAATCAGAAGGCTTATGCAAATGTGATAGTACCATTGCTGGTTAAATATTTGAGACAACATTTAACTCACAATACTACACTAATAAGCAGGGAATTTGAGAACTCGCATGGTTTTAGGCCTCTTCAAGGTCGACATTTTCAACCACAACTTCTAAAAAGGCAAAAGGCTTTCTTTTGAGTCAACTAATTGGTTATGAGCCGATACCCTGTCTTAAAAACAATCAAACTAGTGTTTAATCATCCTGTACTCTAAACACCGATAATATCAGGTAAAGTATTATAAACCAAACCATAATGTTATTATCAGGTATCTAATTGAGATGAGTAAAAGAAAATTGGCGAGCACCCTCGACAATAAGCTAAGAACCTGATTTCTCTTTATTTGAAGAAATAACAAAGAAAGGAACACCCAATATTCATCTCAAATTGCAGAGGACACCAACTTTGAGGGTGAAGGGAGACATGGAGTTATGGAGCAGTAGGAAAATTAGGATATAACAGATTTGCAATTGAGAACCATATGTAATGTCTAATGACGTTGATGCATACTAAGTCAAGTCATGTCACCTCTGTACAAAATCAACTTACACTACATGACGCCACCCGGAGAAAGCGCTACAAAGGTCTCAGCATTGCTTAGCATGAGGATCTTTTTAACTTTTGAATTACTAATCTACTATGTTGGAAAGGACAAACATGTGAATACATCCATAGGAATGAGAAACTTGTCAAAAGTACGAAACCCTGTTGTTATTGTCTAGTCAACTCTGGAACGGTTTCATGAATAGTGGAGCAACCATAGGAATATGATGCGAATATATGAGAAACTGCATAACAGGAATTCAATTCTAAAAAATCAGAAACTATTTTCTGCCAATAGGAAGAACTACGGTTGCACCTTTTCTTTCACAAACAACTCTGATCCCAACAGAAAATGCCGTCAAAATACACCAAAATTCTAAATCTCTTAACCAAGGAAAAGCTCAAAAGGGTATCTATAAAACCTGATGGCGATCTCTCCCTGCTGGGAAACCATGGTGGCAAGCTGGGTGAAGATGTTGCTCAGTTCATGAATGGTCGATTCGACATTTTGGAGAGCCTCCGCTCTGCTCTGCATGTAGCTGTCTTGCTGCACCGCCAATTGTTGTTGCTGCTGCTGCTGCGCCATCAGTGGTTGAGTCGATGATGAAGCGTCCCCATTACCCTTTTTCCTGTATTAAGAAGAAAGACAAAGGCTGTTCATGAAAATCTATTAATACAAACTTCATTTCAAGTCCCAAATGTCCATTAAATTTACTAATTATAAACAATACACACAAATCCAGGCTGCACATAACATTACCAGGGCAGTACCGGTATCCATGTCACTATCTGATAGAAAATTTAAACAGCACCTGGGAAAACCAAGAATGAAGCTCTACAAATTAAAACATGTCATTTAGTGCAGATTGCCTTCACATTTATCTTCCTTGTGTGTATTGTGCCTTTTGTTTGTCAACTGTTTAAAACATGGTGTAAGGCTTATTATGAAGCAAAACCATTATGTTCTGGACAAAAACACAATAGAAAGGATGCAGAGTCCAGTTAATACTGAGAAAAACAGATATTGCATCACTCAAAGGTAAGAACCAATTGGCAGCATGTACCAGGATGAGTAGATATAGTGAGTAGTAACACATCAAAATTGCCCTGGTAGTCAGACAGTATTAAATAGTATAGGACATAAACATAGTATGTACTGATACCAAAATATGGAACCTCATGAATATTAAAATAATGTATAAACCTATTAGTCAATGTAGACCTGGGAAACAGAGGAGCAGAGGCAGACGAATCAGTTGCCCATGGGGCAGGAGGGGCAGCAGAGTCGGAAGAATTGCCTCTAGACACAATAGGTCGCTGCCTTATAAAAGGATTTGCCGGTTCCTTTCCAGCTGTGGCAGAGAACAGCTTTCTCCTATCCTCGTGCACTTTCATATTCTACACATCACCAGTCCATTATCATTAATAATTCCAAAGGAACTTCAACATAAGCGGCTCAACCTTTTTTTCATTTTATTTCTTCACAGATTACTTTTAGGTTTACTGCAGATAAATGTGACTATTACCATTGACATTGTCCCCAAAGTAACTATAAGTTCATCGAGTTGCTTCTCACTTTAAGTCAACCAACTTCAAACTAATTGATGCAAATAACTCTAAAATAATTGCAATCATTTGTCATAAAAGAGACGATGGTCAGCATCACTTCCCAAACAATAGAATCACCCATGACTAATTTTTCAAAAATGGTGAGATATTTGGATTTTTGCAGAATTTATATAAACTAGACAAACGAAAAATAACAAAACTCAACCTCTGTCCTCATGGTGAGAACATCCTTGAACTCATTTGTTGTGCTCATGAGGCGGTTTTTCAGATTATCTATGACAGTACTAGAGTGGCTGGTGGTGTCTCTCGAGATGTTACCGCTCTCATTTTGTGAATCGCATAAGTGCTGAAGATCGGCAACTGCAGTACTTAGAGCCCCAATATCCTTTTTTATTATAGCCGTCAGATCTTGAATGTCTTTTGTTGGGTCATCAAACACTGACGTTCTCTTGGCCACTGGTAATAACAGAGACAAATCAGACAGTGTAATATAGATAAAGATATCAGACAGAATTACATTCAACAATTCAAAGCTCTCTCTCTCCCCCTCCCTCCCTCTCCATTCTCTATCACACACACCCCATCCACAAACACAAAGCAAGGTTATAAGGGCCAATCGTACTCTAACATCGTGCTATTAAGAGTTTTCATACTTGTCAGCTAATGCGTTGAATTATAACGTACAACAATCCAACAAAAAGCTGATTTTGAGATAAACTAGCTACAACAGAAACATAATATTCGATTTTCATGCTTAAATCTACTTGATGGAAACCAAAAGGTTACAGGTGCGAGAGTCTAGCCATGGAAGAACCCCTCCTTACATTAGATGAAATCAGCAAAAACAAAGCAACCAGAAGTCCAGAACCATAAAAAAATATAGAAACTCACATTTGGCTAGCCTGGCTAATTTCTCAGAGGTCTGGTGAATCCCAAGCCCGATCTTAGAAGCTCGTCTGTTAAACTCCGACTGAATCGACGCCACAGCCTTGGTCCCCTCCAGTCTGGATCCGCTGGCGCTGGCGCTAGCACTGCTGCTACCTGCGCCAACATTAAACTGCTTTCGGGCGCTCTCAACCGCCGATCTGAACTCGTTCGTGCGATCTCTGTACGAAGAATGCGCCACTCGAGTGGCCATCCCGAGAACAGGTGGACCTAGATCTAGATTGATTTGTTGTAGATCTGGGTTAAGAGTTAGCGGAGATCTGAGAGAAAGGTAGATTTGATTGATTGATTGATTCAAGATCTTATATTCTTCGATAAATAGAGTAGACAGTGGAGAACTTGGATGGAGAAAGGCATGAAAATTAATCAATCCATGGTCATGGCGGTCGATGGTGAAACCCTTAACCTTAACCTTCGGTGAAGGCAATTTCACGGCAACACGGGGCCGTTTCGTCGCTGCAACATGACTCAAAAGGTTTCACTTTGTGAAAAAAGAAAAAGAAAATTCGACTAAGGTTATATACTAGGAAACAGAGTAGGTCCGATGCCCATCGGACCTACCTTGGTTTGATGGGGTGATGACCATTCGATCTGCATCAAGATTCGTGTGATTTGCATCAAAATACGTGCAAGTATTACCAATTGTCGTGCGCATAGATCTTGATGCTAATCGTACGGTTGTAGAGCTAATTGAACCTAAATGTAGGTCCGATGCCCATCGGACCTACTCCTATCTCTATATACTAACATGTATTGTCTTTTGGGTTTATAATTTGAATGCCGATGGAACAAAAAATCGTGACAAAGCCCATCTGAGGAAAAAGAAACGGTCTATTAATGTATGTATGGCAGTATGGGCATGTTACAGGGCTCAAGAAATTTCAGCAATTGATAACGAAAACTGGGCTTGATGAAGCCCATTTAGAAAAACATAAAGCCCACCATAATAGTTTGTTTTATTTATTTTTTTGGATCAGGCTCTCAGCCGACAACTATTTAGTTGGGCCATATTATATATATACGAACTACAAATAGGACTTTAAAGCTACTATATATTCAAAGCTGTTCCTTCTTAGATTCAACCTCTTAATTAGCAGCCGCCAATTAGTTTGGTTTTTTCTTTTTTGACTTTCCATATCAATAAATAGACAAAATAAATTTAGGTAAAATTTAAAGTTATTTGGTTGTTTAATTCTTAAATCTTCAATTTATGCACAGTATATGTAATATCTAAACGATATTGTTATATTAATCATATAATATTAATAAGTAATGAATTGAGTGTTGACATGATTATATGATTTTTACAAACCAAAATTGGAGTTGAGTAACCAAAAGTGAGAGCAATTGTAATTTGTAAATTTGGGGGTCAAATATGGAATCTTGCCTAACTTTTTTTTTTTTTATTTGTTTACAGTGTTAAAAAAGTAAGCTTATTAACAAAGTTATCCAACATTACTATTAGCCATTAGGCAAAGTGTACAATCAATCAATCATCCACTAGTCAATGAACATGCATCAAATCCAAGAGATAGGAACATCGATCTACTTTTAGGTTCAATTAGTGCTAGTATTAAATCTGTGCGCACAAAAATTGATATAGACTTGCACGGATATTGATGTGAGGTGCACGAATCTTGATGCTAATCGGATGGTTATCACACCCATCGAACCAAAATAGATCCGATAGACATCGGACCTACTCTTAATTCCAAATCCAATTAGAGTTGTGTAATAATTGCTTGCTAATAATTGTTTACCACTATCCGATCCGTTTGCACCCCTACTTGTGAAAGAAAGATTTCACAATGTACAATGTTTCCTTCTCTTCCCAGGGGGGAATAATTAAATTGTACTCTAGAAAGTTAAAACACACATAAACATCATCATAGCTATCCTAGACCTATACTAATTTTGGATTATAATGGTACATTAACATTATCGGCACAAGCTAATGTCACTTTTTACCAAGATATCTTTTCAGATAACATTTTTACATTGCATTCATTTATATTTTAGAGATAGTGGACCTCAACTTTTTTAAAGTTACGTTACGCGCCTAATTAACTCTGGATTAGAAGGTGATTAGTTAATTAATTAATGGGCTGAGATTTTTTGGGTTGGGCCCAGTGAATGGACTCAAAGATTTTATTGGTTTAATTAAAATTACGATTAAGTGGACCAATCAGATCATGCCTTTCCACTTCAAAACAAAAAGAAATTTTATTTTTGGAGATATTAAAAAGTGGAAAGTGGCCCGTTTCGCTTTTAGAGGTCATCTTACTAGTGTTCTAAATAGCGCGATATAGCGCCGCTATAACGTTTTTGGACCTCAAACGCTACGCTATGACATCAAAATGCGCTATTTGCACTACGGACGCTATAGCGATCCGCTATTTGTGCTATACAATATGGATTTTTTTTTAAGCAATTTATATGATTTTTAAATAAAGACCCAAAAAAGCTCAAACCGAAATTGAATTTGTTACTACTTGCTACAGATAAATCAATTTGAAATTGGGAATAGAAATTGAAATTTGAATAGAAAAAAAAAATATTATGTCATGAATCATGATGCTTAATATATTTTTAATAGGAAAAATCGATAGTTTATGATATTACTATGGATATTTTGAACCGCAATTTGGACTTTGTACGAGTTCAATATGAATATTATAGTTTCTTAATTACTTTGGTGTTATTTATTGTTCTATGAGACTTTTAGATAATGTTGATATTTAGTACAAATATTGAATATACTGAATGTAAAAAAAACGCTATTTGGAATAGCTTCTGCTATAGCGACGCTATTCGCTATAGCGTTTTTTGTAGCCTTCCCGCTATGACGCTATAAACGCTATTTAGAACCTCGCATCTTACATCATGCTTTGAGAAGCATAATTCACCCATATTTTTTTTATTATCCAACATTAAATAAAAGAATCAAATATATCCACCTTTTATGATTATTTTTAAAAATATTCAGATCGGCTAAAAAATAATTAGTCCTAATTTTTATTCCAATCGGTCAAACTTTGGCCGGTCCTAATTTTTATTCCAACCGGCTATTTTTGTCCGGCTCGAACATTTATAACTTTATATATTTCTGGGGTGGGATTCAAAAAATTTCAAAAATTCATTCTAACAAATTTCACACTTTCTCCTCACTTTCTCTCTTTCTTCAAAATTTCTCCTCCTCTTTCCACATTTACAAGTAAGTCCCTATACTTTTTTAAAATTTATTTTAAGTCCAAAATAGTTGTAAATTGTTAGCATTTGTTAGAAATATACCAAAATTAGTATAATTTAGTTCTCAATTAGTTTTAATTAGTGTTAATAAGTTCTCAATTAGTGTTAATTAGATCTCAATTAGTTGTAATTAGTGTTAATTAGTTTACTTTTAATTGTTTAATTTAACATTATTTAGCATAATTAGCTTAATTTAGTATAATTAGCATAATTTAGCATAATTTAGTATAATTAGCATAATTTAGTATAATTCAGTATATTTTAGCATAATTTAGTATATTTTAGTATAATTAGCATATGTTAGCATATTTTAGTATAATTAGCATAATTTAGCATAATTTAGTATAATTAGCTTAATTTAGCATATTTTAGCATAATTTAGTATATTTTAATATAATTAGCATAATTTAGCATAATTTAGTATATTTTAGTATAATTAGCATATGTTAGCATAATTTAGTATAATTAGCATAATTTAGCATAATTTAGCATATTTTAGTATAATTGACATAATTTAGCATAAGAATCGACTTAGATTTACTGTTAATTGTTATGAAATTAGAATGGCTAGAGGACGGCCTAGGACTTAACCTTGGCCGGCACCAGCTGATGACGAACCAATTGGCTGAGTATTCTGTCCTTGAGGTCCCTGGCTCGTTACTAGTGGAGTGATAGTGCCTCCATGCAGTGAAATTGCAGGACCCGTTGATGTGACAATGGTATCGCGAGCTTTCCGAGCAGGCAAGCAACGAGATTTCGGGTTTGTAGCCACCGTGCTCGGATTACCAAAAAAAATCTCCCATTGAGGAGGATGGGGTTTTGAACCCCAGGAAGGGTTTGCTTGAGGCTGGGGGCTCTCGATTCGTTGGGGGGAGGACTCCGCACGCTGAGTAGTTACTACCGTAGCATCTGTGCTGGACTCGGTTTGGTTTTGGTTTGAGGCCATCTTGCTTAGTTGGAGAGGTGGCCCTACGGTGGTTGATACGTCCTATCCCAGGGGAGTAGGTCGTATGGGGAGTTGGAGTGATTTTGGGCTCGTCCCGTCTCGTGTCGACAGGCTGAGGTCGCGTACAGAGTGAAGGTGTGAAGGTATTTGTGCTTTATCCTCTACAATACCTTGTGTGGGGAATTGAGCGACCCTGAATTCAGGAACCGTTTGCCTTAAATAGGTCACCCTTCTAACCGCTAAACGCGTTGTTAGAGCAGTTAGGGGAGTTCACATAGAAACGGTGACGCTCGAACAAACGGCAGCAATGCTTGCATAGACAGAAGTGACGGGAACCTGATGCCGAGCCGGGTTATTTCGGGCTCGACTTGCTTTGGTTCCGCGATGTTTTTGGGCTTGGGCAAGCGAGGCCCTATTCGGGCCTTGTTAGGCTGTCGAGTTGTTGGGCCAAGGGCCTTACGACCTTTTAATCTTGGATCAAGCCTACGCGACTTATCTGGATCTGATCGATCTTGATTCTTATTTGGGCCTCGGGCCCTATTGTTTTGGGTCTCGACCCGACCTGCGGTCGGGCTGTTGACCTCGTTGTTTCTGGCCTCAGGCTGGGTTGGGAAAAGGTTTACTTTTCAGGCTTTACATTTTTGGTCCGAATCCCAAGGCCTTGTGGGCCAATATTAGTTTGGTCAAGGGCCATTAACACATGGGCCTATCAGGTTCAGCATGTAGGATTCCAAAAAGGAATTCCTGCCAATGTCACATGGTGTTCAGCTTAGCAAGACTTAGTGTCCTTCGACAACTGATGAGCGAAGCATGATAAGTAGAGTATCATATGCTTCGGCTATTGGGTCTATCATGTACGCCATGTTGTTCACTCGCCCTAGTGTTTTGCAAACGGGCACGGGCGGGGGGGCACGGGGAAAACCCGGGACGGGTCACGGGCGACATGGGACGGGTTAGCACGGGTTTTTTTTCAAAAACCCTACCCGGCCCCTCTCAAACCCCCCGGGCAACACGGGTCACGGGTAGGCAAGTTTATGGTCCGGGTAGCACAGGTCTGGTCCGGTCCGGACGGTTTTTTTTTTTGGCTGCTGTTTTTTCTTTGCTGTTTTTTTTCTTTTTCTTTTTCTGTTTTTCTTTTCTTTTAAACTAATAAAATACAAATCAAAATTCATTTGACATGATTGCATATTTGAACTCAATAATTTTTGTGATACTAAAATCAAAATCAAAATTACGAATTATTTTAAAACAATATTGCTTAAATCAATTACTTGAAAATATCTTAAATCAATTACTTTAAATTTTGAACAATAAAATATAAATTATTTCTTAAATCAATTACTTTAAAATATTTTAAATCAATTACTTTAAAACAATAAAATATAAATAAAAAATTTCTTAAATCAGTTACTTTAAAAATAATTATGAATTATTTTAAAACAATAGATTAAAAAATAAAAGTTACACTCCTCCTTTATTTCTGGGCTTGGGACCGGCTATGTAAAATAACATAGGCGGAGTTTTAACTTTTTTTTGTTAGTAGTTCTTCTTTAAAATGAATAATTTAAAAACTAATTGAAATGTTTAGAAATTAATAATTTAAAGAATAACCATAAATATTATAAAGAGGTTAGAAATTTATACCGACACTACCTATCTAGAAGGTAGCATTCATATACCATTGGTCGCTCTCTTCCGCACCGTCTGAATCTGAATTAGTCTCGGGTCGCGGCTTGGTACCACTTTCTTCGGTGTCGACTTCGGATGATGATGGTTGATGATCGCGATATTGCTTGCGATTTTCAGCATCAATCCAATCTTTCAAGCACACAAGTCTCTTAAAAATATGTGGATCCAACTTACTGCGTTTGTCGGAGAGGATCTTGTTCGCCGAACTAAAACAACTTTCGAAAGGGACGGTTGACACGGGCACGACAAATACTGTTGGGTTTTGAGGCTACCCAAAGCCATTAGGCTTAAGCTGCGGAAAGACCGTAAAACAAAAATTTTACTTCTAACTTAAGCCAAAAGGATTGAAGTGGTATGTCGGATAATCTACCGAGAGTTACATACCTGTTCAATCCTTTTCTTAGATTAAAAACCATAAGTAAAACTTTACTTATTCAGATCATAGATTAAGTAGTATGTCGGATAATAACCGAGAGTTACATACCAGATTAATCCTGTATAGACCCAAAGTAGTAAAACCGTATTTACTTGATTTTAATCAGTTTATAGATCTACTCCTTTGATTGATTTCTAAAAGATTAAATCTATTTAACAATTAAATAGATTAATATAACATTTCTTTACCTTGCTTCCAAATTCAAATTGGAATGCAGTCTGACCCGACTGTCTGACCCGGCTGTCTGACCCGGTTAAGCAAGCACCAAAATTATAGTGCCTCTATCGGTTGTCCACCAGGAACTAATCGAGAGAGCGGTTTATTTCTTTTACCAGAAATACCGTAAACCGTGAAATCTGACAAAAACACTATTCACGAGAAAAAGCAAATAATAATTACGACTCTCGTAAAATATTATTTCTAAAACCCGTAAACTCTGATTAGAACGAATCTGAGAAAAGAGAGAATTATCGTTCGATCGGATCGAATCGTATTCAGGAATTTGAATGAATTTCTCTCCAACTATGATCATGTATTTATATACATTTCACAACCGCCATATTAACTTTGATAATTAATATGCTTTCAATTTTCAAGTCGGCAAATTGAGTCGGCAAAAAATCAACGGCCAAATTTAATCGGCAAAGTTTTAGCAAAATGAAATTACCATTTTGCCCTTGGCCCATTAAGGCTTGATTAATTTTGGGCTTTGATTTGGGCTTTTGATTTGGGCCTTTAATCTTTAATTAGTGATTTATTCTTAATGGGTTTCAAGCCCAAAATATAAATCCAATAATTAAATATTCTAAGTCCAAATTAAATATATATTTTCTTGATCGTTCGTTCGGTAACTTTTATGCAACGTGTCAAACACGTTCACAAATTAACCAATGTTTCTGCTTGTCATTTAAATGACATTTATAATTTAATTATATCATATATAATTAATTTTATCCATCTTATTATTAATTATAATCATTATAATTAATCAACAAGATTCTCCGACTAGCTCCTATATGGTGTGACCCAATAGGATCTGTGTTATGTTGGCAAATAGAATTAAAACTATTTTAACTTCTATTTATCATAGGTGGCACCTGGCAAGTACATTATGACACCAATTACACAGATGATGCTGTACCGTACAATATCATGATCCAGTAAACGATTTACTTCGTGTTAATTCTTTTGTCTCATAGCTATCAGATTAGTTTCAAGGTAGGTGTGTGTCATCCTTGCAAACTTAATCTTTTCTTGATCCTGAATAAATTATCAAATATGTTTACTCTTGTAATCATACTGAATCCAGATAATCATATTCTATCAAGGGGCCCAGTGATGCTATAGCTCGTATTGAGATACGAGGGACAATAGTGAAGGAAATATGGGTTTCATGCAAGAGCAAATTTCAAAAATTTAACTCAAAAGAAACCTACATAGATCTATTTATTTGACTAACGATGAACCTTATTTAGCAATTTAACTTGTTTAAACTTTATACCTTAAATCTTGGTCTCTAAACCAAGAAGTAGGGACTTGAGATGTAGGGTTGTTGCCTCCAAACAAGAAGGCCTCCACTAGTATCCACCAAGGATTCGAGAAGAGAATCCAAGTTTCCCTTGCTAGAGGTACTACTTAAATTCAAACCCTTAAATCGATGGCTCTACTTCTTCTTCAACCTAACTATTAGATGAGATTAGTAGAGCTTTTTCTCAACACATGAGAGGATGGAAGAGAGGAAATGGGGCAGCCACCTTTTTGGCTTTGGGTGGGGTGGTTTTTATACTCAAAAGTTAGGGTAACCTTTATAACTTGCATTTTAGGGCCAATGGGCCTATAGACAAACTTATGGGACTTAGCCCATATGTCAAATGGTCCCAACATAGGCCTATTTACTCTCTTCCATTTATTTTTCAATTGTCCATAAATAAAACATCTAATGAATTATAATTGGGCCAATCAATTTAATTTTCTCACGTTATGTTGAGATATAAATTCATATGCCAAGTCTCACATGCACATAAATTTATTTAGATTTAAGGTTGTCATCTCTATGACATTTATTTTAGAATCATCTAATGATACTAAAATAAATTTCTCTAATTAAATCCCTTTTGGTGTGACCCAGTAGGATCTATATCACGTTGGCAATAAAATTAAAACTCATTTTAATTTCATAAATCATAAGTGGTATCTAGCAATATACATTATGATTACCCAAATGACACAGATGATATGTCCACTACAGTACCATGATCCTAAAACAATATTTGCTTGTATGTGTCAATTCACGTGTCACATGATATCGGGAATAAATTCAAGGCAGGAGAGTGTCATCCTTGCAAATTTATTCTTTTCTTGATTCCAAGTAATTCAGTAAATAATGATCAATCTAATTGATTATAATTGCATGCATACTTTATTACTCCATCAAGGGGCCCGAAGATATCATCACTCACATATAAAATATGAGGGACACTGGTATTCTTGATAAATATCTTTTCCTCCGCACAAGACACACATATTGAGATATTGTCTGTATAGTTGCCAGTTACGGTCAGCGTTGGACAACACCTACAGATACATGTATCTCATGTAGGAAAAATAATCATCTCATACCAAAGAATTCAAGACACAAATGAAACATTAATGACACTAACACAATCCATGTTATGTTTCATTCTTAGGTCAAGTCCAATCCCCTGATCCCATCAGGTATTTATGTGATTAAATTGGTAGCTCCTTACCATATGATCCGTAGAACATGATCATCATTTAATCCACATACTAATCTTGTACCGGTAAATATTGTTCCTTTCTAATTACCAAGATTAGGGACATTTAGAGTATTCGTTATATTATTATTATAGAGTTCTACATTTCAAGTCCTCAACTCGAAAAATCCATAACGTAATTAAATACTCAAGGAACAAAGTGATTCTTTTATTTCATGAACAAAATATAGAATACATCCATAATTAGTTGGCTTCTAGATCATAACACTAACAAATAGTACTTTTGATAAACCATCTTTTCCTCTGCATAAGCTATGTATACCGAAGAACTATCCTTATAGCTACTTTTTACGGATAGCGTTAGATAGCAATCACACATATACATTTCTTATGTAGGAAAAATGAATATCTCATACTTTAGAACTTAACACTAAAATGAAAACATTAATGACACAAACACAATTCCATTTAATGTTTCATTTGGGGTCTGTCAAATATCATGTTCTCTAACATGTATCTGTGTGATTAAAATGACAACTCTTTGTCTATGGTTTGTAAAACTTAATCATCATTTAATCCACACACTAACCTTATCGCGGTAATTAGTGTTCCTGTTAATTACCTTGGTTAGAGACTTTTAAGAGTATTATCATCTATATTATGAAGTTTCACAATTCCAGTCATGAACTCGAAATGATTCATAAATTCAATAATACTCAAGGTAACAAAATGATTAAACATTCAATTCATGAACAAAGCTTTATATAACAAATTTATCGTATTATTGACTGCTAGATTATTACAAACTAACAATCTCCCACTTAAGCTAGGAGCCAATCATCGTAGGCCCTATCTTATACAAATCTCTATTTTCTAAAAATCTCATAGATCTAAAGAAAATCTCATAGCCAATCTCCTATGTGTCTCAGACCCATAGAAGCAGTATGCATCTGATGCTTGGCTTGAGGAAGAGGTTTTGTAAGTGGATCAGCTGTGTTGCTGGCTGTGTCAACTCTACAGATCTTTACATCACCTCTATCTATGATTTCTCGTATGAGGTGATAACGGCGTAGAATATGTTTGGATTTTGAGTGCGATCTCGGTTCCTTGGCCTGAGCTATAGCTCCATTGTTGTCACAGTAGAGGTCCACAGGGCCTTGAACACTGGGAACCACTCCTAGTTCGCTAAGGAACTTCTTAATCCATAAACCTTCTTTTGCTGCCTCGGATGCTGCTATGTACTCAGCTTCGGTGGTTGAGTCTGCAGTAGTTTCCTGCTTTGAGCTCTTCCAGCTCACAGCACCACCGTTGAGTATGTACACATACCCGGACTGTGATCTCGAGTCATCTCGGTCAGTTTGGAAACTTGCGTCTGTGTAACCATTTACCACGAGTTCTGAGTCACCACCGTAGACGAGAAACATATCCTTAGTTCTTCTCAAGTACTTAAGGATATTCTTTGCAGCAATCCAGTGCTCCATGCCTGGATTAGCCTGATATCTACTCGTAACACTCAAAGCGTACGAGACATCAGGGCGAGTGCACAACATGGCGTACATGATAGAGCCAATAGCCGAAGCTTATGGTACTTTACTCATGTTGCTTCGCTCATCAGTTGTCGAAGGACACTGAGTCTTGCTAAGCTTTGCGTCATGATTCATTGGCAGGTATCCCCTTTTGGAATCCTGCATGCTGAACCGATTCAGCACTTTGTCAATGTATGTGCTTTGACTCAATCCTATGAGTCTTTTCGATCTATCTCTATAGATCTTGATGCCTAATATATAGACTGCCTCGCCCAAGTCTTTCATTGAGAACACTTTCTTTAATGAAGACTTGGCTTGTTGCAATAACGGAATATCGTTTCCCATCAGGAGTATGTCGTCTACATATAAGATTAGAAAGGCGATGGCACTCCCACTAGTTTTTCTGTACACACAAGGTTCTTCTTCGCATCTGACGAAGTCAAACTTTTTGACTTCCTCGTCAAATCGAAGATTCCAACTCCTTGATGCTTGCTTCAATCCATAAATAGATTTAAGAAGCTTGCACACCTTCCCAGCATTCTTTGGATCTTCAAAACCTTTGGGCTGTATCATATACACGTCCTCTTCTAAATTTCCATTTAAGAAGGCGGTTTTGACATCCATTTGCCATATTTCATAATCATGAAATGCGGCAATTGCTAGGAGCATCCGAATTGACTTAAACATAGCCACGAGCGAAAAAGTTTCATCATAATCTACACCGAGAATTTGTTTGAAACCTTTCGCTACTAGCCGTGCTTTGTATATAGTCATATTACCATCCATGTCTGTTTTCCTTTTGAAAACCCACTTGTTATCTATGGGTTTTACCCCATCAAGTGGTACAACTAGGTTCCAGACCGTGTTGTTATACATGGATTGTATTTCGGATCTCATGGCCTCCAGTCATTTTTCGGAGTCGGGTCTATCCATTGCTTCCGCATAGGTCAGTGGATCTTCAGTGTCAAACACTGAAATCTCGTGTAGTCCCATGTACCTTTCAGGTGCATGGACTATCCTTGCTGACCTACGTAGCACTTGTTCTTCTGGCTGTTGAACTTCATCCACAACTGTTTGTGGGTTCAGTTCTACTTCAACTTGAGTCGAAGTATCTGAGCTCGGGACTAGAACCTCTTCCACAACTACTTGTGGATTTGGTTCTTCCAGATGCTCATCAGCTGAAGTAACAAGTGGTGGGTTTATCTGATCTTGTTCAGATATTATATTGTGTGATGTATCTTGAACTTCTTCAATGATTACATTACTCCCACTACTTCCTCTTGTAAGAAAATCTTTCTCCAAGAATATACCATTACGAGCAACAACTATTTTGTTCTCGGATTGGTAATAGAAGTAATATCCTTTCGTTTTCTTAGGATACCCTACGAAAAAGCATTTATCAGATTTAGGACCAAGTTTGTCAGACGTCAGGCGTTTGACAAATACTTCGCAACCCCAAATTTTAAGAAAAGATATGTTTGGAACTCTTCCAAACCATAACTCGTACGGAGTCTTTTCTACTGATTTAGATGGAACCCTATTTATCGTTAGTGCAGCAGTTTCTAGTGTGTGGCCCCAAAACGATTTTGGTAGAGTGGCGTTACTCATCATGGAACGAACCATGTCTAACAGAGTTCGATTCCTTCTCTCAGAAACACCGTTCCATTGCGGTGTCCCTGGAGGCGTGAGTTGTGAGACTATCCCACATTCCTTTAAGTACGTTTTAAACTCATAACTTAAGTATTCGCCTCCACGATCTGATCGTAAGGCTTTAATACTATTATTCAGTTGATTTTCTACTTCAGCTTTGAATTCCTTGAACTTTTCAAAAGATTCAGACTTATGTCTCATCAAGTAGACATAACCATATCTACTGTAATCATCAGTAAAAGTGATAAAGTAGTAATAACCGTTTCTTGTACAAGTACTCATAGGTCCACATACATCGGTATGTATTAGACCTAATAAGTCACTTGCCCTTTCTCCCTTTTTAGAAAAAGGCGCTTTGGTCATTTTTCCTCGTAAACAGGATTCGCATGTGTTAATTGATTCAAAATCAAATTTTACCAAGAAGTCCTACTTGTAATTTCTTAATGCGTTTCTCGTTTATATGACCAAGGCGACAATGCCACATGTAAGTCGTACTTTCATGAGATGTTTTGAGTCGTTTGTTATTATTAATGTTAAACACAGGTTTATCCATTTCCAGCATATAAAGACCATTTATCATATAAGATGATCCATAATATAATTCATTTTTATAAATAGAACAACGCTTGTCTTTTATAACAAATGAAAAACCATTCATCTCTAAACATGAGATTGATATGATATTTCTGGAAATGCTAGGAACAAAATAAACATTTTCCAGTTCCATTACAAGCCCGCTGGGCAAACACAACTCTATACTACCGACTGTAATGGCTGCAACACTTGCTCCATTTCCAACTCGGAGTTGTACTTCCCTATTGCCAAGTTTCCTTCTATTCTTTAATGCCTGCATATTTGAACAAATATGAGCACATGATCCAGTATCTAATACCCAATCATTAATAGAGGTAGCAACATTAACTTCAATAACATAAATACCTGAGGTTGAAGCCTTGGAAACCTTTTCAGACTTTACATCCTCCAGATACTTCGGGCAGTTTCTCTTCCAATGACCTTTGCTATTACAATAATAACAGTCAGAGGAAGCAGAGACCTTTACCTTGGGAGCGTTCTGTTTAAGAACCTGCTTCCCTTTGCCCTTGTACTTCGGAACCACTTTCTTCTTTGCCTTATTGATCTTTTTCTTACCCGCTTGGATCATGAGAACAGAAGAACTTTTCTTCATGTCTCCATCTGCGATCCTAAGCATCCCCTGCAGCTCCTGTAAGCTCCTTTCCATCCCAAGCATGTGGAAGTTCATGATGAACCCCGAAAAGCTGGGTGGAAGCGAGTTCAGGATAATATCCGTAGCAAACTCTTTGCTCAACGGACTATTAAGTTTATGCAGCTGCTCAATATCACTCGTCATACGGAGCATATGAGTGCCTATAGAGCCGCTCTCGGCCAACTTGTGACCTAGTAGGGACTTGGTTACCTTGAATCTCTCCACACGTGCCTGCTCTTGAAACATGTTCTTAAGCTGGACACACATGTCGTTGGATTTGGTATCCATGAATCGTCTCTGCAATTCAGGACCCATAATCCCAACTATGAGACCCTGTACATCAAGCTCATCTTCCTTGTGCTTGTTGTACACCGTGAGCTCATCAGCAGTAGCACCTGCTTTGAGCTCATCAGGGTAAGGTGTATTTAAGACATATTCCTTTTTCTCGCGCCTTAGTACGATCGTGAGAGCACGAAACCAATCAGTAAAATTAGTCCCGTCTCCTTTCAGCTTTTCTTTCTCGAGCAGGGAGCGCAACGAGAATGACGTTTCTTTAGACATGTTCTACAATGTTAAATGTAAAGATTTTAGCTTTGTTCATGTAATGTTTTATTTTTAACAATAAAACTCCCACTGCAAATCTGTTATATTCCCATTTTGCAGAAGGACCAAGATCCCTATCTTTCATTAATAGACAAGTCGATTAAGAAGCTTGCCTATTAATTATTTTTAGGTAAGTAACTCTTTGCTAATCATATCTCTATATGACTCTTGGTTTCGTTAAACATCGTATGTTTTAACGAAGACTTTGCCCCGAGCCCAAAACGATTTTGGAAATCACCGGTAAGTAACCTCACTCTATTTGGTTTGTTATGTCGAACATAACCCTCGACCACCAAAGGTAAAAGGCGACGTCTGCTGAGCAGTCCGTCAACCAATGAACAATGGTTTGAGAAGGATAGAGTAGGAAGGGCATACTACTTAATTAGATGGGTTTGTTTTATGCTTTAAACCTTGTAAGCAACCTTTAAAAGAGGTCTTGCCAAAAAGACAACCGAAGGTATCCACTTCCAGTCTTCCTTTGACTAAGACACTCTTTCACATGCTTGACTTTTTAAGCATGTTTATCTCATAAATCAGGTTTTAGACAGTCTTACGGATACGTGAAAAGAGTCTGCCAGAAAGACAACCGAAGGTATCCACTTCCAGTCTTTCTTTGACTAACGACTAATTTCACGGTTCCTTGAAAGCGATAAATCTAATTTATGCATTTCATATCAAAGCAATAAATCCTATTTATTTATATACGTGACCAAGTTACGTATACAACTTATCAGTTCCTAATTCTTTATTTTGCAGCTATGCTCAGTTCTTTAGTTATACCGTTTGAAAACATATAAACAGTTTATATGGTTTTAAAGCAGATATTCTTTTTGGCATGTAAAGCAATTTGGTAACGTGACAAAGTTCCTTTTGGGCCAGCCATTAGGACACGAAAAGGGGCTCCCAGGAAAGACCGGGGTCACAAGGACCGCTTTAGATTCGGTCTTTCCTAGACAGAACCATCTCTTTTACGGTGTGGAAATGACAGCTCTTACTCAGGTACTTTATTGCTTCATCACATTCTTCGATGAACTTTACAAAACCAAAGGTTTTCGAAAAGGCGAAAGAATTACATTTTGCCATGCTTCGACAGTAGTAAAGCAATTTGGTAACGTGACAAAGTCCCCTTTGGGCCAGTTTATCAGGACACGTAAAAGGAATATGATTGGCCAGAAAGAAAACCGTTTTCTTCTTTGACTCAACCTTTTTCTCTTTTACGGTGGAGATAAACAGTTCTTACTTGGGTACTCTATTGCTTCATCACATTCTTAGATGAACTTTACCACAGTCGAAAGTTTTTGAAAACGAAAACATAAAGAAAACATTAAAGAAAGCTTAAATCTAATTTAACTTTCTCAGTCGGAAAACCGAACCAAGAAAATCTCATTTCTATTCGGTTTTGGACTTAAGCTGCAAATCTAAGAATTAAACCGATATTCGGTTTTGGACTTAAGCTGCAAATCTAAGAATTAAACCGATACACGGTATATGCAAACAATTTGCATAAGTTATAACTTTTAGAAAATCAATCAGCAGGAGAGCCTTGCGCTCTGATACCACTGTTGGGTTTTGAGGCTACCCAAAGCCATTAGGCTTAAGCTGCGGAAAGACCGTAAAACAAAAAATTTACTTCTAACTTAAGCCAAAAGGATTGAAGTGGTATGTCGGATAATCTACCGAGAGTTACATACCTGTTCAATCCTTTTCTTAGATTAAAAACCGTAAGTAAAACTTTACTTATTCAGATCATAGATTAAGTAGTATGTCGGATAATAACTGAGAGTTACATACCAGATTAATTCTGTATAGACCCAAAGTAGTAAAACCGTATTTACTTGATTTTAATCAGTTTATAGATCTACTCCTTTGATTGATTTCTAAAAGATTAAATCTATTTAACAATTAAATAGATTAATATAACATTTCTTTACCTTGCTTCCAAATTCAAATTGGAATGCAGTCTGACCCGACTGTCTGACCCGGCTGTCTGACCCGGTTAAGCAAGCACCAAAATTATAGTGCCTCTATCGGTTGTCCACCAGGAACTAATCGAGAGAGCGGTTTATTTCTTTTACCAGAAATACCGTAAACCGTGAAATCTGACAAAAACACTATTCACGAGAAAAAGCAAATAATAATTACGACTCTCGTAAAATATTATTTCTAAAACCCGTAAACTCTGATTAGAACGAATCTGAGAAAAGAGAGAATTATCGTTCGATCGGATCGAATCGTATTCAGGAATTTGAATGAATTTCTCTCCAACTATGATCATGTATTTATATACATTTCACAACCGCCATATTAACTTTGATAATTAATATGCTTTCAATTTTCAAGTCGGCAAATTGAGTCGGCAAAAAATCAACGGCCAAATTTAATCGGCAAAGTTTTAGCAAAATGAAATTACCATTTTGCCCTTGGCCCATTAAGGCTTGATTAATTTTGGGCTTTGATTTGGGCTTTTGATTTGGGCCTTTAATCTTTAATTAGTGATTTATTCTTAATGGGTTTCAAGCCCAAAATATAAATCCAATAATTAAATATTCTAAGTCCAAATTAAATATATATTTTCTTGATCGTTCGTTCGGTAACTTTTATGCAACGTGTCAAACACGTTCACAAATTAACCAATGTTTCTGCTTGTCATTTAAATGACATTTATAATTTAATTATATCATATATAATTAATTTTATCCATCTTATTATTAATTATAATCATTATAATTAATCAACAAGATTCTCCGACTAGCTCCTATATGGTGTGACCCAATAGGATCTGTGTTATGTTGGCAAATAGAATTAAAACTATTTTAACTTCTATTTATCATAGGTGGCACCTGGCAAGTACATTATGACACCAATTACACAGATGATGCTGTACCGTACAATATCATGATCCAGTAAACGATTTACTTCGTGTTAATTCTTTTGTCTCATAGCTATCAGATTAGTTTCAAGGTAGGTGTGTGTCATCCTTGCAAACTTAATCTTTTCTTGATCCTGAATAAATTATCAAATATGTTTACTCTTGTAATCATACTGGATCCAGATAATCATATTCTATCAAGGGGCTCAGTGATGCTATAGCTCGTATTGAGATACGAGGGACAATAGTACTTTTGATAAACCATCTTTTCCTCTGCATAAGCTATGTATACCGAAGAACTATCCTTATAGCTACTTTTTACGGATAGCGTTAGATAGCAATCACACATATACATTTCTTATGTAGGAAAAATGAATATCTCATACTTTAGAACTTAACACTAAAATGAAAACATTAATGACACAAACACAATTCCATTTAATGTTTCATTTGGGGTCTGTCAAATATCATGTTCTCTAACATGTATCTGTGTGATTAAAATGACAACTCTTTGTCTATGGTTTGTAAAACTTAACCATCATTTAATCCACACACTAACCTTATCGCGGTAATTAGTGTTCCTGCTAATTACCTTGGTTAGAGACTTTTAAGAGTATTATCATCTATATTATGAAGTTTCACAATTCCAGTCATGAACTCGAAATGATTCATAAATTCAATAATACTCAAGGTAACAAAATGATTAAACATTCAATTCATGAACAAAGCTTTATATAACAAATTTATCGTATTATTTACTGCTAGATTATTACAAACTAACAAATACGTCACGGGCCATCATCGTGAGGATTGGATAGTGACTTGCATTCCTCCTCCACCACGCCATGATGTCAACCTGTTCACTTTCGTTGCGCATCGAAATATAGCTCAATAACTCGTCTGTGGATGTGTACGGGTCGCTCTCCAACTGGAAATCTGATAACAATCCACCACTGCTGGTGCTCCTGGAAGTGGAACTATTAAAAAATAAAACAAATTAGTGGACAAATAATGTAGATATTATAAATAATAAAGATTAATAAAGATTCATACCTAGCGGCGGCACGGGACGAAGACGCTTGGTTTTGGTTGTCACCCATTCTTGAGTTGTATAAGTTAAACATCTCATCGAACTTCGAATTCACATATGTATCCACCCCGGTTTTGTCTAAATGTAGATTCTCTTTGTACGCTTGAAGTATTATGATCTGAATTGCTTCTTGTATGCCGGGTTGAGGCAGCTTGCGATAATGACCAGGAGGGGTACATCTTCCTAATATTTTAGGAATTTTTGTTTCTTGGCATCTACGATCGGCGTGAGAGAGGAGTCGTTGCTTTCAACTACTTCTAAGTCACGATATACCTTGGAAATTTGGTAGAGATGTTTGAGCAACTCAAATGCCGTCGATGAGTACGAGCAGGATAGTTTGACGATTGCTGTAAAGAAGGTTCCTCAAAAATTCTTAAGCCTTTCTAGTTGCTGCCATTCTTCGCGGGTGGGTTCCAATTCCATTCCCTCGGGGGTGGAGCTTCTCAAAAACTCCCCTATGGCAACTGAGTAAGGAAGGCATCGGTTCAACATCCTGTAAGTGGAGTTTCAACGGGTATCTATATCCCAAGGTACTCTCAATCTGCTCAATCCAAACTGACTACACAAAATCGCAAACTGTTGTTTTCTTTCTTGGTTTGAAACAATGTGGGCAAGAGCTCTCTTAGATTTAATTATCAGTTGTTTTACAGCTTCTGTTTTAAGGCCGTCCTTCACGACGAGGTTAAGTATGTGGCAATCACACTTTTGATAAAATATTTCACCATTCATGATTGGGTTCAGTGACCGTTTAAAAATCTCAATGGAAGCTACGTTGTTGCTAGCATTATCGAATGAAATAGAAAAAATCTTGTTCTCTGTGTCTCTTTTAAGGTTATACTCTTGTAAAACCTCAATAATGGATCTGTAAATTACACTAGAATGTGCGGGGAATCCAAAACTCGAAAACTTAATACCCTTTTTTGTAACACCTAAAGATCATCGATCCAATGCCAGGTAATACAAGAGTACCCAAGTCCATGTTTACCGGCAGTCCAGATATCAGAGGTAATTGAGACCTTATTGGGTTGATATGCAAATATAGCTCGTAGATCATTTTTTGTACTGGTAAACTAGTTTTTTATTTCAATAACCATCTTTCTATGATGAAACCTCTTGTACATTGGTTGACCACACCCCCGAATGACCAACCGGGCAAAACTCATGCAACCACCCATACTTATTGGTTGTTCTTTGTGGGTAATGTACCGGGCCAATTCACTAAGCATTACCGATTCATCATATTTCTGGTGTGTTCTGGTACCATCCGGGTTAATAAGGGTTTGGATTTGTCTCGGGTCAGCATGTTTTTGTGGAACCTCACCCCTTCTTTGGTGACCCTCGTCATGTCTCTTAAAATTAGTCATACCACTGGTTTTTTTATACTCAAAATTCTTACTCTTGCAACCTTTTTACCTTACAAGTTAGATATTGCAGAGTGCCATCCTCCAAGTAGGTTGCGTCATACCAGGGCATCCAATCCGCATTATATGCGGGAGCTCTTTTACTCTTCTTTTCTGCTAGTTCTTGTGGGGGGACACTTGTCGAAAGAGGGACATCTTCAGCTTGAATTTCAGGGACACTTGTCGAAGGAGTACCTTCTATAGGGGAAGTGAATTGACTCGATGCTATGGAAGAAGTGCCTCCGTATGCATACGGTGCTGTCGGTTGATGTGTTTCTTGTGGAATGAATATGTTTGGATCGTTAGGATAATACGGTGCACTCGTTTCGGGGACTTGTCGATAATTTTCTGGATAATTAGGTGGTAGCATTTGGGGTGCTTGTTGATAATTTGGTTGTAGCATTTGGTCCCTTCTTTGATAATTTTCTGGATAATTAGGTGGTGCCATTTGGGCGGAGCTACCAGGATAAAAGGTTGACAGATCGACGTCAAATAGTTCGTGGGACAATCTCGCGGCAGGGTCGTTGGACATTCTCGCGGCTAAAATATAACCTATTAAAAAATAAATGCAAATTACTTAGCATATTCAAAAAATAAATATAACATACTTATTTAACCTATTAAAAATAAATCCGAATTTAAAAAATAAAATCTAACCTATTCAAAAATAAATGCAAATTACTTAGCATATTCAAAAAATAAATCTAACATACTTATTTAACCTATTAAAAATAAATCCGAATTTCAAAAATAAAATCTAACCTATTCAAAAATAAATCTAATAGCTTAACATATTCAAAAATAAATCTAACATACTTATTTAACCTATTAAAAATAAATCCGAATTTCAAAAATAAAATCTAACCTATTCAAAAATAAATCTAATTACTTAACATATTCAAAAAATAAGTCTAACATACTTATTTAACCTATTAAAAATAAATCCGAATTTGAAAAATAAAATCTAACCTATTCAACAATAAATCTAATTGCTTAGCATATTCAAAAAATAAATCTAACATACTTATTTAACCTATTAAAAATAAATCTAATAGCTTAACATATTCAAAAAATAAATCTAACATACTTATTTAACCTATTAAAAATAAAGCCGAATTTGAAAAATTAAATCTAACCTATTCAAAAATAAATCTAATTACTTAACATATTCATAAAATAAATCTAACATACTTATTTAACCTATTAAAATAAATCCGAATTTGAAAAATTAAATCTAACCTATTCAACAATAAATCTAATTACTTAAATTTTAAATTACTCTAGAAAAAAAAAATATAATTACTCTAAAAAAAAAAATCTAACATTCAATTTTAATACTAATATTCTATACAAAATCTAACAAAAACTAATTTAAGTTAAACTAATTGAAAGAAAATATAAATTTAACATTCTATATTTCAATTTAACAAAATTTAATCTAACATGAAATAAATCTAACCTTTAAATCTCGCGGGAAAATTTTGCGGGAGGTGACGAACTTCGTAATTTCAATACCTTCGTAATTCCGTTTGCGTATTCGTAGAATGAATTAAATTTACAACTATATTTTTTTTAACAACAAAATTAAAATTGAGAATAATGAAAATATTGAGATTGAGATTGAGAGAATGAGAGATGAAAATATTGAGATTGGGATGTGAAAATTTGTGAGGGATGGGGGTGTATTTAAAGAGTTTTGTTTGGGGGGAGTATAATTTAAAATTTTAAAACAAAACTTAAAAAAAAAAAAACTGAAAAGGGGAGTGAGATCGGGTAGTCCGGGTAGGCCCGGGTAGGGGGGGTAGGGTAGGTTTGGGAGAAAAATTTGAATTTCAAAAAAAAGAAAAAAAAGAAAAGAAAAGGTACACGGGTTCGGGTACAGGTAGACGGGCACGGGTCTATGGGTCTACGGATCTACGGGTAGACGGGCACGGGTTTGCGGGTACGGGTAATTCGGGTCCACGGGTCGGTACGGGTATCACGGGTAAATTAAAAAAAAAACCGTACCCGGCCCTTCTCAACCCGTACTCGTTTAACCCGTGAACCCGTGCAAAACCTGTGCCGTGCACGAGCAGGGCGGGCACCGGTCCCAGGCGGGTAAAATCAAAACACTAACTCGCCCTGATGTCTCGACGCTTTGAGTGTGAAAAACAGATATCAGGATCCTGGCATGGAACATTGGAATGCTACAAAGAATATCCTTAAGTACTTGAGAAGGACTAAGGATAAGTTTCTCGGCTACGGCAGTGATTCTGAACTCGTTGTAAATGGTTACACCGATACAAGTTTCCAAACCAACCGAGATGATTCGAGATCTCAGTCTGGATACGTATTCATACTCAACGGTGGTGCTGTAAGCAAGAAAAGTTCGAAGCAAGAAACCACAACAGATTCAACCACCGAAGCTGAGTATATAGCTGCTTCCGAAGCAGCTAAAGAAGGTTTCTGGATCAAGAAGTTCCTTAGCGAAATAGGAGTGGTTCTAAGTATCTAAGGCCCATTGGACCTCTACTGTGACAACAATGGGGCTATCGCTCAGGCCAAGCATATTCTCCGGTGTTATCATCTTATACGAGAGATCGTAAATAGAGGTGATGTAAAGATTTGCAAGGTTGACACAATCAGCAACACAGCTGATCCACTGAAAAAACCTCTTCCTCAAGCCAAGTATGAGATGCATACTGCTTCTATGGGTCTGAGACACATAGGTGATTGGCTGTGAGATTTTCTTGGGATCTACGAGATCTTTGAGAATATAGAGGCTTGTCGAAATGTAGGGCTTATGTTGATTGGCTTATGTTGATTAGAAATAAAGTACTTACTGTTTGCAATAGTTCTCACAATGGCCGAGAGCTTCCATCGCAGGTTCCGGCGGGAGCGATCGCGTGAGAGAGAGAGCGGGGGTCGGGGTCGGGGTCGGGGTCTGAGCCGCGAGAGAGAGAGGGAGGGGGTCGGGGTTTAGCGATCTGGGTTTACGCGATCTAGTGTTTGTCGCTGGAGAAGTTGGTGCCGAGAGTCTGAGGCGGAGGCGAGAGAAATCGCCTGAGAGAGAGTTTAGGTTTGGCTGAGAGAAAGGGCTTTGGCGTGAGAGAGAGAGGGTTAGTTAAACAAACTGGACGGGTCTAGTTACTGGATATACCGTATTTCAAGTTTCAGCGAAAGTTTTCAAATAAGATCAATCTGATATGCACGAATCTGAAAGCAGATCGGACGGTTTAAAACTTGATTGCTCCATACCCCAGGAACAAACGTTTTGATATTAGCCACTCTCTATATATATATATATATATATATATATATATTATATGAGGAGGGATCCAATTACACCTTTTTTGGTGACACACTTTGACACCTACCATTTTCAAAGTCCAAGTAGTCGATCCAAACCGTTCAACATGATGGATATATTAAAATGTGCTTGGAGATCAAATTTTACATTTTTTTGAATTTTTTTGCTATTTATTAAGATGGTTACAAAAATCGTTGTTTTCAGACCATTGAAAAACAGCGATTTTGTAACCATCTTAATAAATAGTAAAAAAATTCAAAAAAATGTAAAATTTGATCTCCAAGTACATTTTAATATGGTGATCATGTTGAACGGTTCGGATCGACTGTTTGGATTTTGAAATCGCAAAATTGACCTATATAAAAAACAGTGTCATGATGTGTCACCAAAAAAGGTGTAATTGGATCCCTCCTCATATTATATATATATATATATATATATAGAGAGAGTGGCTAATATCAAAACATTTGTTCCTGGGGGCTGGAGCAATCAAGTTTTAAACCGTCTGATCTGTTTTTAGATTTGTGCAGATTAGATCTGATCGGAACTGAAAACTGTCGCTGAATTTGAAATATTACTTCTCCATTCACTGGATCCGTCCAGTTACGTAAAACCCAAACCCCATAGCGCTCTCTCTCTCTCTCTCTCACACGCGTTTCTTCTCCAACCCTAGATTGCATCTTACTGCTCCTCTCCTCTCTTGGCGCGCACTGCACCGCCGCTCCACCAGAAACTCCTCCCTCTCCTCTCCTCTCTCTCCTCTCCTCTCTCTTCACTACCCTACCTCCACTCTCGTATCTCTGAAAAATTCTCACTCCACTACCCTGCCATCTCGCCTCCCCCTTTTGTATCCAGTGGTTTCCCTTCTGTCTCATTTTCTCAAAATTGGTTTTGCTTGTTAATTGAATTGGAAACCATTTTTGAACATTCTAGAGTTTCTTCTAATTTTGCTTGTAAATTTGTGGCCGTATAAAAAGTAACATCACCGTGTAACTTAGTTTCAATCTGTCGAGCTATAGTAGTGTAATTGTAACTTAATTTCAATCCTGCATCTGGCAAGTATGTTAAGAACCTAATTTTGATTTAATTACCTTACTGGCATTATTATTTGGACTTAATTTTTCAATTGGCAAGTATGTTACGAACCTAGTCTCAAACCTGCACTTTGCTCACATATGCAATATTTTTTCTTTAGTAGGCAACATAAAATACGTAATTTTAATTTGATTGCCTTAATGCCATTATTATTACTTTATATCATTTTGTTTGCTTCTTGATTACGTCTGTTGCTAATTATTTCTTGCTCTGGATGGTTGAAGTTGCAAGACTTAGCTGGATGGTACCAGCGGTACTGGCACAATAAAAATCACAGAAGGTTGTATGTGGCACAAGTATGGATGAATATTCCAGTTTTAACCTTACTGGTAAGCTACTGGTATGTTGCTGGTATGCAACTGGTACTGCAGATTTGAATAAGGTGTTCAAGGAGAAGATGAATTGGTATGCTAATTTTTGTTTAGATAGTGAGAACGTAGTTAGATTTAGAGGTTGATCAATGGTGTAAAGATTATAAGACTATTATATTTTCAATAAAGTGTGTGTGGCAACCTTTGCCAACCTTTCAAAAAAAAAAAAGATTAACTTGAAGATGAATCCAAAGATGAAGCCCTTAATTGTTTTGTAACTTTTTAGCATGCTATTTTGAGCATATTGTTTTAACTCGTTGAAAATGGATGTGATTCAAATAAGAAAAATAACTAATCTTGGAATTTTGTTTAAAGCATAATGTTTAACTTCTGAAAATGATGTTTTAAGCATATACAACTATACACAACTTACAAAATGCAAAAAGAAAAAGGATAGTTCAAATAAATTTTGGCCTAAAGACACTCTACAAAACTGATCTTGGATGAATATCTTGAATGATATTTTAAACTCATTTCCATTTCATTATTTATAGTACTTTCTATATTCTTTATGACCTTTCTGATATCAAAGAGAGATAATAAAAAAGAGAATAAAATACAGATACAACTAGTGTGCTTTTACTTGCTTGACATTCAAATAAACAACACAACACAACATGTTCATAACAACATTTCATACAAGATTAAAATCCTATTTTGTAACAATTTCTGGCATTACAAACATCTAGCAACATTCATTATGTACAACATGACAAAATAACACATTACAAAAGTTCCAATTACAGCAGCACCAGAAAAGACTCTTCACCAATTTGTTTGTGTTTTCCCTTGCTTATCTCATACTTTGAGACAAACTAATTTAAAATTAGCATCATGGCTTAAAGTTGTCAGCATCTTGAACCCTTGTATGCTCCTCATAGAGAAAGCACAAAAAAATTCTGAAAAAAAAAAACACAAGTTAATTGCATTTTCTGAGCAGCAACTTGTTCTCCAAATATAAAGATCGAAAGTTACCAGGACAGATCCAACTGTGACCTTCATTTTTCCTACAAATTGATGTAGTAATAAACAACACTCATTTCGCTACTCAGCAAATCAATTTAAGAAAATTGTTTGCTATGAAATTTAAGCAAACCAATTTGAACAAACTTTCAGCACACTAGGTAGAGAGAACAAAGTAGAGGGAGAGAGAGCTTACCAATTTCAGGTGCGAGCGATTGGTCTGAGAACAAGGGGTCGCCGTCGGCTACTGGTTTGAGGTAGCATGAGAGAGAGAGGAGAGAGGTTGGCGTCGAGAAGGAGAAGGAGAAGGAGAGAGAAGGAGAGAGAAGGAGAGGATCGCTGGTCTTAGCTTCTAGGCAATTTGCGATTTCGGTGTCGGGGGGACGAAGAAACGCGTAAGATGCAATCTAGGGTTGGAGAAGAAACATGTGTGTGAGAGAGAGAGAGAGAGCGCTATGGGGTTTGGGTTTTACGAAACTGGATGGATCCAGTGAATGGAGAAGTAATATTTAAAATTCAGCGACAGTTTTCAGTTCGGATCATATCTAATCTGCACAAATCTAAAAACAGATCAAACGGTTTAAAACTTGATTGCTCCAGACCCCAGGAACAAACGTTTTGATATTAGCCACTCTATATATATATATATATATATATATATATATAGAGAGAGAGAGAGAGAGAGAGAGATAGGCTAATATGCTTTTAGTAGCATATCGGCCCATATGCTACTAAGAGCATATTAGCCTATATATATATATATATATATATATAGTGCTGGGCTTAGCTAAGCCATGGTGTAAAACGACTTGGTGCTCCACGCCTCATTATTTCCATTTTGAAAATCCAAACGACCGATCCGAACCGCTCAAGTTGTTCTCCATATTGATATGTGCTTGGAGACCAAATTTTACATTTTTTGGAATTTTTTTACTATTTATTAAACCACTTTGAAAATCACTGATCCGGCGGTCCAGAAATTTTTACTGTTTTTTACTGTTCATAAGGATTTTCAGATTTTCAAAGTGGCTTAATAAATAGTAAAAAAATTCCAAAAAATGTAAAATTTGGTCTCCAAGCACATTTCAATATGGAGAACATGTTGGAAGGTTCGAATCGACTATTTGAACTTTGAAAATGAAGATATGGCGTGGAGTAACAAGTCGTTTTACTTCATGGAGTAGCCTAGTCAGACTCTATATATATATATATATATATTATATGGATTAAAATATTAATTATGAATTAATATTTTTGGGCCAAAGCCCATTTTAATTTGGGCCTAAATTAAATTTATAATTTAATTATGAAAGCCCAAAATAATCATTTGAATTTTGGGCCAAAGGGCAATTTGGTTTTTTCACCCAAAACCGACCCTAGAGGGGTATTATGGTCTTTTTGAAACCTCCATTATACCCTATATAAAGGGTGGAGGGGTGAGAGAAAAAAAAATCCAATCCAAGTTCAAATCAGAATCCGATTCGATTCGAGCGATAATTTTCTCCTAAGTAGTGATTTGCAGAAAATTACATAATCCATATATATTCTTGTGAGAATAAAATAGTTATTCTTGTGAATAGTGTTTTTGCAGAAATTAGCGTATTTATGGTGAATAGTGATTTACCGTAAATAGTGACTTTTTCGAATACCTTTGGTACAGAATTTCTGGCAAAAGAAATACCAACTCTCTGGTTGTTCTTGGTGGATACTGATAGATGCATCAGACGTCTGGTGCTCTGATTCAAAATTAACTGCACTTCTAATTCGAATTTGGAATAAGGTACAATCGTTGTTTTAATTTATTTAAGTGTTAAATAAATTCAAGTTTAGAAATCAATCAAGGAGTAGATCCTTAGTTTATGATAGAAGTAAAATTGTGATTTTGCGTTCTTTCCGCACCATAAGCCTAAACAGAATTTAGCGGTAAATTCTAAGAAAAACACTATTTGTTTAGATAGGTAGAAAATCACTTGATCTGAAAATTATGTACCATGCAGATCAAGTGATTTTCTACCTATCTAAAAAAATAATAAAAAATTTGAAAAAATTATAAAATTTGGTTTGCAAGTACATATTCATATGAAGATCATGTTGAACGGTTCGAATCGACCGTTAGAATTTTGAAAACTCAAATATTAAGCCGTAGCACGGATGCCCCCTATGCTACGCGTAGCACCGTAGCCAACTCCAATATATATATATAGTAGGGCTATTGTAATTCGCGAAGTAAAGCAAAGTTTTACTTCACGCTCATATTTCCATTTTGAAAATCCAAAATGTCGATCCGAACCATTCAAGTTGATCTCCATATTGAAATGTGCTTGGAGTTAAGCCACTTTGAAAATCGCTGATCCATTGTGAACAGTAGCAAAACAGTAAAAAATTATGGACCAATGGATCAGCGATTTTCAAAGTGGCTTAATAAATAGTAAAAAATGTTCCAAAAAATGTAAAATTTGGTCTCCAAGCACATTTCAATATGGAGATCAACTTGAACGGTTCGGATCGACATTTTGTATTTTCAAAATGGGAATATGAGCGTGAAGTAAAAACTTCACTTTACTTCGCGAAGTACAATAGCACAATTATATATATATATATATATATATATAGTGCTAGGCTTAGCTAAGCCATGATGTAAAACGACTTGGTGCTCCACGTCTCATTATTTCCATTTTGAAAATCCAAACTACCGATCCGAACCGCTCAAGTTGTTCTCCATATTGAAATGTGCTTGGAGACCAAATTTTACATTTTTTGGAATTTTTTTACTATTTATTAAGCCACTTTGAAAATCACTGATCCGGCGGTCCAGAAATTTTTACTTTTTTTTACTGTTCACCTGGATTTTTAGATTTTCAAAGTGGCTTAATAAATAGTAAAAAAATTCTAAAAAATGTAAAATTTGGTCTCCAAGTATGAAGAACATGTTGGAAGGTTCGAATCGACTATTTGAACTTTGAAAATGAAGATATGGCGTGGAGTACCAAGTCGTTTTACACCATGGTCCATATATATATATATATATATATATATATATATATATAGAGGAGGGATCCAATTACACCTTTTTTTGTGACACATCATGACACCGTTTTTTTATAGGTCAATTTTGCGATTTCAAAATCCAAACAATCGATCCAAACCGTTCAACATGATCACCATTAGAGAGGGAAAAACGTGCCGTGCCGTGACTAACACGCCATGACTTTGGTCACGTGCCATGCTGTGCCGTGACCAAGTAAATTTTTCACGTGCCGTGCCATGCCGTGACAAAAATTACGAGGGGTGGTCACGGCACGCGAGTCACGCCGTGACTCGCGTGCTGTGACTAAGTCGTGCCGTGACTAATTCGTGCCGTGACCAAACGCGCGTTAGTCAAGTTTGATCTCATTTAACGTTTAAAAAAAATATGAAACGATTCTTTAAAATTCAAATGTTTTAATTGAAATTTAAATGTAAATATTTTAATTAAAATAAAATTATACCTTATAGGAAGGTATGTTAGTGTATTGCTTCGCTACTGCCGTGACTGGCGTGTCTTCCGTTCCGTGACTCGCGTGTCTCGTGCCGTACCGTTTCCGTGTGCCGTGCCGTGCCGTGACCAAGACAATTTCCGTGCCGTGCCGTGTCTTCTTTGCCAATAATTGGTCACGGCACGCGAATGGTCACGGCACGGGACACGCGAGTCACGACACGTGACTGACACGCGTGCCGTGCCGTTACCGTGCCGTTCCGTGACGGAGCCGGCTCCGGCGTGCCATTTTTCCCACTTAATCACCATATTAAAATGTGCTTGGAGATCAAATTTTAAATTTTTTTGAATTTTTTTACTATTTATTAAGATTGTTACAAAATCGCTGTTTTTCAATGGTCTGAAAACAATGATTTTGTAACCATCTTAATAAATGGTAAAAAAATTCAAAAAAATGTAAAATTTGATTTCCAAGCACATTTTAATATATTCATCATGTTGAACGGTTTGGATCGACTATTTGGACTTTGAAAATGGTAGGTGTTAAAGTATGTCACCAAAAAAGATGTAATTGGATCCCTTCTCATATATATATTTATATATGGAGAGAGAGAGCTGGGCTATGGTGAGTTGCGAAGTAAGATGTCATTTTTATTTCACGCTCATATTCTTATTTTGAGGATCATCGGAGGTGGTGGTACATGGTGGCATTTGAGTTTAGTACTAGTTTGAGCTTTTAATCGAATTTCATCAATTCCCTTGGATTTTCTTTTGGTAAATCACTTGTATGGCATCGTATGGAGATGCCAAAGCTTTTTGAGGTTCAATTCTATGCCTTATCGAGTCTTGGGTATGTTTCAGTTTCTGGAATTGTTGGCTTGATGTCAGTTCAATACCGATGCTTGTTATAGGGTTCTTCGACATAAAAAGTAGCAGGAGGTCTGTTTTAGTATCCTGGATGTAGTTTAAGTAGCAGGGATTTTGAATTTGTCATGGAGCTCGAGTTTTGGTCTTGGCTGGACATAGGTCATGATGCTTTGGTGCTTTTATCACAATTTCTTTGTAATTTTATTAAAAATCTGTAAAGATTTCATTATGCGTTTATAATATGATACATGAATCATTCCCAGAGCAGGTTTCAGAATTTATGGAGTTTTATTTCCATTTAAATACACAGAAAGGGTATAATGGTCAAATGTACATTTTAATATGCCGTTTTTTATATTTTAAGAAATTCAACTTTGAAATTAGCTAAAAAATAGCAGAAAAATCAGAAAAATGCAAAGTTTGATTCTAAACTGATTGTTTTTCTACCCTCTATCTAACTATTCAACTGGATTTTTGATTTGAGTTTCAGATCAACCTGCACTGGTTAATCTGTACCAGCAGGTCATTTGGGGTGTTTTTGGTACCTATACTGTACCAGTAATGGTTTGGCTTGATTTGACTCTAGTTTTGTGCTGAGTTTAACATAACATGGGTCTGTTTAAGCTGTGGGTGGGCTACCAAATTAAAAGGGTGTTGATACCATATTTTCCTTTACCAACACTAATGAAATATGCATGAAGACCCTTGTTTTTATTCATAATTGCATCTCACATATTCCTCAACGGAACAGTGGTGTATGGAAAATCATCAAACATCGTTTCACAAGGTCCAAATGATTACCTTCTTCTCATTTGCTCTCTCTGCCATTAATTATGTACATAGGTCCTTATAAAAATAACATATGAAGGGAATAAATAAAGTTCATAATATGAATCAAGAGATGTAGTCAAACATCAATCTTCATCATATTACTTGCCTTATTTTTCCTTATGAGTGAAGTTTGATTATATACATAGGTCCTTATAAAAATAACATATGAAGGGAATGAATAAAGTTCATAATATGAATGAAGAGATGTAGTTAAACATCAATCTCCCTCATATTACTTGCCTTATTTTTCCTTTAACATGTTATGAGTGAAGTTTTGATTATATCTATATTTTTTTGTCATGATATCCATATTTTGTTGACTTTTATATTAAAAGAAAACATATAAAGATGCTGTCTTGTAAAGGGATGTAGTTAAACATCTACCTTCAAAGTTACATCTTTTTATTTATAATGCATTTACGTGCTCTCAATCTTATGGCAGAAAAGGAAAAAAGAAAAAGGGAGAAAAGAAAGAAAGAAGAGTCCATATTTCTTTTTGTAATCCTATTCTTGTAATAATAAATTTCAGAAAGCAAAGATGAAACCTACCATACGAAAAGGAATAACATATATTTTTTTATCTAATATTTTTATTTGAAGTTAACAAGAAAAGGGCCTATTATTTGATCATCAAGCTAACATGTTTACTTGTTATTAAACAAGCTCTAAAATCATGTAGCTCTCACATTTATTATTCAAAACTCCAAAAACTAAAAATAAAGAAGACTAAAAAGAGAAAGGCAAAGACAGTAAGAGAAAGTAGGCACAAATTCGATTAAAAAGAAATTTATTCAACATAAGAACTTGATACATGGCATGGCCCTTCTAAAATTACATAATTTAGGCTTTAATTACCTAATTCACTTGCTTGTGGTGGGAGAGATTACAGAATTTATTTTGAGGCTAACCTAAGCTATGTGAATGTAGGGTTTCTATCTAAAGAGAGTAAGGTTTTAGGGCTGTGTTGGGGTGTAAGCTTGTTTGCTGTTTTTTGGATTTCAGGGGGGTGTGATTGTGTGTATTCCTCTTCAGTTTGTGGTCTTTAAATAGCATCCGAATTAGGGTTTTTGCTGTAGAGCTGTGATGTGGAACGATGTGCTGGCATAATCTCCTCCTTTGATTTAATCACGCGGTTGCATTTGAAATAGACGATGGCTCAGGGGTATCTCAGCAGACTGTCATCGTCCTTGCTTTTGTTGTTTTGCGTGGAGCCATTGGGAGAGAAAGATCCTTTTGAATCATATGGACTTGGCACCTTGTGAACCATACTCAAATCAATTAAGGGTCTTTGTACACCGGGTTTAGGAATACAAATGTAGGTGGGAGCTACCGCATATTGTGATAAAAATGACATTCACTTCTTCAACTATTTCGGCCCGGGCAAGACCCATATCAATTTTCTTTATTTTGGCCCAAGCCCAGTTTTTTTCTTCTTCAATTCGTTCTTGGCCCAAATTGGTTTTATCTGCTCCAAGCCAAAACCGAGAGCAGCCCAACTATTTTAATTTCAATTTTTTAATCAATTTGATATAGTCTAAACCAGTCAATTTCATTTGACTTCTTTACTTTGGTCAAGATTGATAGTAACTCAAAATTGATCTCAATTTAAACCGTGAGCACTCCTTTCCAATTTTGTTATTAAATATTTATATCTAATCTTCTCCATTCCAATCTTTAATGGACATCTCCATTTCTCATCCCTTCTCTTTTTTTAGCCTTTCTCTTTTTTTATTTATTTATTTATTTCTAAACGCCAACTTTTTATGGTCAAACAATAGTAAAAAAAATACAAAAAATGTAAAATTTGGTCTCCAAGCACATTTCAATATGGAGAACAACTTGAGCGGTTCGGATCGGTAGTTTGGATTTTCAAAATGAGATATGAGCGTGAACTCACCATAGTATATATATAGGGATGGGGTAGGGTGAGCCATGGAGTAAAATTACTGATCCGGGTGAACAGTAAAAACAGTGCAACCAAATTCTGGACCACGTGATCATAAATTTTCAAAGTGGCTTAATAAATAGTAAAAAAAAGTTCCAAAAAATGTAAAATTTGGTCTCCAAGCAGATTTTAATATAGAGATCACATCTAACGGTTTGGATCGACTGTTTGGACTTTGAAATTCGAAAATGACTTGGTTGCACGAGGGCTTAGGAACAAACGTTTTGATATTAGCCTCTCTCTCTCTCTCTCTCTCTCTATATATATATATATATAGAGAGATGGGCTATTGTGCTTTGCAAAGTAAAGCCATCGTTTTACTTCGGCTTACTTTTTGGATTTTCAAAGTCCAAAATATCGATCCGACCGTTCAAGTTGATCTACATATTGAAATGTGCTTGCAGACCAAATTTTACATTTTTTGGAATTTTTTTACTATTTATTAAGCCACTTTGAAAATTGCTGATCACATGGTCCAGAAAAAAACAGTGCAACAAAATTCTGGACCATGTGATCAGCAATTTTCAAAGTGGCTTAATAAATAGTAAAAAAATTCCAAAAAATGTAAAATTTGGTCTGCAAGCACATTTCAATATGTAGATCAACTTGAACGGTCAGATCGACGTTTTGGACTTTGAAAATCTAAAAAGTAAGCCAAAGTAAAACGATGGCTTTACTTTGCAAAGCACAATAACTCATCTCTATATATATATATATATATATATAGTCTATCATGCTTTGGGAAGTAAAAATGTTGTTTTACTTTCCGCTCATATCTTTATTTTCAAAGTTCAAATAGTTGATTCGAACATTCCAACATGATCTTCATATTAAAATGTGCTTGGAGACCAAATTTTTCATTTTTTTTCATTTTTTTTTACTAATTATTTAGAATTTTTGAAAATCATAGCTTTTCATTAAATAAAATAATAATAATAAATTCAGTAAAACAATGATTTTAAAAAATTCTAAAAAAATAGTAAATTTTTTTCAAAAAATGTAAAATTTGATCTCCAAGTACATCTCAATATGAAGATCTTGTTGAGAAGTTCGGATTGACTATTTAAACTTTGGAAATAAAGATATGAGCGGAAAGTAAAACACCCTCTTTACTTCCCAAAGCAGCGTAGCATCACTATATATATATATATATATATATATATATATATGAATAATTATTTCAGTACCCACGCTACAGTACCCGCACTGTATGCGCTACAGTACCCGCACTGTACGCACTACAGTACCCGCACTGTTATTTTAGGAAAATTCATATATCATATGTAGTTCCTTGTATAGGTATAAATACTTGCCATGCTTGAGCTATATATACTTCACAGTGTTACTATTAAAATTAAAAAAAAACAAAATTACAGTTTTGGAAAAGTTGCGGTCCCCACATGCCGTTTGAGTGGTCCCCTAATGCTGGTACAACAAGAGAATTTTTCAAGAAAAGGAGCGGGTACAGTTATTTTAGGAAAATTCATATATCATATGTAGTTCATTGTATAGGTATAAATACTTGCCCTGTTTGAGCTATATACTTCACAGTGTTACTATTAAAATAAATAAAAAAACAAAATTACAGTTTTGGAACAGTTACAGTCCCCACATGCCGTTTGAGTGGTCCCCTAATGCGGGTACAACACGAGAATTTTTGAAAAAAAGGTGCGGGTACAGTTATTTTAGGAAAATTCATATATCAGGTGTAGTTCATTGTATAGGTATAAATACTTGCCTTGTTTGAGCTATATACTTCACAGTATTACTATTAAAATTAAAAAAAAAAACAAAATTACAGTTTTGGAACAGTTGCAATCCCCACATGCCGTTTGAGTGGTCCCCTAATGCGGGTACAACACGAGAATTTTTGAAAAAAAGGTGCGGGTACAATTATTTTAGGAAAATTCATATATCAGGTGCAGTTCATTGTATAGGTATAAATACTTGCTCTGTTTGAGCTATATACTTCACAGTATTACTATTAAAATAAAAAAAAACAAAATTACAGTTTTGGAACAGTTGCGGTCCCCACATGCTGTTTGAGTGGTCCCCTAATGCGGGTACAACACGAGAATTTTTCAAAAAAAGGTGCTAGTACAATTATTTTAGGAAAATTCATATATCAGGTGTAGTTCATTGTATATGTATAAATACTTGCCCTGTTTGAGCTATATACTTCACAGTATTACTATTAAAATTTGTAAAACAAAATTACAGTTTTGGAATAGTTGCGGTCCCCACAAGCAGTTATGGCAGTTTAGGTGTGGATACAGTGCGGGTACTATAGCGTGGGTACTCATATTAGCTTCTTATATATATATAGTGAATGGCTAATATCAAAACGTTTGTTCCTAAGCCCTCGTGCAACCAAGTTGTTTTTGGATTTTCAAAGTCCAAACGGTCGATCCAAACCGTTAGATGTGATCTCTATATTAAAATCTGCTTGGAGACCAAATTTTACATTTTTTGGAATTTTTTTACTATTTATTAAGCCACTTTGAAAATTTCTGATCACATGGTCCAGAATTTGGTTGCACTGTTTTTACTGTTCATCCGGATCAGCAATTTTCAAAGTGGCTTAATAAATAGTAAAAAAATTCCAAGAAATGTAAAATTTGGTCTCCAAGTATATTTTAATATGGATTGAACATCTAACGGTTTGGATCGACCGTTTGGACTTTGAAAATCTGAAAACGACTTGGTTGAACGAGGGCTTAGGAAAAAACGTTTTGATATTAGCCACTCTCTATATATATATATTAGGGCTGCTAACGAGTCAAGCTCGGCTCAAAACTCAGCTCGGCTCGTCATATAACTAATTCGGCTCAACTCGGGCTCGGCTCAATCTTGAAGAAAAAAGCTCGGCTCAATTTAATGAGTTTGAGCCTTCGGCTCGGCTCAAACTCAGCTCATGACTCGCGAGCCCAATTCATGTCATAACTCGCGAGCTCAACTCATGCCAAGCATTAGAAAAACAAACATTTACTTGATT
Source organism: Carex kokanica (assembly GCA_025461125.1). Taxonomy (NCBI): domain Eukaryota; kingdom Viridiplantae; phylum Streptophyta; class Magnoliopsida; order Poales; family Cyperaceae; genus Carex; species Carex kokanica. The sequence goes on from JAJGRX010001428.1 coordinate 119,146, forward strand.
ACAAGTCATAACCTTACCTAAACTATTCAAATTAAGCTTTAAAATAATGTGATTGAACCGAATTCAAATCAATCTTTTTATAATAATGCGATTGACCCGAATTCAAATCAAACTTTAAAATAATGTGATTGAACAGATAAAAACGATTTCAATCTGCGTTAAAATTTTATAACACCTCACCCTTAAATAGTAATTAAACAACTATTAGACAATACTTTGTTGTCAAATGTCGCTAATTTTTTTTTAAAACTAGATCCAAATAATTTTTTTCTTGGCCTCTTACAAAAGAAATACGTACACAATGTTAACAATAAATTTTATATTTGTAAAAGTTTGAACCAAATAATTGATTTTTTTTTGGCCTTTTACGAAAGCTTTTGGTAAGTGTGAATCATATGCACGTTTGTACAATATTTTTGAATACATGTATTCAAACTTTTAAATATATTTTTACGAATCTACAAATAATACGACTGTTGTTTTTAATACATCTAAATCTCGCTCACACATAATGTCAAGCATAAAACGCGCCGCAAGGAAATTATATTTTTTTTCCAAACCTCAGCCTATTACATTAGCAAGCACAAAAAGAAGAGACTCATTGGCTCATGAGCCGGCTCGGCTCGGCTCGGACTCAGCTCATTTTGAGTGATAAAATATGAGCCGAGTCGAGTTCGGGCTTTATTTAGTTTAAGGCCCGGCTCAATACAATTTATTGAGCCGCTCAACTCATTGGTTCATGAGCCGGCTCGGCTCATTAGCAGCCCTAATATATATATATATATATAGAGTACACTAGGGTATGATGTGCTCACCAAACTCTTTGGTGAGCACAACTCTACATAAACTATCGGATTCACTTCAAACGAGATGAATCCAACCGTTGAAACCGATGTACTTTACGAGTGATGCGCGTACATGCAAAATTTTGAATTTTTTGAATTCATTTAGTCTCAAGTCAAGTGGTCAAAATTGATGATTTTTTGAATGCATTAAAACAATTTCATTTTGGATCATTCATTATACCCGGCCTCTCCTCCCCTCCTCTACCCGGCCTCTCCTCCTTTATACCCGGCCGCCCTCCCCTCCCCCACCCCGCCACCACAACCTCCACCACCCCCTACCCGACCCAGCCCCCCCACCTCAGCCCCGGCCTCCCTCTCTCGGCCAACTCTCTCTCTCTCTCTCGGCCAACTTTTTCTCGATCAAATTTTTTCAGGTACATTTATGTAAATTATTAATTTATTTTTGTAGAATTAAGAGGGTTTAGTTTAGACATTGAATTGCTGTGTGCGGGTTGTTGATTTTCCTGACGCGAGTAAGTTGATAAAAAATAGGGTTTAGGGTTTAGTTTAGACATTGAACTGTCGTGTGCGGGTTGTTGATTTTCCCGACGCGAGTAAGTTGATAAAAATAGGGTTTAGGATTTAGTTAAGACATTAAATTGCCGTGTGTGGGTTGTTGATTTTCCCGACGCGAGTAAGTTGATAAAAATTAGAGTTTTAGGGTTCTGTTTAGAAATTGAATTGCCGTGTGCGGGTTGTTGATTTTTCCGACGCGAGTAAGTTGATAAAAATTAGAGTTTAGGGTTCAGTTTAGAAATTGAATTGCCGTGTGCGGATTGTTGATTTTCCCGACGTGAGTAAGTTGATAAAAATTAGGGTTTAGGGTTTAGGGTGTAATTTACAAATGAAATTATTTAATTGCGGCCTAATTTAAAGGGTTTAATTTATAAATTAAATTACGGTTTAACAATTATGATTAAGTGGACCAATCAGATCATGCCTTTCCACTTCAAAACAAAAATAAATTTTATTTTTGGGGATATTAAAAAGTGGAAAGAGGCCCGTTTCACTTTTAGAGGTCATCTTACATCATGCTTTGAGAAGCATAATTCACCGATTTTTTTTAAGAGGAGGGTTCAAACCGACATTTTTATTAATACCCTAAAAAAATATCAAATATGTCCTCACTTTGAATTTTTTTTTAAATATGCCTTAACCGCCCCATTGTCGGGCGGTCCACTGATGCTAGCAAACCGCCCCTTTGCTGGGCGGTTCCCTTCCTCTAGCCAACCGCCAAGTGGCTGGGCGGTTCACCTATTTTTTTTTTAAAACCCCCAGCGCCACTCCCCCCCTCTAACCCTACCCGCCCCCACCCTACCTCCTACCCGACCCGAGAAGCACCCCAGCGTCCCACCTCCGCCCACCCCCGCCCACCCCCGGCCTCCCCTATACTCGACCACCCTATACCGACCTCCCCTCCCCCTCTCTACCCGGCCTCTCCTCCTCTCTACCCGGCCGCCCTCCCCTCCTCCACCCCGCCACCATAACCTCCACCACCTGTCACGTTAAGAAAATTTTATAATAAAATTTAAATCATTTGTTTATTTAGAATGTTTAAAACGGAATCGAAATTTGATCGACGAGCGAGGAGTTGGAAATTAAAACAAGTTAAATGGGTTTATATTGAATTTCAAAGTTATTGGGACCATTGATTCATCCTAGCACGAATCTTGAAGCACCCTCTTGATAAAACCCTTTTTCCCCTCTCTCTTCTCCCTTGTGTGTGGCCGGCCAAAGAGAAAGAAAGAGAAAGAGAGTGAGAGAGAAGAAAAGAGAGGGAGAGCTCCAAAATTCCGTCGGATTGCGCCACCGTCCGGGAAATCGAGGTTGAAACCGAGAAGGCAGCCGTAGATCTCTCCTAGCCATTCTGTCGGTAATCTTTCTTTTCCCTTCTTCGTTTGAAAATCCGAGATTTCTCGAATCCGCGGGTTGTTCGTTTTAAACCCGAGATTAGCGTTAGAATTGATCGAACTCTAACTCCTTTGAGCTTCTCATCTCTCGTTTACCGATTTTCTCCGTGATTTCATCTCCCATTTTGGATTTCCCCATTCTAGGGTTTTGGTACCAAATCCCGAATTGAAAAGCGGCATTGATTGATTAGGTTAGTCCGACCGAATAGACTTGTCCTCGGTAGGGTTATCGCTTGATCGGGAAAGGTTAGAACGTGTAATGGTTAAATCGAGGTTTCGACCAAATTAGGGTTAAACCAACCGGCAAATCGAATTGATGCGTAAACCAAAATAGCGAACCAGTACAGGAATTAGACCTAATTGAGATGGTATACGTGGAATGTAGGTGTAGGCTCGGTTGAGCAAGGGTTTGCGGGGCATTCCGAGGCGCCTGATCCATAGTCACGCGGTACGCCTATTGCCAGCAGGTGCGGGATTCTTGGACTTGTTTGATAATTTATATTCATGAATTAAACTGCTTCCAATTGTCATGTTGAACTGCTTGATTGATTGCATAATCGAATTGTTTGAATCATATGCATAACCGTATTAAATTAGAACTGATATGCACTGAAATCGCCTTATTGCGGGCCGCAACAACCCCCATTACGGGCCGAAATCAACAGAGCAGCTTAGAATATAGTCTCTGAATGCTTTATTGCGGGCCGCAATAAATTCATTGCGGGCCGCAATGAATGGAGTAGAGTAAAATACTCTCTGAATGCTTTGTTGCGGGCCGCAATGAATGGAGCAGAATATAATACTCTCTGAATGCTTTGTTGCGGGCCGCAACCACATCCATTGCGGGCTGCAATGAGAGCTTGAAAAATACCAATAGGAGCTGGAAATTGTTTGGTAATTAAGTTGCGGGCCACAATAACCCCATTTCGGTCCCGAAATGAATATCACAGTTGTATTTGCATGTTGAATGGTATATCGTTTGTTTGTGTTCTTTTGTTTTGGAACTACGGTCGAAAGTCCCCAACAATTTGTGACTATCTGGGATGGTCGGTAACGTTTCGAAGTCAACGCTGGGCGATGACTCGAAACCATATGTGCATATGGGTATAGTTAATCACTGCTGGGCAGTGATTGATTGAGATCAGTCAATGCTGGGCAAGGACTGATCGTGACGGAGACTTTGGGTGACTGTGAGGAAACGATGGAATGGTGTCATATCCAGTCTGGGACAGGAATGACAGTTTGGTTTGACGTGTTGTGAATTGACGATTCTGAGCTTATTGCATACGAATTATTATCTGATTATGAACCAGACCTTAGTTAACGGTTAAGCCAAAGCACTGCGGATGGGTGTCCGATAAAGGGTCCAGCTTGGTGGGCCATCTGTAGGTGTCAGTGACCCTACAGATGTGGGTTTGATAAAGGGTCCAGCTCGGTGGGACATCCGTAGGTGCTACCGGCTGTAATAAACTGAGTTAAGCCAAAAACGTGCGTGTTTGAGATTCATCTTGGAAATTCCGTAAATTGTGTTTCATTTGGTAAATTGTTGTCGATCATATGCACTTGCTTTATTTATGAATTTGCATCTGTCTGAATTGCTTTTGTATGGTTTCATTTTTGAATATAGATTTTGATTGCAAGTCCAATAATCTAAACTGTGACAAATTTCGCACTGAGAATTTATTCTCACCCCCACTCTTGGGTTATTTTACAGGATCTGAGGCGTCGGGTTCCGGAGAGGCACGCGAGCTGTAGACCCTTGGTAGTTGCCTCTGTAGGGCCAAATCTACCCTTTTTGTTTTATAGTTTAGGGTTAGGCCTGATGGTTAGTATATGTATGAGATACTTTTGTTGTATTATACTTTGACCAGACCGTATACCCTTATATATGGATTTATATATATATATAGGAATGTGTTTGATACTAATTAATTGTGCATATCCTGAATGAACGGTTAATCACCTTGTAAACATACACGGCGTTGTATGTTTACGGCAGGGAACTGTTGCGACCCGTGGCTGCGGGGTGTGACACCACCCCCTACCCGAACCAGCCCCCCCACCTCAGCCCCGGCCTCCCTCTCTCGGCCAACTCTCTCTCTCTCTCGGCCAACTTTTTCTCCATCGAATTTTTTCAGGTACATTTATGTAAATTATTAATTTATTTTTTTGTAGAATTAAGAGGGTTTAGTTTAGACATTGAATTGCTGTGTGCGGGTTGTTGATTTTCCTGATGCGAGTAAGTTGATAAAAAATAGGGTTTAGGGTTTAGTTTAGACATTGAATTGTCGTGTGCGGGTTGTTGATTTTCCCGACGCGAGTAAGTTGATAAAAAATAGGGTTTAGGATTTAGTTTAGACATTGAATTGCCGTGTGCGGGTTGTTGATTTTTTCGACGCGAGTAAGTTGATAAAAATTAGAGTTTTAGGGTTCTGTTTAGAAATTGAATTGCCGTGTGCGGGTTGTTGATTTTTCCGACGCGAGTAAGTTGATAAAAATTAGAGTTTAGGGTTCAGTTTAGAAATTGAATTGCCGTGTGCGGGTTGTTGATTTTCCCGACGCGAGTAAGTTGATAAAAATTAGGGTTTAGGGTTTAATTTAGAAATGAAATTATTTAATTGCGGCCTAATTTAGAGGGTTTAGTTTATAAATTAAATTACGGTTTAATTAGGGTTTAATTTGTGAAATTTAAGTTATTTGAAAATTGTGCAGTGCAGATACTATGAAGAGGGGGGATAGTTCGTCCAGCACAGAGGCTCCCAGTGCATCTGGAGCAGAGGCTCTCGGTGCAGAGCACCACACACATGCAGCTGATACATTCTGCACTCTTCTGTGGATTCCACACGTTCAGCACCGGGTCGCGCTCGCATCTACGGAGGTACGTTGGTTTTTAAGCAATTTAGTTCAAATTACAGATTTTTAATATGGCATATAGTAAGTCATTTAGACTGGACTCATTGTTAAATGCAGGATGAGAGGATGTTGACCGTGAGATATCGCACCCCCGGGATACCGTACGTTGGTCATCCTTTGATGGAGTCGTGCATTATGAATCTCGGGTTGTATCAGCTCGCTACCATGCCTCAGGGTCAGATCGACCAGGCTCTCATGAGCGAGCTCGCGGAGAGATGGCGACCGGAGACCCATTCATTCCACCTACCCTTTGGGGAGATGACCGTGACCCTAGCAGATGTGAGCGCTCTATGGGGTCTACGGATCGATGGTGAGCCTATCAGCGGTGTCTCCGACAGTCTACTTCACGTGGGGATGATACGGGAGCTTCTAGGGGTAGATGATCCAAAGACGCTGCAGAAGAAGAAGAAGAGGAAGGATGATGAGGAGTTCCGGTATTCGGGGTACTGCATTAGCCTAGCGTCGCTCCGCGATCACTTCTTCCTGCATCGGATCACAACCGAGACCACTGATCTGGAGGCTGTCAGGAGGTAATAATTAAAATCTTGAAATTAAAATATGTTACGAACTCAACAGTGAAACTCATTATTTATCTTTACTATTTTGTATTTTTAGGTATGTGAGGGCCTTTGTGTTGGATCTCTGTGGCAGCGTCATGTTCGTGGACTCCAGAGGTGACGCGGTTCCTATTATGTTCCTATCTCTGTTGAGAGAAATTGAGAAGCCATCAAAGTGGAACTGGGGCGGAGCTGTGATTGCCCACTTATACCGGAGCCTGTGCCATGCTTGCTTGGTAAGTTTTCACAAATATTTCAGAATTTACATTACAATAATTAGAGTTCAATAATCACCAACATGTTCACCTCATGTCCAAAATATAGGAGAAGAACATGCAGATCCACGGACCACTTCTTCTACTCCAGCAATGGTCGTGGTCTCATTTGCCGGTATGTCGGCCAGTTCGTCCGTCTCTTGTCCCATTCTTGAGGAGACAGGATGCCGAGAGATGTCTCACGTACGGTGCCATTTGGGGCAGTCACCACACGTACGACAACACGAGCAAGGGGAGAACTGTGGCGATTTCCTATGTCCGGAGTCAGCTCCAGATGCTTCACGAGAGTAGCGTCGACTGGTTCCCCTACCGGGAGTTCTACGAAAGGAACGCACTTTGTCGACTGACATTGGAGCAGAGGCATCTCTAGTTTTATCGAGAACCGTGCGTATGTTACTGGATTGTTGAGTACACATGGACAAATCGCGTGACCCGACAGTTTGGTCTGGACGCATTTGTCCCGCAGTTCCCAGACCTGGGAGAAAGTGAGACCACCAAGCTGCACAAGTAAGTTAAAATTACTTAATTGATTTCTTACCGTTACTTGTTCAATTCTGCACGTGATTAACATTCTTTTTTAATTTAAATGTACTGCAGGACTAAACACAATAAGCCCAACGTCGACTGGAGAGCGCGCCACGCAGATCATTATCTCCGAGCACAGTTTCCACATTTTCACATGTGGCAGCCTCCTACGGCCGATGATGTCACACTGGGCGCAGGGCCTGGGGGATTGAGGTACTTAGTCTGGTACCAGAGGTGGGGCATGTCCTCAGTATACCTCACGGGCCACTGGGGTGAGACCCTTCGACGGAGGCTTTCTCGTGCAGGGTTGAGAGGTTTTGTGTCTTTCGGACCGATCCAGGCTCGCCAGGTAATTACTTACGAAACTGACATATTTAAAACATTAAATGTTTATTTATTTTTTCCTAAAATAATTAAAAAAATACTTTGTGCAGATTCTTACCGGTATCAGAGGAGTGACACACAGCTTGGTGTGCATGACAAAAGAAGGTTGGCGAGCAGTGAGATGTACAATGCTCCAGCACAGTGCTTCTATGGTGGAGGACTCCGGCTTTGACGGTCGCCTCATTGGCATGTTGCGTGACAGTGGGGAGAACATAAACTGGCGCAAGATAGAGCCCCCACCACTTGATCCGGATCAGCCCCCAGTCACTATATACGCTCATGAGATGCCGCCACCTCCTCCAGGTAATTTGATTTTGTCGTACACATTCATTTCTTGATAAAAAACTATTCTCGTTAATTTTTCGTCAATTATGCAGTGGATGAATCAGGTTGGGGCTTCCACGAATGAGTGTTGAATAATAATGCGTGGAGCGCTTACTACAATGAGCATGGAGTTCCGGTACAGGTTGGATAGGTAGCAAAAATTTATTATTTAGTCAACTTACTATTTATTTGTATATAGCAAAACTAACATTGTTTTCATTAAGGATGGAGCTCCCCCACGACATGCCACTCCGGAGTTCACTATGGCTGACCTTACCGGAGATTATGCCGGGGATGAGGGACCGAGCCTCCACATACCACGATATCCAGAGGCCAGACAGCATAATGACGAGGCCAGTGGGAGTGGAGCACAGCATGCAGATGCCTATGCATCTGCTATATTTGGCACACCGTTTCCTCCGCCTACGTATCCATCGACCTGGGAGCCATGGGAGGTGCCTACTATGCCGCCCATCCCCCCACTGGTGGAGGATCCATGGGCCGAGACGGATACAGCCGCACAGGAGGAGGAGGTTCACGTGAGGCGTGTACAGCCGCCCTGGGACCGCCATCCACCTCGTAGGTTGGATCTCTCTGGTCGTCGCCCTCGTCCTCGTTGTTAGGTTTTTTATGTTTTGTAGTTTGATAGGATTCTACTATTGTGTATTCGGTCTGGACTGTTTTACATGAGTTGTGGACATTTATTTTACGTAGTTTGGATTTTTGTTATGTGGACTTACGATTTAGATTACATATTTTTCACTGTTTACCACGTTAGCCAAATCGACAATCAGTACAACAGCCGTATAACCGCATCCAAACTCAACTCAATTTTATTGAAAATTACAATAAAAAAAATTAAGCACTTTCCTTCATTTTTATATAAAATCTAAAATAAAAAAAAATATATCAATATATATTTCCTTACAATAATATATCTTAATAAACAAAAATATATCTTAAACAATATATACATCTTAAAAAAAAATATACCAATATATATTTCCTTATAAATATATATATCTTAAAAAAGAAAAATATATCTTAACAATATATACATTTCCTTATAAATATATATATATCTTAAAAAAGAAAAATATATCTTAACAATATATACATCTTAAAAATATATATATATATCAATGAGTAAAGCTAATATACACTTAAGTGTACCGTACTCCTAAATTTAGGCCGTTAGATTTCTCCAAAAGTCGTGCTACCACGACTTTTAAAGAATCTACACGACTTTTGAAGAAATCTAACGGCCTAAATTTAGGAGTACGGTACACTTAAGTGCATATTAGCTTTACTCTATATCAATATACATTTCCTTATAAAAATATAGACCTTAACAAACAACAATATATCTTAAAAATTTATATATATATCAATATATATTTCCTTATAAAATTTGAAAAAAAAATATAGGGAACCGCCCCACCTATGGGCGGTTGGCTAGAGGCAGTGGACCGCCCAGCAAGGGGACAGTTTTCTAGCAGCAGTGGACTGCCCCACAATGGGGCGGTTAGGGCATATTTAAAAAAAAATTCAAAGTGAGGGCATATTTGATATTTTTTTTAGGGTATTAATAAAAATGTCGGGGTTCAAATGCCTCTATTTTTTGTGCCTCCACTATGTCTCTATTTTTAAAAATTTTAATAACTAAAATTTTAAAACTTAAAAGTCAAAATAAAGCCATTGGATATGATCTACATCATTTTATCTATGCACGTGTAAAAAATTATGACATTTCAATTTTGTTCTAGTTGTCATCAAAAGCTTGTAAAAAACGTACTAATGTGGATAATTTCTAGACGTTGATTTTTCAACTTATTGATTCACATAAAAACAAAATTGAAATGTCATATTTTTTTATGAGCACATAGAGAAAATAACATAGATCACATCTAACAGTTTTATTTTGACTTATAAGATTTAAATTTTGAATTATTAAAATTTTAAAAAATTGAGGCATGATGGAGGCACAAAATATGGAGGCATTTGAACCCTCCTCTTTTTTTAATATCCAGCATTAAATAAAAATATCAAATATATCCACTTTTTCTGATTATTTTTAAAAATGCCCAGACCGGCAAAAAAATAGTTAGTTCAAAATTTTATTCCAATTGGCCAAACTTTGGCTGGTCCTAATTTTTATTCCAACCGGCCATTTTTAGCCGGCCCAGACGTTTATATATATTTCTGGGGTGGGATTCAATTTTTTTCAAAAATTCATTCTAACAAATTTCACACTTTCTCCTCACTTTCTCTCTTTCTCTAAAATTTCTCTTCCTCTTCTTATATTTATAAGTAAGTCATTATACTTTTTAAAATTTATTTTAAGTCCGAAATAGTTGTAAATTGTTAGAATTTGTTAGAAATGTACCAAAATTAGTATAATTTAGTTCACAATTAGTTTAAATTAGTGTTAATTAGTTCTCAATTAGTGTTAATTAGATCTCAATTAGTTGCAATTAGTGTTAAGTAGTTTTAATAGTTTAATTTAGTATTATGAGTATGGCTAATTTGCTTCTGGAAGCATTTCGGCCGAGGTGCTTACGGGGGCATATCTTGCAATTTGATGTTCAAACAACAAATTCAAACTATTAGATGTTCAATCTATATTAAAATCTACTTGGAGAACAAATTTTACATTTTTTGGAATTTTTTTACTATTTTTTAAGCTGGTTTGAAAACCACTGTTTTCAATGCTTCAGAAATTTAATAAAAATAGCGGTTTTCAAACCAGCTTACAAAATAGTAAAAAAATTCCAAAAAATGTAAAATTTGGTCTCCAAATAGATTTTAATATAGATTGAACATCTAAAGGTTTAAATTTGTTGTTTGAACATCAAATTGCAAGATATGCCGCCATAAGCACCTCGCCGAAATGTTACCGGCAGCAACTTAGCCGCTCCCTTAGTATTATTTAGCATATTTAGCTTAATTTAGTATAATTAGCATAATTTAGCATAATTTAGTATAATTAATATAATTTAGCATAATTTAGTATATTTTAGCATAATTAGCATATTTTAGTAAAATTAGCATAATTTAGCATATTTTAGCATAATTTAGTATATTTTAGCATAATTAGCATAATTTAGCATAATTTAGTATAATTAGCATAATTTAGCATATTTTAGTATAATTGGCATAATTTACCATAATAATTGACTTAGATTTACCGTTAATTGTTATGAAATTATAATGGCTAGATGACGGCCTAGGACTTGACCTCGGCCGGTACAAGCTACTGATGATAAGCCGATTGTCACTGATAGCACGAAGGATTTCAGTCCTTTTCTATGGGTGCCCCATCACGATCACCGAGTCTCACTAGCTTCCCACGAGGTACGTTACTTTTTTAGTCTAATTCTAAAGTTTAAATTTTGCTGTGTTTACACTATAATATATTGTGGATTACTTTTTCAACGCATGACGTTACGCTTTACATGCCGCCATCGCCAGTGCAGTAGCAGGAGGCTCTGCTAGCGCAGGGTCCGCCGTTTATGTTTGTAGTGTCCATTTTACATGCCGCCAGCGTAGCAAGAGGCTCCGGAGTTTGACCCTATGGAGGAGGAGGGGCCATCTTTCAGTCTGGATGAATTAGACTACGGTTACCCTACCAGCTCATGGCACGGTGCACCTCCCCTGTCCCCGACTCAGCCTCTGAGACGACGATGATATACTACAGATAGGCTACACGATGTAGAGGCTAGTGGTAGAGGGTCATAGACTCAGCGTCTCAGCCTGACTATGCCACTAAGTTGGCAGCTTTCATCTTCTCTACACCCTTGTCAGTCAGGCCGAGGCCAAGGCCAATGTCTGGGATACCGAAGTAAGGATGAGCAGACAGGCCGAGGCCAATGCCGTTACCCCTTATCAGGGAGTATGGGAGGGACTATCCGACAGAGCTAACAGGGGAGTGCTAGATGAGCGATGGTCCTGTTAGATAGTAATCTAGCAGTCAATCATAATTGTACTTTGTTCATGAATTGGATGATTAATATATATCATTTTGTTCCATGAGTTTTATTGCCTTTATGAATCATTTTAAGTTCATGACTGAAATTGTGAAACTTCATAATGTAGATGATAAATACTCTAAATAGTCATTAGCCGAGGTAATTAGCAGGAACACTAATTAACCATTATAAGGTTAGTATGTGGATTAAATGATGGTTAAGTTTCACAGACCATAGACAAAGAGTTGTCATTTAATCACATAGATACATGTTACGAACATGGTATTTGACTGACCCTAAATGAAACGTTAAATGGTAATGTGTTTGTGTCATTAACGGTTTCATTTCAGTGTTAAGCTCTACAGTATGAGGTGTGGTCTTTCCTACATGAGAAATGTGTATTCGTAAGTGTCATCAAACGCTATATGTAAAAAGTAGTTATAAAGGTGACATTTCAGTACACATAACTTGTGCGGAGGAAGAGATGTTGGGTTTTGAGGCTACCACTAGTGGAAAAACACACATCAGGGTCGGTTATATACGCACATTAGCATCGGACCCCCAGGCGATGCTGACCCAGGCGTTGCAAATGCGGTACTAATCTGGGTCGGTTGAACAGGCGATGCTAAAAGTTTGAATTAGCATCGGTTATCTACAGTAACCGATGCTAAAAGTTGAATTAGCATCGGCTATTTGTAAATAACCGATGCTAATTTACACTTTTAGCATCGGTTATTTACAAATAGGCGATGCTAATTCAACTTTTAGCATCGGTTACTGTAGATAACCGATGCTAATTATAATTTTTTTTTTTTTTTTAAGCTGGTCAATAATTAATATGCCACAATCACAAACAAAAGAATTATCAAAATAATATTCAACAATCACAATTCCAACAATTAATCAAACTACATCAGCCATGTCACTTAACAAAATAATAACAATGAATTATCAAAATATCACAATTACATAGAATCATCTAACTAGCATTTGTACACTAATTTACAACTATATCAAACATTTCATATTTACAGAAACTGCTCTCACCCTCCTGCAATTATAAAATCAGATTTATAGTGTCAAGCACAAGCAACAACAATTATGACCCTTTGTAACAGATCAGTCAGTGCAGACTGATCCAAAGCCCAAATCAAACGTTTAGTTACACAGTTAAATAAAGGACAGGAAAACAAATGGTTTAGAGCCAAACTTTGCATCATTCGGATTTTTCTACTATTTTCTAGCCATTTTCAAAGTTGGCCCTAAAAAATACAAAAACTGCCTATTTTGCTGCACACGTGACTTCTTTGCCTCCAACTTTGCATGGTCATTAGGCATAAGAAGAAAATTCGTAAAATCATGAAAATTCAGAGAGTTATAGAATGTATTACCCTCTGTAAAACCATAAAAAGAACACAAAATTTGGTTTAGCCAATTGTCAGGAATTGATTTTCAAAGTTCAGAAAAAGAAACCGGAAAACTGCTGTAAGTGCTACCTTTAGAAAATCATCCCGAGAGATCTGCTTAACCGAATTTGGTGTTCTTTATATCAAAATGCTCAGGAGATGACATTCTACATGCTGGTAAAATTTCATGAATTTTGGGGCTTCCTAGCTGTACCAGACAGGGGCTTCAATGCCGGGGTTAATCTGGAACAGCCAGGGTTTTTGTACTAAATATCATTAAAGACAGTTTCATATCTTAAAGAACTCACGATTTTCAGTAGGAGCCTGTACCAAGGTGGCTGCCTCGCCTCACCTCACGGACGTCCAAGGTGGCTGCAAGTTTATGAATGATTTTCCAAGAATCTAGAAAAGAATAAAAAAAGAGGAAAGAAGCATGAAATGGTCTGAAAAATTATTAAATCCCATACAAGGTAAAAATGAAGTTTTTACAAAGCATACTTAAAAATGAAGTATAGATATAGCTTATAACCCACAACAGTTCTTGAAATCAAACTCCTCAAAATTTGAGACACTAGCTAGATCATTGGTACAAACAAGTTGACATATGAAGAAATGATTGCAACTTTCTTGCTATAAAAATATAGCACTACAGAGATTGTTAAGTGGAGCAATTATATAAACAGAGTTTTGGTTAAGCATATAAGTTTCTAAGAACAATATATATGTTTGTGAGATAGACATATATATGGATCAATTGAAATAGGTGGCAAGTGATCTCTTCTCAGTCCTCTAATTTTCTTTCCTTCTTGGACCATTGTAAAATAAATTTATATCATAAATGGTATCCTTGAAGAATATGTGGTCAATCAATATATGGTTATGGAAAAAATGTGAGCATCCTTGAAGATACGAGCTTTGCTTTTTGGTGTTTTAAGCTTGCATTTCAGAAGTATTATGCATAATGGTACGGTGAAGGTACCACTGTGCCAGTATGGTATGGTTTTGTGGTGTATGCTTATTATGGTGTATCTCATATTTGTGTCTGAGTACAATCACATACTTCTTAGTAATAAAAATTTACACAATTTTGATAACCATAGGGGCTTAACTGAATATTTCCTAGCATTTACAAATTGTTCTTTTTCTTTTGCTAGACAATTTCTGCAATTTCTTTTGACAAAATTGCCCTGTGTATGTACCCCGGTCTGTACCAGTCCAGTTATTTGGATACCTTACCTGTACCAATAGAAGGTTAGCTCGTTATGCACAATTTGGGAATAAGGGTTCAAAACTTGCTCCAAATGCTTACGATTATTTTATTTTATCATATGCAAACTATGGAGACATCAAACAACACTCAAGATGGCGCACTGTAACAGAAGAGCAATACCATAATGACATGCTGTAACAGGAATTAATTAGGCTACTGTAACAGAGTTAGTTAGAAAAAATTAGACTAGATATATGAATGTAATCTTGCTCAATATATAGCTATGTAAACTCTGATTACAGAATTGCTCCCATTACATGATTATGCCTCTTTTATAATATGTTTTTTAGCAATTTACAATTAGGAAAAGCACCTCCACATCTCGAATTTTTTCTCAGTATTTTCTTAAACTTCAGATTTAATTGAATTTAAATTATCTTGTACTAGTAGGAACTAAGAGGTTCACTTCAGATTGATTATGCAAAAAGAAGTTTAATTGAATTTCATATGTAAAGTTCTCAGCTTTCAATTGTTTGAAACAAAAAAGTTTGATCGATTTATAATACATGATCAAGTCAATCATTATACTAGAAAGTATAATTAAGCACAAAATTATACTTGTACTAGAAAGTATAATTAAGCACAAAATTATACTTGTTGGACCGAATCAGTTCCGAATCACAAAATTACTCGAACAAATTGGGGTGATTTGAATATTTACCCGAGAAAGGACCCTACTGCCTCGCTGCCTCGCTGCCTCGCTGCCTCGTTGCCTCACTTCCTCGCTGGCTCACCTCACTAACAGTCACTCACTGCCGCCTCACCTCAGCACCTCACCGCACGGCCGCCTCCCCGAACGGCCTCCTCCCCGCACGGCCGCCTCACCGAACGGCCGCCTCACCCAACCCTCGCCTCACCCAACCCTCGCCTCACCGAACGGCCGCCTCGACGCACGACCGCCTCACCCAACCCTCGCCTCAACGTAGTGAGCGGCGAAGACAGGACCCGAGAGATTGAGATGAGCCCAGGAGAGGGAGAGAGAGCGAAAACGCTGAGTTGTTAAGAACTAAACCCTCCGATCAGTTTTGAAAATTTTCTCTAACTTGCGAAGAAGTAGATCGGGCCTATTATTTGTGCTAATTACTGGCCTATGTACTGACCCTGCGCGCTACAGAGAACAGAGAGCTTAGCATCGGTGAAATTTGAAATTTGAAAAAACGATGCTAAAACAAATCAGCGTCGGTTAACTAAAGAACCGATGCTAATAAGTGAAAAAATCAAGATCGGATTATTGGCTGACCGATGCTACTAGTATTTAGGATCGGTTAATTAATAAACCGATGCTAAAAATTGTCTAATCAGGGTCGGCTAATTAAAGGTCCGATGCTAATACAAATCAGAATCGGATTTTTAAAATAACCGATGCTAATTAGGATCGGTTCTTTGTAAAGAACCGATGCTGATATGGACAGCACTATTAAGAGCGGTTTTTAATATTTAACCGATTCTGATTGTTCCTTTCAAGATCTGTTAATTAAAAAGCCCGATCTAGATATAAATCAGAATCGAATTAATAAAAGTCCGATCCTAATAGGCCGATGCTGATGTCCGTTTTTCCACTAGTGTACCCAAAGCCATTAGGCTTAAGCTGCGGAAAGACCGTAAAACAAAATTTTTACTTCTAACTCAAGCCAAAAGGATTGAAGTGGTATGTCGGATAATCTACCGAGAGTTACACACCTGTTCAATCCTTTTCTTAAATTAAAACCCGTAAGTAAAACTTTACTTATTCAGATCATAGATTAAGTAGTATGTCGGATAATAACCGAGAGTTACATACCAGATTAATCCTGTATAGACCCAAAGTAGTAAATCCGTATTTACTTGTATTTTAATCAATTTATAATCTACTCCTTTGATTGATTTCTAAAACTTTAATCTATTTACCAATTAAATAGATTAATATAATATGTTTATACCTTGTTTCCAAATCTCAGTTGGAAAGCAGACCGAGCGAGAAGAGCGACATCTGGGAATGACTCGTCTCGGAGTACCAAACGTCTGGTGCCTCTATCGGTTATCCATCAGGACCAATCGGAGAGCGGTTTATTTCTTTTGCCAGAAATACTATAAACCGCGGGATTATGCAAAAACACTATTCACCGAGATAAGACGAAAACACGTAATCACGAATTTTTAGTTATTCAGATTCACTAATAAGCAAAACTGAAATACCGTGAAATTCGGGAAAACACTATTCACCAATCCCGTAAATATTCTTCTCAACAACCCGCAAGATTATACGTCAATTACGTATAACTTCCTTTTCTCAACCGAAACACTATTTGGGAGAGAAACCGAGAAAGAGAGAAAATAGATTACCGAACTGATCAGACAGATTCGATATCTTAGAAATTAGTATTCTATTCTCTACCCTTACCCCTCTATTTATAGGCCTAAAATGAACATGAAATGACCATTTTGCCCTCGAGTGGATAGGGATGATGACATGTCATGTGGATAAGAATGATGACGTGTCATGTGGATAAGAATGATGACGTGACATCTGGATAAGAATGATGACGTGTCATGTGGATAAGGATGACATGTGAAAAGACCAAAATGCCCTCGGCCCAAATTCAATTAATATCCATATAATTATTCTGAACAATTATATTTCTTGCAGTTGTTTGTTTCGGTGACTTTTATACAACGTGTCGTACACGTTTATAAATTAACCGTTGTTTTTGCTTGTCATCCAAATGACATTTATAATTTAATTATATCAAGTATAATTAATTATATCCATCTTATTATTAATCATAATCAAATCATAATTAATCAATAAGATTCTCCGAGTAGCTCCTATATGGTGTGACCCAATAGGATCTGTGTTATGTTGGTAAATAGAATTAAAACTATTTTAACTTCTATAATCATAGGAGGCATCTGACATCTGCACTATGACCATCCAATTACACAGATGATGCTGTACTGTACAATACCACGATCCAGTAAACTATTTACTCGTGTTAATTCTTTTGTCTCATAGTTATCAGATCAGTTTCAAGGTAGGTGTGTGTCATCCTTGCAAACTTAATCTTTTCTTGATCTTGAACAGATTACCAAATATAATTACTCTTGTAATTATACCGCATGCAGATAATCTTATTCTATCAAGGGGTCCAGTGATACTATAACTCGTATAGAGATACGAGGGACAATAGTACTTTTGGTAAACCATCACTACCTCAGCTAAGCTATGTATACCGAAGAGCTACCGTTATAACTGTGTTTTACCGACAGCGTTAGGTAACAGTCACACATACACATCTCTTAGTAGGAAAGATGAATACCTCATACTTTAGAACTAAACACTGAATGAAAACATTAATGACACAAACACAATTCCATTTAATGTTTCATTCGGGGTCTGTCAAATACTATGTTCCTGGAACATGTATCTATGTGATTAAAATGACATCTCTTGTCAATGGTTTGTAAAACTTAACCATCTTTTAATCCACATACTAACCTTGTAACGGTAAATTAGTGTTTCTGCTAATTACCTTGGTTAGTGACTTTTAAGAATATATATCATCTATATTATGAAGTTTCACAATTCCATTCATTGACTCTAGTCAGATAAAGGAATGATTCATAAATACAATAATACTCAAGGCAACAAGATGATATTAATCATCCAATTCATGAACAAAATATATATGATACATTTATCGTTTTATTGACTTCTAGATTATTACACTAACAAGAGATGCTCACCAAAAGTACTATCGTCCCTCGTATTATTATACGAGTGATAGTAACACTGGGCCCCTTAATAGGAGTAGGATTATACGTATACGGTATGATTAATAAAGATTAATTATATAAAAATAATATACTCAAAGATCAAGAAAAAATTAGGTTTGCAGGGATGACACATACCTACCCTGAACCTAATCTGTTGCTCTGAGACGAAATAATTAACACAAGTAAATTAATAAGTTTATTGCAGGATCGTGATATTGTACTGGCCAACATCATCTGTGTAATTGGGGGTCACAGTGCACTGCCAGGTGCCAACTATGATCTATAGAAATTAAAACAATTTTAATTCTATTGCCAACATAACATAGATCCTATCGGGTCACACCATATAGGAACCGGATCAGAGAATCTTATTATTAATTATAAATAATTATAATTAATAAATAAGATGGCAAAACATTAATTATAAATGTTATAATTAATATAGAAATATCATTGAGATGATAGGCTTAAACAGATTAAAATTGCAAGCGTGTATGACACGTTGTGTAATTATTGTTACAATCGCAAAATGAAATATAATTATTCAGAACAATTATATATATGGAATAGCATATTTGGGCCTTAATTATATTTAGAATATAATTAATAAATCCCAAAAACCCAGGTCTGATACTATTCATTCTGGGGCCTTTCCGGGCCTTATACTATTCAGTTTGGGCCATTTTGGGCCCTTGTACTATTCACATTGGGCCCAAATCAAAGCCCAAAATGTCCAAGCCCAATAACCATTCATTCTGGGCCCATAACTATTCATTTTGGACCCTGTAAATACGTTATTGGGCCAAGGGCATTTTGGTCTTTTCACCCCAAGTTACTATTCACACCTCCTTACTATTCATCCCTATAAGGCTATAAATAGGGGTGGAGGGGTTAGTTCATGGCATACCATTTCTATTTCCAAGTTTGAGTGGAAACCTGATTGAACGTCTGTGGAAGCCAGGTTCCTCTGATTCTCGGAATCCCTCTCAAATAGTGATTGTGTGAGGTTATAATCTTGCGGTTGTAATCTTGCGTAGTCAGCGGTAACTCTGCTTTTACACATGAGTTGTGAATCAGAGTATCTGCAAAGCGCGAGACAATTTGTTTAGCTGAGTGCTGCGAGTATAGTATTTCTGGCAGGAGAAATACTTGCTCTCTGATCATTCCTGGTGTACTACTGATAGAGGCACTAGACATCTGGTGATGTTGTCCGAGGAGTAGCAGCAGCAGCAGCAGCGAGGTAAGCGCAGCGACAGTTCCAATTCGAATTTGGAACCAAGGTATAATGTTATATTTATTTATGTAATTGTTAAATAAATTTAGTTTTAGAAATCAATCATGGAGATAGATCCTCGGCTTAAGTTAGACGTAAAATTTGTTGTTTTTCGGTCTTTTTCCGCACTTAATCCAGTACAAGGGTAGCACCAAAACCCAACAGGTCCCCCTTTGGTGGTCTCGCTACTGAGCATAGTTTTTTATGGTAGTTTTAGTTAGATTGTTTTGTAGTATTTATATTTAGTATACTATGTTTGGTATTTTATGTTTGAATTATCTTATGTTTTTTTTATATTTGCTACTTTATGGTATTTTTTTGGTAGTATTTATATCTTTTTGTAGATTTTTTTGTCACTAAATTATATTAAAATAAACTAAATTATGCTAAATTATACTAACTAAGCTAAATTATGCTAATTATGCTAAATTATACTAACATAAACTAAAATATGCTAATTATACATCAAAATTTTAATCTATCAACTATTTCACAAAAAAAAAATACCGGACCGGCCAAAGTTTGGCCGGTTGGAATAAAAATTAGTACCGGCTATTTTTTGGCCGGTTTGGACATTTTTAAAAATGTTTAGGAAAAGTGGATATATTGATATTTTTTATTTAATGTTAGATATTAAAAAAAATATCGTCATAATTCATGTGATTATATGTTAAATGTTAATCAAATATTCATCCATCTCTACTGAACACTTTCTAGTTTTTACTCAAGTTTGTGGTCTTTTTCATAAGTGGTCACTTTTTGTTTTTTATAGGTAGAAGTGCATTATCGTGTTTTTTTTTTGTGTTTAAATGAAGGATGACTTCACCAACTAAATTGTTCCAATGCCGGACCTAACCAAAGTTCACTAGTTTACAACACGAATCTGGAATCACCAAAGCATATTTATTGCCTCCATCGCTTTACTTACGGATAGGGTGAAACTCACAAAGGTAGCTAGAACCACCTAACCTGATCATCAAAGAGTTGCTATACTCAGCTCTGCGTACGATGTAGCTTTCAATGTCTTATCGAAAACGTTAGGTAGTTAACCTAGTCTGATCTACTCCAACAGTTCGCCTTCAGCTCACCTTGGTCCAAGCCTCTTATTTTTTTGCTGAATTTCCCTCTCTGACTCTCTCTTGCTTCAGCCGATTCGTATACCATTGCTTTAAAGACGGTTCCCCATAGCCTTCTTTCTTTATTCTCGCCAGTGGGATCTCTCCCTCAATCAAATAAAAAAGGCGAGTTCTACTCCAGGAACCAGGAAAGACTTGACTTGACTTTACCGTATCCCTTTTTTCCATGTTCTGCCTTTCTACTCATGTCATTATATTAATTTGTTACTAACCTAATCAGTGATTTGAAAGAAAGAAATTAAATTATTTGTTACTAACCTACTCAGTGATTTGAATGAAAAAGAAATTAAATTGATAGAAAGCAGCTACGTACCTTAAATATGATGTCCATTTTTCATGTGAAGGGAAGGATTTTCAAAGTGATCTCAAAGTGGCTTAATAAATAGCAGTGTTCTAAATAGCGCTATAGCGTTTTTGAACGCCAAACGCTACGCTATGACATCAAAATGCGCTATTTGCGCTACGGCCGCTATAGCGGCCGCTACAGCGCTATAGCAGTCCGCTATTTGCGCTATACAATATGAGTTTTTTTTTTAAGCAATTTATATGGGTTTTAAATAAAGATAAAAAAAATCTCAAACCGAAATTGAATTTGTTGCTACTTGCTACAGATAAATCAATTTGAAATTGGGAATAGAAATTGAAATTTGAATAGAAAAAAAGTCCAAATCGAAATTAAAATTTGAATAGAAAAAAAAATGGATTATGTCATGAATCATGATGCTTAAGATATTTTTAATAGGAAAAATCGATAGTTTATGATATTACTATAGATATTTTGAACCGCAATTTAGACTTTGTACGTACGGGTTCAATATGAATATTATAATTTCTTAATTACTTTGGTGTTATTTATTGTTCTATGAGACTTTAGATAATGTTGATATTTAGTACAAATATTGAATATACGAAATGTAAAAAAAAATGCTATTTGGAATAGCTTCCGCTTAGCGACGCTATTCGCTATAGCTTTTTTTTTTAGCCTTCCCGCTACGACGCTATAAACGCTATTTAGAACCTTGATAAATAGTAAAAAAATCCTAAAAAAAATGTAAAATTTGGCCTCCAAGCACATTTTAATATGGAGATCATGTTGAGCGGTTCGAATCAGTTGTTTAGATTATCAAAATGGGAATATGAGTGTGAAGTTAAAACAACCATTTATTTCGCAAAGTACCGTAGCCCATATATATATATATATATAGAGTAGAACTAGGGTGTGATGTGCTCACCAAACTCTTTGGTGAGCACAACTCTACATAAACTATCATATTCACTTCAAACGAGATGAATCCAACCGTTGAAACCGATGTACTTTACGAGTGATGCATGTACTTGCAAAATTTTGAATTTTTTGAATTCATTTAGTCTCAAGTCAACTGGTCAAAATTGATGAAAATGAATGATCCAAAATGAAGTTGTTCTCCATATTGAAATGTGCTTGGAGACCAAATTTTACATTTTTTGGAATTTTTTTACTATTTATTAAACCACTTGAAAATCGCTGATCCATTGGTCTAGAATTTTTTACTGTTTTGCTAATGTTCACCCGGATCAGTGATTTTCAAAGTGGCTTAATAAATAGTAAAAAAATTCCAAAAAATGTAAAATTTGGTCTCCAAGCACATTTCAATATGATCATGTTGAGCGGTTCGGATCGGTAGTTTAGATTTTCAAAATGGAAATATGACGTGGAGTACAAACTTGTTTTACTCCATGGCCTACCTAAGCCCAGCCCTATATATATATATATATATATATATATGTGCTGGGCTTAGCTAAGCCATGGTGTAAAACGACTTGGTGCTCCACGCCTCATTATTTCCATTTTGAAAATCCAAACGACCGATCCGAACCGCTCAAGTTGTTCTCCATATTGATATGTGCTTGGAGACCAAATTTTACATTTTTTGGAATTTTTTTACTATTTATTAAGCCACTTTGAAAATCACTGATCCGGCGGTCCAGAAATTTTTACTGTTTTTTACTGTTCATAAGGAATTTCAGATTTTCAAAGTGGCTTAATAAATAGTAAAAAAATTCCAAAAAATGTAAAATTTGGTCTCCAAGCACATTTCAATATGGAGAACATGTTGGAAGGTTCGAATCGACTATTTGAACTTTGAAAATGAAGATATGGCGTGGAGTACCAAGTCGTTTTACTCCATGGAGTAGCCTAGTCGGACTCTATATATATATATATATATATATATATATATATGAGTAGAACTAGGGTGTGATGTGCTCACCAAACTCTTTGGTGAGCACAACTCTACATAAACTATCGGATTCACTTCAAACGAGATGAATCCAACCGTTGAAACCGATGTACTTTACGAGTGATGCGCGTACATGCAAAATTTTGAATTTTTTGAATTCATTTAGTCTCAAGTCAAGTGGTCAAAATTGAGAATTTTTTGAATGCATTAAAACAACTTCATTTTGGATCATTCATTTTTCATCAATTTTGACCACTTGACTTGAGACTAAATGAATTCAAAAAATTCAAAATTTTGCATGTACACGCATCACTCGTAAAGTACATCGGTTTCAACGGTTGGATTCATCTCGTTTGAAGTGAATCCGATAGTTTATGTAGAGTTGTGCTCACCAAAGAGTTTGGTAAGCACATCACACCCTAGTTCTACTATATATATATATAGTGCTGGGCTTAGCTACTTCATGGAGTAAAACGACTTGGTGCTCCACGCCTCATTATTTCTATTTTGAAAATCCAAACGACCGATCCGAACCGCTCAAGTTGTTCTCCATATTGATTGTGCTTGGAGACCAAATTTTACATTTTTTGGAAGTTTTTTACTATTTATTAAGCCACTTTGAAAATCACTGATCCGGTGGTCCAGAAATTTTTACTGTTTTTTACTATTCATAAGGATTTTCAGATTTTCAAAGTGGCTTAATAAATAGTAAAAAAATTCCAAAAAATGTAAAATTTGGTCTCCAAGTACATTTCAATATGAAGAACATGTTGGAAGGTTCGAATCGACTATTTGAACTTTGAAAATGAAGATATGGCGTGAAGTACAAAGTCGTTTTACTCCATGAAGTAGCTAAGTCCATCTCTATATATATATATATATATATAGAATTTTGCTATTGTGCTTCATGAAGTAAAACCAATATTGTACTTCACGCTCATACATCCATTTTCAAAATTCAAATCGTCGATCTGACCGTTCAAGTTGTTCTCCATATTGAAATGTGCTTGGAGACCAAATTTTACATTTTTTGGAATTTTTTTACTATTTATTAAGACACTTTGAAAATCGCTGATCCATTGGTCCATAATTTTTTACTGTTTTTTACTATTCACAATGGATCAGCAATTTTCAAAGTGGCTTAATAAATAGTAAAAATATTCCAAAAAATGTAAAATTTGGTCTCCAAGCACATTTCAATATGGAGAACAACTTGAACGGTTCGGATCGACGATTTGGATTTTGGAAATAGGAAAACGAAGTTTTACTTCGCGAAGTACAATAGCCCTACTCTATATATATATATATAGAGAATGGCTAATATCAAAACGTTTGTTCCTGGGCTCAGGAACAAACAATTTAGTTCTCCAATTTCCAAAGTTCAAACAACAAATCCAAACCGTTAGATGTTCAATCTATATTAAAATGTGCTTGGAGACCAAATTTTACATTTTTTGGAATTTTTTTTACTATTTATTAAGCTGGTTTGAAAACCGTTGTTTTTCAATGCTGTAGAAATTTAATAAAAACAGCGGTTTTCAAACCAGCTTAATAAATAATAAAAAAATTCCAAAAAATGTAAAATTTGGTCTCCAAGCACATTTTAATATAGATTGAACATCTAATGGTTTGGATTTGTTGTTTGAACTTCGGAAATTGGAGAATGGAACCGTTTGTTCCTGAGCCCAGAAACAAACGTTTTGATATTAGCCATTCTATATATATATATATATATATATATAGTGCTGGGCTTAGCTACTTCATGGAGTAAAACGACTTGGTGCTCCACGCCTCATTATTTCCATTTTGAAAATCCAAATGACCGATCTGAACCGCTCAAGTTGTTCTCCATATTGATATGTGCTTGGAGACCAAATTTTACATTTTTTGGAATTTTTTACTATTTATTAAGCCACTTTGAAAATCACTGATCCGGCAGTCCCGAAATTTTTACTGTTTTTTACTGTTCATCCGGATTTTCAGATTTTCAAAGTGGCTTAATAAATAGTAAAAAAATTCCAAAAAATGTAAAATTTGGTCTCCAAGCACATATCAATATGGAGAACAACTTGGAAGGTTCGAATCGACTATTTGAACTTTGAAAATGAAGATATGGCGTGGAGTACAAAGTCGTTTTACTTCATGAAGTAGCTAAGTCCATCTCTATATATATATATATATATATAGAGTAGAACTAGGGTGTTCCTAAGCTCACCAAGCCCTTCCGTGAGCTCGACTCTAAAACCTATCGAATTGACTTCAAACGACATTTCCAAACCGTTAGATGTTCAATCTATATTAAAATGTGCTTTGAGACCAAATTTACATTTTTTGAATTTTTTTTACTATTTATTAAGATGGTTTGAAAATCGCTGGTGCAGAATTTTAATAAAAACAACAATTTTCAAACCATCTTAATAAATAGTAAAAAAATTCCAAAAAATGTAAAATTTGGTCTCCAAGCACATTTTAATATAGATTGAACATCTAACGGTTTGAAAATGTCGTTTGAAGTCGATTCGATAGGTTTTAGAGTCGTGCTCACGAAGGACTTGGTGAGCTTAGGAGCACCCTAGTTCTACTATATATATATATATATATATATATATATATATATATATGTGTAGAGCTAAGGTGCTCTTAAGCTCACCAAGCTTTCCGTGAGCTTAACTCAAAAACCTATCAATCCGACTTCAAACGACATTTCCAAACCGTTAGATGTTCAATCTATATTAAAATGTGCTTGGAGAACAAATTTTACATTTTTTGGAATTTTTTTACTATTTATTAAGCCGGTTTGAAAACTGTTGTTTTTATTCAAAATCTGCACCATTAGAAAACAGCGGTTATCAAACCGGCTTAATAAATAGTAAAAAAATTCCAAAAAATGTAAAATTTGTTCTCCAAGCACATTTTAATTAGATTGAACATCTAACGGTTTGGAAATATCGTTTGAAGTCGGATTGATAAGTTTTTGAGTTAAGCTCACAGAAAGCTTGGTGAGCTTAAGAGCACCTTAGCTCTACTATATATATATATATATATATATATATATAGAGAATGGCTAATATCAAAACGTTTGTTCCTGGATTCAGGAACAAACGATTCAGTTCTCCTATTTTCAAAGTTCAAACAACAAATCCAAACCGTTAGATGTTCAATCTATATTAAAATGTGCTTGGAGACCAAATTTTACATTTTTTGGAATTTTTTTACTATTTATTAAGCTGGTTTGAAAATCGCTATTTTTATTAAATTTCTGCAGCATTGAAAAACAACGGTTTTCAAACCAGCTTAATAAATAGTAAAAAAATTCCAAAAAATGTAAAATTTGGTCTCCAAGCACATTTTAATATAGATTGAACATCTAACGGTTTGATTTGTTGTTTGAATTTTGGAAATGGGAGAACAGAATCGTTTGTTCCTGAGCCCAGGAACAAACGTTTTGATATTAGCCATTCTCTATATATATATATATATATATATATATATATATATATAGAGTAGGGCTATTGTACTTCGCGAAGTAAAAAGAAGTTTTACTTCACGCTCATACTCCCATTTCCAAAATCCAAATCGTTGATCTGAACTGTTCAAGTTGTTCTCCATATTGAAATGTGCTTGGAGACCAAATTTTACATTTTTTGGAATTTTTTTACTATTTAATAAGCCACTTTGAAAATCGCTGATCCATTGTGAACAGTAAAAAACAGTAAAAAATTCTGGACCAATGGATCAGCGATTTTCAAAGTGGCTTAATAAATAGTCAAAAAATTCCAAAAATGTAAAATTTGGTCTCCAAGCACATTTCAATATGGAGAACAACTTGAACGGTCGGATCGACGTTTTGGATTTTGAAAATGGGAATATGAGCGTGAAGTAAAATATTGGTTTTACTTCATGAAGTACAATAGCAAAATTCTATATATATATAGAGCTGGGCTTAGCTAAGCCATGGAGTAAAACACTTTGGTGCTCCACGCCTCATTATTTCCATTTTGAAAATCCAAACTACCGATCCGAACCGCTCAAGTTGTTCTCCATATTGAAATGTGCTTGGAGACCAAATTTTACATTTTTTGAAATTATTTTACTATTTATTAAACCACTTTGAAAATCGCTGATCCATTGGTCCATAATTTTTTACTGTTTTGCTACTGTTCATCCGGATTAGCGATTTTCAAAGTGGCTTAATAAATAGTAAAAGAATTCCAAAAAATATAAAATTTGGTCTCCAAGCACATTTCAATATGGAGAACAACTTGAGCGGTTCGGATCGGTAGTTTGGATTTTCAAAATGGAAATATGGCATGGAGTACAAAGTCGTTTTACTCCATGGCTTAGCCTAGTCCATCTATATATATATATATATATATATGAAAATGCTAATATGCTACGTGTTGCATAGAGGACCCCCGTGCTACGGCTCAATATTTGAGTTCTCAAAATTCTAACGGTCGATCCGAACAGTTCTACATGATCTCCATATGAATATGTACTTGCAAACCAAATTTTACATTTTTTTAATTTTTTTGACAGAATTTAGCGGCAAATTCCCCAACAGATTGGACTAGAGACGTGGCTCCCTGCACTCATTATTCAGATCTTCATGCTGTGAGTTTTTTTTTTTCAAAAGGACAAAACAACCCATTTTCATTGCTGAAAAGGATTAAATACACAATTGTTTTTGTTGAACCAGCAATCTAGATCAACATCAGAGAGAAACACCACCTAGCTACTTTAACCAAAAGTCCAAACCAAAAGCTAATTAATAGTTCGAACATCAACCACATTCTAACAGTAGCTAGGTTCCAAAAGTAATTAAGATTTGCTAAAACTAAGCCACTACTTAGAGGGTTGAGGCTAACTAAGGTAAGATAGCAAAATTGGGAGTTAGACAGCATAGTAGTTCTATGGCAGCACAGCTAAAACTAAGCCACGACGTCCAGAGGCATGTAGTGGTTGAGAGGAATAACATCCTCCACAATTGGCTGCCAATTACCCACAGCATCTTGAATCCTTTTGCTCATAGTACCTGCCCAATAATTGCAAAGAGATTTAATAAGTAATATCAATGTTCTTCATGCTGTGAGTTAATAGTTGTAATAATGCAAAAATTTGGCACGTCCCATTCATATTACTAATAATGACATTTCTGCCTTTATTTGCAGGTATG
This sequence comes from Carex kokanica, assembly GCA_025461125.1. NCBI lineage: Eukaryota > Viridiplantae > Streptophyta > Magnoliopsida > Poales > Cyperaceae > Carex > Carex kokanica. The sequence continues at coordinate 147,080 of JAJGRX010001428.1, forward strand.
CGCACAAACACTACAATGATGAATTTCCTAATGAGCTTGTTGGTTTTAGGGACCCCGTAAAAACATATGCAAGGATTTTGACGGGTAGTGATGTAGACCGAGAATATGCTGATAAATACATAAGGAAATCACTGAAAGAAAACTGAGACAAGAGACTTATATTCATACCGTATCATCAGATGTTAGTTCTCTCTCTCTCTATTTATATATAATTTGTTTCAAGTTCTTTAATTTCATGTTCATTAAAAAATATAACTCGTGTGGTTATATGCAGCGATCATTGGGTATTGGTCGTGCTGATGGTAAGAGAGCACTTTGTACGTGTTTGATTCCAGTAGTTCCAAAAGCTCAAAAGATCTACATATCATCAAGGCGCTTGCGGAGTAAATTTTTTAAACTTGAATTTTATTGTAATTTGGTCACTAGTATCTGTTCTTACCGGTATAATCTAATTACTAGTATATCATTTCTGATTTGTGTTAAGAGTAATTATGAAGAAACTACTTTTTGGTATAATTTGTAAAATTCCATTACTTGGTAATTTAACTATGTCATAAGGTCTTGTGAGCAAAATTCCATGAGTATTCCTGCTGGAAATTAAATGGACAGTTTTGAATTATAATTTCTGGACATAGTAGAAGATAAATTACCTAATATTAAGGTTAAGAATCTATCATGTTTGACTAGCTTTCTCTCTCTCTCTGTCCAGTTTTGAATCATAATTCCTGCTCTCTCTTTGTCATGTTTCATTGACATTTAATATTTCTCTTGTACATGTTGTTCCTGGTGCTTTAGTTGTGGTAATAGTTGAAAGTTGTACCAATTGGTATTGAATTCAATTATGGTTGTGCATACAATTTTAATCCCAGTATGGTATCGAAACTCTAATTGTATTGATTCTGTTGACAATATTGAAATATTGATTTCTCATCTCTTAACAATAATACTATTCAATACTGATTATTCACTGTAATAATATTGTAACAGCCCCTACCGAATGGATTGGTGTATTGGAGGAATTGGAAAAAATGATTGCTTGAAGGTTATTCAATGCAAGGTAATTAATAATTTCTATGTTAATTTGTGCAGTCATGTTCTTAATTATATTGTCTAATATAATTGTTGTTTAATACATGCAGTGCCCACAATAGAAGGGAGGTTGGGAATGTGGATATTATACTATGTTGTTCGTGCATGACATAATAACTCACTTCCTCGATGTTTTTCCGAACTTAAAGGTATGCAAATTTTTTTTCCAAAGGTATGCATATTCAATATATGTTGCTTCAAAAATACGCAATTGAAATTGTAATTGGACTCTTCTATCATTTTAAATATGCAGGAGGTCCCCGACAGTTACAATGAAACAAACATCGACTACATCCGTCAACTGTGGGGTAAATTTTTCTTGAAAGAGGTATTAGTGGAGAAAAGTAAAATAATTTAGGATTATTGTAATTTGGTGAACTTGAACTTGTTTAAATTTAGGATGTGTTATGCTTGTTAATGTAGGATGTGTTGATGCTTGTAATTTGGTTACTGTTTTCAGAATGTAGGATGTGTTCATGCTATTTTTTAGATTAGTTTGTTTCATATATAGGCCAACAAAAATCTGGTAGCTGGCCAAGTATAACAATTATTAAAAATAAAAACCAAATCAGGGTCGGTTATTAATATAATGTCGTTCTTGATTGAGGCATCAGGGTCAGTTATTAATATAATGCTGTTCTTGATTGAGGAATCAGGGTCAGTAATCAATATAATGACGTTCTTGATTGAGGAATTAGGATCGGTTGATTAAAATACCGTTCTTGATTAGAGGATCAGGATCGATTAATAATCAAGACGGCTAATAATTATTTAAAAATTAAAATTATTTAAAAAATAATCAGGAACAGCTAAACACTAACCGATCCTAATAAGAGACTCAGGATCGGTGGTTTACAATTTCTCCGTTCCTAATAGTTGACAATCAGGATTGGTGAATTCTGAATTACCATTCCTAATACTTATAATTATTAATTTTTTTTTTCTATAAACTAAACTGGAACGATGTTTTTAATTTACTATTCCTAATAGTTATAATCAAGATCGGTGCTTTACTTAATGACCGTTCCTAATAGTTGGAATCAAGATCGGCTAAATATTTCGGACCGTTCCTAATTGGTAAATATCAGGATCGACGGGATAAAAAGTCGTTCCGATTACAGAATTAGTATCGGTGTTTTGACTGATACTGATTATAGGCACTATCAGTAACGCCTGGATCTGTATCGCCCTGATATTCGTTACTAATATGCCCATTTAGTCGTTCCTGTTTGCTGATTCTCCACTAGTGATCTCTCATAACCGCACGAGATAGCGGTTATGAGATAACATATATAAGGCAGAAATGCCCATTGAACGGAGGTCGCAATTTCACACGAAGAGAGATATTGCATAGGTTAGAGTCAGAATCTCTCTAAAACCACCCGAGTTCTCAACTCGCTCACATCTCGGCTTGCCACCCCGTTGCAGGACAAGCCCAACCCAAAAGCTTCACCACATACGGCGTACTCTCCCCGAGATAGGACGTATCAAGACCAAGAAGAAATTTAATACAATTTTCATGCAAACAATGTGAGGCAATTACTTTATACATAAAATTGTTTAACATTATGATCTTACAGTCTCATTTTCCATGGAATATAGATTTTCCTATATAAATCATCTACTAGTTTATACTATTTTCCTAATTTTTTTGAACCAAACTTGATATTCTATATGTCTACCATGCACACGTACAGTACAATTCTAAGTAAATCATAAATAAAATGAATAATTAATTAACATTTAATCACAGAACTATTCTTTTAGATGAATCAAAATCCTGGATTTGGTGACGATGGAAGCGACAATTCATAGTGCTGTTGTAGATCATAAGTGATCGAGTATCGGAGCGAAAATTCACCCGCCAGTGCCTTCGCACCTTCGATCTGGAACCGAACAGACATGTCACCTTGTTGCGGGAGGTAACACCCTAACCGACGAAGTAATTTACCCGAACCAGAACCAGAACCAGAACCCGAAACCGAACCTGATCTGGAGCCTTCATACAACCCAAAAACCTGGTTTCGAACATCTTCGGGAGCAAATCTGACCTCCATCTTCCCCTGGTAAACCTGGTACCACCCCTGGTAAGCCGGTACCAACACTGACTCCACGAGTAGCCTCACCTCATTGAGCAACACTGGATCAACAATGATCCAACCTTCCCTCTCCTTTCGCACCTTCTGGAAAAGCATTTCAAATTCTCTTACCCTCTCCACTGTCTCCTCCTCTTTCACCGGCAAAGCGGCTGACACGTGGGCCCAGGCCGACCTCACGTGACCCTCCATGTATCGCCGCACCTTTGTCATGTGCACCGCCACCCACTCATTGCCTAAACTCTCTTTAAGAGTGCTGATATCTACCTTCTTCGCCATGTAATGAACATTGTTCACCAGAAATAGATACGATAGTGCCACGTCATTGTACTTCTCTGCCTTCGACTCGAGCTTCCTTAGCAAAACAAGAAGCAACCGTGAAATCCTAACCGAGACAGGTGATCCATATCTATCGTCTGAATCAAATGATTGAATAGAGGAAGCATCGGACTCGGACTCGGACTCTTGCGGAACATCAGCGAGTATGACACGAAGAGGCGCCTCGTAGTCAGAAAGCGACAGCAAATAGTTCATCACATACTGGGTTAACGCGAGTACCTGGCCACCAGGTGCTGTCTGGGTTTTTGTTGTGTCCTTTTGAATTGATCTTTCAAACTCATATAGTATCGTTTGGATTGAAACTGAGAGTTTGGTGAGAGAAGAGATAATTTTAGTTCGCACCGAGGATACGGGTTCAGATGCGAAAACCGATTCAATATCTGGTATAAGATCCAAAAGACTCTCAAACAAGTCCAAAAGCCGAAAGAGTCTCTCTGGCACACGTTTCACATGCTTACATACAATCTCTGGAAAGGAGAAGAAGGTCCCAGCGATGTCAGAGACGATGGTAGCAAATACCGAGTCATGTACTGACGCACCGAAGATCTTATCAGATAACTGTTTCTCGTGTAAGAAAACCAACCGAACTGCTTTCTGCAAAGCGTCAATCCAAGATTGTATCCGGTTGTCCAAAACCTCCCACTTGAGTTTATGCAGCTTTTTGGTGCGATTTGCGAACAGGTCGAAGCCGAGTTGATTCAATTGAGACGTGACAGCAGCACGGCGGATGCTCTGGTAAGTGATGAGGCACTCCTCGCCATACCCGGTAGAGAGCATTGTCTCCACAATCGAACGGACGGTGGAGATTGTATTGGTGAGTGTGTGGACGTCTGAGATGGAGAGAAGGTGGTTTCTAAGCTCCTGGTCCAGGCAAATCATGGCTGACTGGAGAAGTGAGTTAGTGCGCATGAGTTCGTCGCGTGATGACCTGGCGGGTGATGTGGCAAGGTGGAGAAGATACGAGTGGAGGTGTGTGGTGGCATGGAGAAACTGGGAAGAGAGAGAGCTATGGGGGTCCCACTTGTATATGAATGCATGGATGGTGGAGATGGATTCGGTGATGGGGGGCCGCGGCGAGGAATTTGTGAGAGTAGCAAGTGTTGTGGTAGCCATTGTTTTGTGTACCTTTCTTTCTTTCCTTCTTTTGTGTAACTCTTTGCTCTGTTGTTATAACAAACAGCCTAACATGCAGGTTTCTTGTTTAGATGCGTATATATAATATAAATACAAGGGGAGGGGTTGTTAAGTTGTAACTTGTAACTTGTACGAAGAGATCAGTAGGCCCCACTCCATGATTATGTAATCCAATACATATATCCGTTGTGTGAAACAAAATTGGGTAAGTTGAAATGATTCATACCAGTCCGTTGTGTGAAACAAAATTGGGTAAGTTGAAATGATTCATACCAGTCCGTTGTGTGAAAAAGATTTGAGGTTCAAATTAACCTCTCAAAGATTAATATATTCGTAATAATAGGAAATTATGTGGATATGAATTTTCGTATTATAACGACCAGACTATCCAAAGTCAATGGAGCTTGTACCAGTGAGGCTACGTACGGTACTATGCATAGCATCGTTTGGTCCGTGCAAAGTCTTAATATTTGAGTTTTCAAAATCCTAACAGTCAATCTGAACAGTTCAACATGATTATAAAATGAATATGTAATTAATTGCAAACCAAATTTTACATTTTTTTCAATTTTTTTTATTTCACACTCATATTCTCATTTTAATAATCTAAACAACCGATCCGAACCTCTAAACATGATCTCCATATTGAAATGTGCTTGGAGACCAAATTTTACATTCTTTTTAGAATTTTTTACTATTTATTAAGCCACTTTGAGATCACTTTAAAAATCATTCACTTCACATGAAAAATGGACATCATATTTAAGGTACGTAGCTGCTTTCTATCAATTTAATTTCTTTTTCATTCAAATCACTGAGTAGGTTAGTAACAAATAATTTAATTTCTTTCTTTCAAATCACTGATTAGGTTAGTAACAAATTAATATAATGACATGAGTAGAAAGACAGAACATGCATGGAAAAAAAGGGATAAGGTAAAGTCAAGTGAAGTCTTTCCTGGTTCCTGCAGTAGAACTCGTCTTTTTTATTTGATTGAGGAGAGATCCCACTGGCGATAATAAAGAAAGAAGGCTACGGGTATGAATAAGATTCTTTTATCCATCAAGAAATACAAATAAGATGCTTGGACCAAGGTGTGTTGACTGCTGAAGGCGAACTGTTGGAGTAGATCAGACTAGGTTATCTACCTAACACTTTCAATAATAAATTGAAAGCTACATCGTACGCAGAGCTGAGTAGCAACTCTTTGATGACCTAGGTTAGGTGGTTCTAGCTACATCTGGGATTTTTTTTTTAAATCATAATTAAAAAAATTAAAATTAGCGAATCAACATGATTAGTTGGATTTTTTCAAAAATCATAAGAACCGAGATGCTAATTCGGTCCTCATTTTTTTTTCCCTGGAACTGAATTGGCATTTCGGTCCCCACCTTTTTTTTTATAAGAGAAGATGAAAATAATAATAAAAAATTGAATTTTTTTCCCTTTGTCAAATTACTTTTTTTATAGCATATTTATACTAAAATACGCTAAATTACTTCAAATTATGTTAATTTATGGTGATTTATACTAAATTACTTGAAATTACAATAATTATGTAGAGTTATGCTAAAATACGCTAAATTACGCTAAATTACGTATGAATATGACCGATTTTGTGCCATCTTTCATAAATCATAAAAAATAGTAAAAAAAATTCCAAAAATAATAAAAATTGGTATTCTACAAGTTCATTATATAACTAATTTACTGAGCTACGTAGATTGGAGAATAAAAATGAAAATCTTAATCGGAAACTTCAACTGAAGTTTTGAGGCTCTTCCCTATGTTTTTTGGCAATTTTGAATTTGAAAATTCGGCGTAGTTGATTTGGACGCATGCACGTTTTCACAAGCTTTTCGAAAACTGGTCATTTGCTGAAATCGGACACTCGAGCACCGTTTTATGACCGTTTGAAGTTTCGTCGTCGTTTTCGCATTCTCAGTGAAGATATCATCCCTATTCATACGTAATTTAGCGTAATTTATCGTATTTAGCATAATTATACATAATTATTGTAATTTCAATTAATTTAGTGTAATTCAGCATAAATAAATTAACATATTTTCAAGTTATTTAGCGTAATTTAACGTATTTAACATAAATTAACATAATTTAGTGTAATTTAGCATAAGTATAAAAATTCATGTAACTTGATCGAATTTTTTAACTTGGTACAAATAAAATTCATAAATTCATCTATGTTCGTAAATTCATCTCTGTTCATAAATTCAAATAAAATAAAATTCAGAAAAAAAAATTTGGTAGGACCGAGATGGGATTTCGGTCCCCACAGTTTTTTCCCCTGGACCGAATTGGGATCTTGGTCCAGGGTGCTACACCGAAGGCAACACGGTTTTCTGCGGAAAAAGTGTGAAAAGGGGGGACCGAAATGCCAATTCGGTCCCAGTGGAAAAAAAAATGGGGACCGAATTGGCATCTCGGTTCTTATGGTTTTTGAAAAAACCTGTTACGTATCGAAAGTTTCAACAATAAAATAATTAGAATGTTTAAAAACATAATCGAAAATTCTATTGATAAACTAGGAATCAAAAATCTAAAATAATGTTCCCAGACAAGTATATCTAATTTGACCTTTAAAACACGTCTCTAGTTCGCTAAAAGAATAGAAACTGCGTTGGAAACACGAAATTCTGACACTCAGCAGTTTCACTGCGTCCGCACTGGTGGTGAGTGCGGGTGGTCCATCCGCACTGGCACCTTGTTCCTTTAACTCGTTTTTCTGAATTTCTGTGAGTGCGGGTGAACCACCCACACTGGATATCAGTGCGTCCGCACTCATGAGTCTCCTGTGCTATGATTTTTCTTCAAAACGACTTCTAAGTAGTGAGTGCGGGTGGTTGACCCGCACTGGAGGAGAATGCGGACGCATTAGGCTCGGACTTTTCTTGACAAGTGAAATTTTGACGAAAAATGTGACTAAGTACTGAGTGCGTCCGCACCCAGATCCAGTGCGGGTGAAGGACCCACACTGGATGTATTGAGAATTGACGAAAATTCGACTAAGTACTGAGTGCGTCCGCACTCAGATCCAGTGCGGGTGAAGGACCCACACTGGATGTATTGAGAGTTGATGAAAATTGCCTAAGTACTGACTGCGTCCGCACTCAGATCCAGTGCGGGTGAACGACCCACACTGGATGCGTTGAGGGTTTATTTTATGAAATTTCTGTGTCTCTCTCTCTCACTCCCTCATTCCGCCCCTTCCCTGTTCTGGTGAGGTCCGCCCAACGAAAGAAAAGGAGAAAGAGAAAGGAGCTCCAAATCCTTCCAAGTCGCTCAAAAGTCCGAGAAATCGAAGTTGGAACCGAGAAAGTGGCCGTAGATCTCTTCTAACCCTCCTATTCGGTATTTCCTTCTCTTCCATTTCCTCTCCAAAATCTCAGATTTCTCGATGGTTTGGATTTTCGTTTTTAACCCGAGATTTGGGCTTAAATTGCTGGTAGTCTATCTCCTTCGACCTCCTTGCTGATTATTTGTCGATTCTTTTCTCGAATTCCTCTCAATTTTGGATTTCCTTTTTCTAGGGTTTTTGGGTACCAAATCAGAAATTTGAGAAAATGTCGGTGATTGATTAGGCCAGTCCGACCGAATAGATTCGTAATCGGTAAACCTCTCCCTCAACCTTGTCAATTAGCGATTAATTTGGATTTCGACAAAATTAGGGTTTAAGAATAAGTGCTTGGAACAAAGATTTAAATCAAGTATGTATGTTGGTATAGGTGTAGGCTCGAGTGAGCAAGAGTTTGCGGGACCTCTCGAGACGTCCGAACCATAAGTGCGAAATACGCTCTTCGTAATCAGGTGCGGGGTTCTTGGACTTGTTTGATGTTTCATTTTCAGGAATTAAATTATTGTTCGATTGTCATGTTGTATGTTGATTGCTGCATAATTTGAAATTGTTGATTCATATGCATAACTCAATTAATTTAGAACTGAATTGTTGTGAGATGGTTGGTTTGCATATTCGTCTGGTTGTCAATTGATGTGTTCTATTTATTATTCCATTGTGAATGAATCTGCCAGGCTGACCCGTAGAGGTAGCTGGATAAGGTGACGGTGACCTATCCGTTGACCTGTTTCTGAATTTGCCAGGCTGACCCGTAGAGGTAGCTGGATAAGGTGACGGTGACCTATCCGTTGACCTGTTTCTGAATTTGCCAGGCTGACCCGTAGAGGTAGCTGGATAAGGTGACGGTGACCTATCCGTTGACCTGTTTCTGAATTTGCCAGGCTGACCTGTAGAGGTAGCTGGATAAGGTGACGGTGACCTATCCGTTGACCTGTGAAATGAATTTGCCAGGCTTTGATCCTATTTGAATGAAATTGCAAAGTTGAGCCTTATGGCTGACTTTGATTCCGTGTAGATGCATTTGTAAAGTCGAGCTGTATAGCTGACTTGGAACCAGACTTTAGTAAACGGTTAAGCCAATGCACTACAGATGGGTGTCAGATAAAGGGTCCAGCTCGGTGGGACATCTGTAGGTGCCAGTAACCCTACAGATGAGGGTTTGACAAAGGGTCCAGCTCGATTGAACATCTGTTGGTGCTACCAGTCATAATGAGATAAGTTAGGCCAAATACGTGTTTTGTTTGAATTTCACCTTGGAAATTCCGTAAATTGTATTTTATTCGATTATTGTTGTCAAGCATGTGCATTCATCTATATATTGTGTTGGAACTGTTAATGTAATGTTGTGAGAATTTCATTTGTGGATATGAATTCTGATTGCAAGTCCAATAACTTGATTGTGGCAAATTCGCACTGAGAATTTATTCTCACCCCCACCCTTCGGGTAATTTTTACAGGTGCAGGTGCGACTGGTTCTGGGGAGGCACGCGAGTAGTAGGCCCTTGGTAGAGTGCCCTCATATGACCTTAGATATAGATATATATATACTTTTGTTGTATAGTTCTAGGTTAGGCCTGATGGTTGGTATCCGGATGAGATACTTTTGTTGTATGATTACTCTGACCAGACTGTGTACTCTGATTTATGTTTATAAACTTGTTTTATGTCAATTGTTGCGCATTTTCTAAATGAATTATTAATTGCCTGGTAAGCATACACGGTGTTGTATGTTTACGGCGGGGGACTGTCGCGACCCTTGGCCGCGGGGTGTGACAGTTCTCTTCGGTGGTATCAGAGCACAGGTTTAAGCCTTAACCAGACTAGTAGGATGCGGGAGTGGGGTACGTTATAATTGGGTCGTGCGACTAACGATCTATCTATTATAGTAATAAGTAAATACAAACTTAATAAGATTGTTTCTTGTAAACAGAAGTATGGAAGTACGTCGAGGTAGGGGACGACCCCGAACGAGAGCTCGTGATCCTGTTCAGGATCTGCCTATCGAACCAGCCGGAAGTAGAGCTGAGACCGGACCTGCAGGGCCTGAGGTCCAGGGAGTGGATCTGGGACCTAGGGGTGTGCAGGACCGGGATCGAGATTTAGATGAGAGGTTGATTGCGGCTTACGAGAGAGGTCGCCAGGCAGAGAGACGTGATGCGGTACCCGAGGTACAGAGGGGTGCTCCTGAGGAGTTCAGGAGATTATATGACTCTTTCGTGCGTCTCAATCCACCTCGTTTTGATGGCACTGGTGAGTATGCTGTAGCAGAAGAATGGCTCGCTAATATGAATACCAAGCTGGTTCTGTGCCGAGCACCTGAGGAAGATATGGTGGAGCTGGCAGAGCAGCAATTGGAGAGTGGTGCGAGATTCTGGTGGGACGGAGCCCGACGTGGTTATGCCGGGGAGGAGGTAAAGATTCCGTGGGAGTGGTTTGAGCAACAGTTCACTCGACGGTTCCTTAGTAACTTACAGCGAGAAGCGTTGCGGAGGAAATTTCTAGATTTACGGCAGAATGGGCGACCAGTGGCAGAGTATAACAACGAATTCCTCGCCCTATCCAGGTATGCCACAGATGTGCAGAATGATGTGGGGAGATATCATAGGCAGTACTTGGATGGGTTGGATGGCGGGATATCGATGATTGTGGATACCCCAGCCGCTATTGAACTTCAGGCTATGATGGATCATGCAGAGCAAGTGGAGTTGCACAGTAAGAGAAGAAGAATACAAATGAACGAAAGAAATGTCAAACAGAGAGAGGACCAAAACAGGCAGACGGTGAGGTCAGGGGGAGGCCCTTCGACGGCTAGACCACCTCCTAGGCAGATTATGGCACCTAGACCTCCTCCTAGACAGATAGCGACACCTGGATTCCGGCCGGGTTTTCCCTCCACATGGTGTCGTTCATGCGACCAGGCACATTCTGAGCAAGATTGCAGACGCTACAACCGCGCGTGCTTTACGTGCGGCAGTTTGGAGCATTGGGCAAGAGAATGCCCGAACGCTGCGGTAGGGTTCCAGAGAGACAGTGACATGAGGGGATCCGCAGGACGTGGGCGGAGTGGACCACCATTCCGTGGTCGAGGTGTTCCGCAGCTCAGCGGAGGCAGGACTGGTGGGCGAGTGGCAGCACATGCGCTTGGCATAGCGGAGGCTGCACACAACGCGTCAGAGACTCTAGGCGAAGGTGATGGCAGTATACCTTCTGGTTCTCAGGCCGATGTGATGACAGGTATCATTTCTATCTCGGGTCATTGTGCTCATTGTTTGATAGATACCGGGTGTAGCCACTCTATAGTATCGAAGGCATTAGTGGGAAAATGTAACTGGCCAACCGAAACTGGTAACCAAATCCTTAGTGTCCAAACTCCTTTCGGTTCGACTGACCGAACAATCACCATATGCCGAAACCGAAAAGTCAGAGTTGATGGGAGGGATCTCGATATAGACTTGTTAGTTATGGAGATTACGGGATACGACGTGCTGTTAGGGATGGATTGGCTAACAAGACATGCAGCGACAATCGACTGTCCGCACCGCAGGATTCGTTTTGCAACTGCAAGAGGTAGTATGTCGTGCATGCTTAACTGTAGAAAAGTTGGAGAGTTAATACCGTGCATTTCAGCTGTGGAAGTTAGGCATCTGATCGATTCTGGGTGCAATGCATATTTGGCGGCGATAGTGTACACCACTGCAGAAGTTCCTGAGATGAATACGATTCCGGTGGTGTCAGAGTTCATGGATGTGTTCCCAGAGGAGATAGTTGGACTACCACCCGAACGAGAAGTGGAGTTTGGCATAGAATTGATATCAGGCACGTCACCAATTTCTAAGACTCCGTATCGCATGGCCCCTGCGGAATTGAAAGAACTCAAGGCCCAGTTAGAAGAGATGCTGGAAAGCGGGTTTATTAGGCCGAGCACATCTCCATGGGGTGCTCCCGTGCTGTTTGTGAAGAAAAAAGATGGTACCTTGCGGTTATGCATTGACTACCGCGAATTGAACAAGGTAACCATTAAGAATAGATACCCATTACCCCGAATTGATGACTTGTTTGATCAGCTGCAAGGATCTTCGATCTATTCCAAGATAGACTTAAGGACGGGGTATCACCAGCTGAGGATACGGCCAAATGATGTAGAAAAGACAGCCTTCCGTACACGATACGGGCACTATGAATATCTGGTTATGCCGTTTGGGCTAACGAACGCTCCAGCTGCATTTATGGATCTGATGCATCGAGTGTTTCATGATCTGTTAGACTCGACAGTGGTGGTTTTTATCGATGACATTCTGGTGTATTCGCGATCCCGAGAGGAGCATGAGATACATCTACGGATAGTGTTGCAGAGGTTGAGAGAGCATCAGCTGTTCGCAAAATTCTCGAAGTGTGAGTTCTGGCTCGAGAAAGTCACATTTCTCGGTCACGTGATATCAGGAGAAGGGTTGGCAGTAGATTCAGATAAAATTCGAGCGGTGACCGAATGGAAAAGACCAGAGACAGTTACAGAGATTCGTAGTTTTCTGGGGCTAGCAGGTTATTACAGACGGTTCGTACTGGGATTCTCACAGTTGGCTGCTCCCCTTACGAAGCTGTTGCATAAGGGTGAGAAATTCGAGTGGGGCGCCGCACAAGATCAGAGTTTTCAGGAGTTGAAGAGTCGGTTAGTATCTGCACCGGTTCTCGCCATGCCTATTACGGACGAGGAGTATACCGTCTACACCGATGCATCCCGATCAGGTTTGGGATGTGTGTTGATGCAGAAGGACCATGTTATAGCCTATGCCTCTCGGCAATTACGATCGCACGAACAGAATTACCCGACCCATGATCTAGAGCTAGCTGCAGTGATCTTCGCCTTAAAGATTTGGCGGCATTACCTGTATGGAGTAAGGTGCCGTATTTTCACGGATCACCAAAGCTTGAAGTACATCTTTACTCAACGGGAGTTGAATTTGAGACAGAGGAGATGGTTGGAGTTGATGAAGGACTATGATCTGGATATTCAGTATCACGCAGGGAAGGCGAATGTGGTAGCAGATGCACTAAGTAGAAAGAGTCAGGTAAATCTGGCATCGATTATCACCAGTGAAACTCATCTTCTCGAAGAAATGCGAAGAATGAATTTGTACGTCGGTGCATCCCGGGAGTTCGCATTGGAAACATCATCCCGTTTGATTGGAGACAGCGCTAGGGCAGGTACATCTGCTGTGGCCTCGATTATCTTGGCTGCGGTCGAGATTCGACCAGAATTACACGAGCAGATTCGAGCAGCACAACAGGAGGACTCAAAATGCCAGCAGTTTCGACAGCATTACGAATCGAATGCAGACTCGCCATTCCAACTCCGCGAAGATGGTATTCTACAGTTCCATGACCGAATATGCGTTCCGAATGACTTAGAGTTGAAAAAGTTGATTCTATCAGAAGCACATGACTCGGGGTACACCATTCACCCTGGAGAAGTCAAGATGTATCAGGATCTAAAACGACATTTCTGGTGGCCAAAGATGAAAAGGAACGTGCAAAACTATGTCGAGAAGTGCCAGGTCTGCCAACAAGTCAAAGCAGATAGACGGAAGAGGGCAGGATTACTAAGACCTCTTGAGATACCCACACAGAAATTTGAGTCGATTACCATGGACTTCGTGACTGGATTTCCGAAAACTGTCGGACGATACGATGCCATCTGGGTTATAGTGGATAGGCTGACGAAAATTGCACACTTCATTCCACTTCGGATCGAGACATCTGGAAGAGAGTTAGCTGATCTGTTCTTGCAATATCAGTTTAAATACCACGGTTGCTCGCGAAACATTGTCTCCGACCGAGACACTCGATTTACCTCTCACTTTTGGGGAAGCTTTCAAGAAGCCCTGGGGACGAAGTTGAGATTCAGTACCGCACATCATCCGCAAACCGACGGTCAATCCGAACGAACGATACAAACATTGGAAGATATGCTTCGATCCTGTGCTTTAAGTTTCCGAGACTCTTGGATAAACCATTTGTATTTAGTAGAGTTTGCGTACAACAATAGCTACCATTCGAGTATCGGAATGTCACCACAGGAGGCACTTACGGGACAGCAGTGTCGCACACCGCTGTGGTGGGGACCCGCAGGTACGTATTCACCTACCGGGCCTCAGATGCTAGAAGAGGTTGCTGAGAAGACGAAAGTCGTTCTAAGTCGGCTTAAGTCAGCCCAAGAGCGACAAAAGAAATATGCAGATGTTCATCGAAGGCCGCTGGAATTTCAGGAAGGGGATCACGTGTGGCTTCGAGTTTCGCCCGTCAGGGGTGTACATCGGTTCGGCGTTTCAGGTAAATTGAGTCCTCGATATATTGGACCGTTTCAGATTACGCGGCGAATTGGACCGGTGGCATATGAGCTTGCATTACCACCAGCATTGGACCGGGTTCATCCGGTATTTCACGTGTCACAATTACGCCGGTATGTGCGAGATCCATCTCATTGCATCGATCACTCCGACTTGCATGTCCAAGATGACTTGACCTATCAAGAAGAGCCGATGCAAATAGTGGACAGAAAAGAACAGCGACTTCGGAGTAAGGTGATCAAGCTTGTTCTGGTCAAGTGGGGACGCCATTCGGAGAAGGAAGCAACATGGGAACTTGAGGCAAGCATACGCGAGAAGTATCCGGAACTGTTCGATGACTCAGGTACGCAATTAAGTTCAGAGGACTGAACTTTATTTTAAGGGGGGGAGAAATGTTACGTATCGAAAGTTTCAACAATAAAATAATTAGAATGTTTAAAAACATAATCGAAAATTCTATTGATAAACTAGGAATCAAAAATCTAAAATAATGTTCCCAGACAAGTATATCTAATTTGACCTTTAAAACACGTCTCTAGTTCGCTAAAAGAATAGAAACTGCGTTGGAAACACGAAATTCTGACACTCAGCAGTTTCACTGCGTCCGCACTGGTGGTGAGTGCGGGTGGTCCATCCGCACTGGCACCTTGTTCCTTTAACTCGTTTTTCTGAATTTCTGTGAGTGCGGGTGAACCACCCACACTGGATATCAGTGCGTCCGCACTCATGAGTCTCCTGTGCTATGATTTTTCTTCAAAACGACTTCTAAGTAGTGAGTGCGGGTGGTTGACCCGCACTGGAGGAGAATGCGGACGCATTAGGCTCGGACTTTTCTTGACAAGTGAAATTTTGACGAAAAATGTGACTAAGTACTGAGTGCGTCCGCACCCAGATCCAGTGCGGGTGAAGGACCCACACTGGATGTATTGAGAATTGACGAAAATTCGACTAAGTACTGAGTGCGTCCGCACTCAGATCCAGTGCGGGTGAAGGACCCACACTGGATGTATTGAGAGTTGATGAAAATTGCCTAAGTACTGACTGCGTCCGCACTCAGATCCAGTGCGGGTGAACGACCCACACTGGATGCGTTGAGGGTTTATTTTATGAAATTTCTGTGTCTCTCTCTCTCACTCCCTCATTCCGCCCCTTCCCTGTTCTGGTGAGGTCCGCCCAACGAAAGAAAAGGAGAAAGAGAAAGGAGCTCCAAATCCTTCCAAGTCGCTCAAAAGTCCGAGAAATCGAAGTTGGAACCGAGAAAGTGGCCGTAGATCTCTTCTAACCCTCCTATTCGGTATTTCCTTCTCTTCCATTTCCTCTCCAAAATCTCAGATTTCTCGATGGTTTGGATTTTCGTTTTTAACCCGAGATTTGGGCTTAAATTGCTGGTAGTCTATCTCCTTCGACCTCCTTGCTGATTATTTGTCGATTCTTTTCTCGAATTCCTCTCAATTTTGGATTTCCTTTTTCTAGGGTTTTTGGGTACCAAATCAGAAATTTGAGAAAATGTCGGTGATTGATTAGGCCAGTCCGACCGAATAGATTCGTAATCGGTAAACCTCTCCCTCAACCTTGTCAATTAGCGATTAATTTGGATTTCGACAAAATTAGGGTTTAAGAATAAGTGCTTGGAACAAAGATTTAAATCAAGTATGTATGTTGGTATAGGTGTAGGCTCGAGTGAGCAAGAGTTTGCGGGACCTCTCGAGACGTCCGAACCATAAGTGCGAAATACGCTCTTCGTAATCAGGTGCGGGGTTCTTGGACTTGTTTGATGTTTCATTTTCAGGAATTAAATTATTGTTCGATTGTCATGTTGTATGTTGATTGCTGCATAATTTGAAATTGTTGATTCATATGCATAACTCAATTAATTTAGAACTGAATTGTTGTGAGATGGTTGGTTTGCATATTCGTCTGGTTGTCAATTGATGTGTTCTATTTATTATTCCATTGTGAATGAATCTGCCAGGCTGACCCGTAGAGGTAGCTGGATAAGGTGACGGTGACCTATCCGTTGACCTGTTTCTGAATTTGCCAGGCTGACCCGTAGAGGTAGCTGGATAAGGTGACGGTGACCTATCCGTTGACCTGTTTCTGAATTTGCCAGGCTGACCCGTAGAGGTAGCTGGATAAGGTGACGGTGACCTATCCGTTGACCTGTTTCTGAATTTGCCAGGCTGACCTGTAGAGGTAGCTGGATAAGGTGACGGTGACCTATCCGTTGACCTGTGAAATGAATTTGCCAGGCTTTGATCCTATTTGAATGAAATTGCAAAGTTGAGCCTTATGGCTGACTTTGATTCCGTGTAGATGCATTTGTAAAGTCGAGCTGTATAGCTGACTTGGAACCAGACTTTAGTAAACGGTTAAGCCAATGCACTACAGATGGGTGTCAGATAAAGGGTCCAGCTCGGTGGGACATCTGTAGGTGCCAGTAACCCTACAGATGAGGGTTTGACAAAGGGTCCAGCTCGATTGAACATCTGTTGGTGCTACCAGTCATAATGAGATAAGTTAGGCCAAATACGTGTTTTGTTTGAATTTCACCTTGGAAATTCCGTAAATTGTATTTTATTCGATTATTGTTGTCAAGCATGTGCATTCATCTATATATTGTGTTGGAACTGTTAATGTAATGTTGTGAGAATTTCATTTGTGGATATGAATTCTGATTGCAAGTCCAATAACTTGATTGTGGCAAATTCGCACTGAGAATTTATTCTCACCCCCACCCTTCGGGTAATTTTTACAGGTGCAGGTGCGACTGGTTCTGGGGAGGCACGCGAGTAGTAGGCCCTTGGTAGAGTGCCCTCATATGACCTTAGATATAGATATATATATACTTTTGTTGTATAGTTCTAGGTTAGGCCTGATGGTTGGTATCCGGATGAGATACTTTTGTTGTATGATTACTCTGACCAGACTGTGTACTCTGATTTATGTTTATAAACTTGTTTTATGTCAATTGTTGCGCATTTTCTAAATGAATTATTAATTGCCTGGTAAGCATACACGGTGTTGTATGTTTACGGCGGGGGACTGTCGCGACCCTTGGCCGCGGGGTGTGACAAAACCGAACTAATCATGTTGGTTTGCTAATTTTTATTTTTTTAATTATGGTTTTTAAAAAATTTCCCGACATCTATGAGTTTCACCCCCGACATTTTTATTAATACCCTAAGTTAAATAAAAATTATTAAAAATAACCACAGTCCGAAAGTTTTTTTAAAAATATCCATACCGGCCAATTATTGGCCGGATCCGATTAAAAAGCCCAATCGGCCAATAATTGGCCGGTTCCAAGGTTAATTCGTTTTTATATATTGTCATGCACACTCCCTCTTCTCTCTCACAAATCATTTTATCAAATTTCACACTCTCTCTCCTCGGTTGAGCAGTTTCTCTCGGGTTTCTCCTTCTCTTCCCAGATTTGCAAGTAAGTCCCTATCCTTTGTTAGAATTTATTTTTTAGAGTAAAATAGTTGTAAAATGTTAGAATTTGTATAATGTGTAGAAATAGTTGTAATTAGAGAGTAATTAGAGTAATTAGTCAAATTTAGGGTATACGGTTTATGATTTAGGTCAATGTATTTTTAATTAAGTATAATTAGCATTGTTGACTATATTTTTGCGAAATTTAGAATGTTTTAACATGATTAAAACAAGAGGAGGGATCCAATTACACCTTTTTTGGTGACACACTTTGACACCTACCATTTTCAAAGTCCAAATAGTCGATGCAAACCATTCAACATGATGGATATATTAAAATGTGCTTGGAGATCAAATTTTACATTTTTTTGAATTTTTTTGCTATTTATTAAGATGGTTACAAAAATCGTTATTTTCGGACCATTGAAAAACAGCGATTTTGTAACCATCTTAATAAATAGTAAAAAAATTCAAAAAAATGTAAAATTTGATCTCCAAGCACATTTTAATATGGTGATCATGTTGAATGGTTCGGATCGACTGTTTGGATTTTGAAATCGCAAAATTGACCTATATAAAAAACAGTGTCATGATGTGTCACAAAAAAAGGTGTAATTCCTCCTCTTAAAACAATTAAACCCGATATATGAAAATTTAGCATAATTAGGTAAATTAAGCCTATATTGGTACATTTAGGATATTTTAGCGTACGTAATTATAGTTTTGCGTAATTAAGCCTATTGTACCAAAATCAAACACATTTTGGCATATTGTACTGTCGTGAAGCCTATTTGATCAGATTTTACCGTAAGTAAGCCTATTTGATCAGTTTTTACCGTAAGTAAGCATATTATTTCCGTTTTAAGCGTAATTAATCTTATTTTAGCTGTTGTGACCGTTATTAACCATAATTTAGCCGTTTTTAGTGTAGTTAAGCCTATTTTAGCGATTTTTACCAAGGTTCTAAATAGCGTTTATAGCGTCGTAGCGAGAAGGCTAAAAAAAAAGCTATAGCGAATAGCGTCGCTATAGCGGAAGCTATTCCAAATAGCATTTTTTTTTTTTACATTTCGTATATTCAATATTTGTACTAAATATCAACATTATCTAAAGTCTCATAGAACAATAAATAACACCAAAGTAATTAAGAAATTATAATATTCATATTGAACCCGTACAAAGTCCAAATTGCGGTTCAAAATATCCATAGTAATATCATAAACTATCGATTTTTCCTATTAAAAATATCTTAAGCATCATGATTCATGACATAATCTATTTTTTTTCTATTCAAATTTTAATTTCGGTTTGGACTTTTTTTCTATTCAAATTTCAATTTCTATTCCCAATTTCAAATTGATTTATTTGTAGCAAGTAGCAACAAATTCAATTTCAGTTTGAGATTTTTTTTATCTTTATTTAAAACCCATATAAATTGCTTAAAAATAAAAAATAAAAAAAAACCCATATCGTATAGCGCAAATAGCGGACCGCTATAGCGCTGTAGCGGCCGTAGCGCAAATAGCGCATTTTGATGTCATAGCGTAGCGTTTGGGGTCCAAAAACGCTATAGCGCCACTATAGCGCGCTATTTAGAACACTGATTTTTACCGTTATTGAGTCTATTTTAAACGTTTTTAGCTTTATTAATTATAATTTATCCCTTTTTAGCGTAATTAAGCCTAGTTTAACTATTTTTACCGTTATAAAGCATATTTTAGCGGTTTTCACCGTTATTGAGTATAGTTTAAACGTTTTTAGCGTTATTAATTGTACTTTATCATTTTTTAGCGTAATTCAGTCTATTTTAACTATTTTTACCATTATGAAGCATATTTAAGCGGTTTTTACCGTTATTGAGTCTATTTTAAACGTTTTTAGCGTTATTAATTGTATTTTATCTCTTTTTAGCGTAATTAAGCCTATTTTAACTATTTTTACCGTTATGAAGCATATTTTAGCGGTTTTTACCGTTATTGAGTTTATTTTAAACGTTTTTAGCGTTATTAATTGTACTTTATCCCTTTTTAGCGTAATTAAGCCTATTTTACCGTTATGAAGCATATTTTAGCCGTTTTTACCGTATTAAGTCTATTTTAAACGTTTTTAGTGTTATTAATTGTACTTTATCATTTTTAGCGTAATTAAGCCTATTTTAACTATTTTTACCGTTATGAAGCATATTTTAGCGGTTTTTACCGTTATTGAGTCTATTTTAAATGTTTTTAGCGTTATTAATTGTACTTTATCCCTTTTTAGCGTAATTAAGCCTATTTTAACTATTTTTACCGTTTTGAAGCATATTTTAGCCGTTTTTACCGTTATTGAGTCTATTTTAAACGTTTTTAGCGTTATTAATTGTACTTTATCCCTTTTTAGCGTAATTAAGCCTATTTTAACTATTTTTACCGTTATGAAGCATATTCTAGCCGTTTTTACCGTTCTTGAGTCTATTTTAAACGTTTTTAGTGTTATTAAGCCTATTTAACCGTTTTTTGCGTAATTAATCATACTTTATCCCTGTTGAAGCGTAATCAAGGCTATTTTAGCTCTTTTCCGTTACTAAGCATATTTTAGTCGTTTTTAGCGTAGTTGAGCCTATTTTAGCGGTTTTCACCGTTATTAAGCCTATTTTAACCAATTTTAGAGTAATTAATCATACTTTATCCATTTTTAGCGTTTTTAAGCCTATTTTAGCCGTTTTTTTTACATCTTACTGCAGTTATGATTTACGGTTCACATAGAGTCGGTTAACAGAATCTTATTAATGAAATTAGGATGGTTAGAGGACGGCCTAGGCTTCGTCCACTGTCACCTATAGTTGACGAGCCGATAGCGACTAACAACACAAATCATTTCAGTCCTCTTCTGTGGGTGCCCCACCGCGATCACCGGGTCACTTGCTTCTCGTGAGATATGTTTTTTTTTCACATTTTCAAATTTCTTTGAATTTAAGTGTTGATGTGCTAACCCCATGTGGATTAAATTTGTCAATGCAGGACAAGTCTATTTTAGATGTGATGCTGCGGTGCGTTCACTTGCCATATTACCCGTTGATGGACCGGTATCTTGTCAATCTAGGCCTCTACCAGATGGTAGACATCTTGCGGACTGGGAGTGGCGTCATCAACGCGTCTCTCATCGCGGGATTGGTTGAGAGATGGCGTCCCGAGACGCACACGTTTCACATGTCGTTCAGAGAAATGACAGTGACTCTCCAGGACGTGAGTTCTTTATGGGGGTTGGCTATCAGTGGCACCCCCGTCAGTGGCGTATCTGACAGCACGACGTTTGCTGCTCAGATTGAGGAGCTATTGGGGGCTGATCCTCGCTCCCTCATTGAGAAGAGTGGAACATCAAAATTCCACTTGAGGATGAAGAGGTTGCGCCAGCACTTTAGCGCGGGTCTGACAGCAGACTCCACCGATGTAGAGATTCAGAGGTACAAACTTCAAATTTCCCTTATTATTTTTTTTTTTGAATTCCCGTTTGTTGCTGATCTTATATTACATGTTTGTTACTGCAGATATACACGGGGCTACGTGATGGACCTATTTGGTTCCGTCATGTTTGCTGATTCTTCCGGTGACTGCATGCCGATGATGTATCTCCCGCTGCTGGCAAACCTGGATGACCCGTCGAAGTACAACTGGGGTGCGGCCGTCTTAGCCCATCTGTACTTCCACCTCTGCCGTGCTTCTGCGGTAAGTCCCTAGCTATTATCTTATTCTTTTATATAATAAATGAAGAAGTTGCACCTGACATATGAAATTATTACAAATGCAGCCAGATACGAAACATATGTATGGGCCAGTACTGTTGCTTCAGCATTGGTCGTGGTCACGGCTACCGGTGGGAGAGTCTGACGATATCCGCTGCCTGGCATACGGCAAAAAGTGGCACGGTATTCACAGCTACCAGGATCAGGGCCACGATTATACATTGGGTATCAAGCCAGTCCGGTCATAGCTGCAGAATTTGACGGCGGAGCAGGTTGAGTGGACCCCGTACGCCACGCTGTACGATGACGGTAGGCTGCCGTTGAGATGTTTTCAGTCTATGGATATGTGGTATTATATAAGGCCGCTCGTACATTTCTGGGTAGTGGAGCACCACTACCCGGATCGTGTACTCCGCCAGTTTGGACATCCGTCGTTCATTCCCACAGAGCCATCTTTGCCGAGGTCCACTATCGTAGACCTGCACAGATAAGTCGTATCTCTTTTGTACTTTCATATATTACTTGATTTATTTGTTTTGCAACTAACGTGTTTCACAGGATGAGCCACATATCGCGTACGGAGCGCGACTGGAGCCTGCATCACGAGTTCTATAGCAGTATCTTGGCACAGCCGCAGCACGAGCACTTCTATGTATACCCGGATGAGTTGATCCAGACCCCGGGAGATCCCCTACTGAGGTACGAGACTTGGTACATGCGGGTATGCATGGCGAGCGTATATCTGGAGGGCGATTACGGCGCTCACTTACGCGATATGATCAAGAACGACGACGGTTACACACCCAACGGTAGAAAATGGGCTCGCCATGTAATTCACTTAAAACTAGATGTTTTTTTTTCTTTAACTGATTACTTCATCATTGTTTGATCTAACAAATTACTCTTTCAGCTGTTGGCAGCGATTAAGACCGTAGCGCACGGGATCAAGATGCTAGGAAAAAAAAACTGAAGGCGGTTTGGCTACGACTACGTTGAAAAGGGTGCCACTTTCAAGGAGGATTCTGGGCACGGTGGGCAGCTCATCGGCATGCTGCGGGACGCCAGAGAAAACATCGATTGGCATCAGATAGATCCGTTCGAGCCCGATGAGAGCCCGGTTCTGGCGCGAGACATGCCATCCCCCCCGAGACGGTTCCAGAGTGGAACCACCATCACTGGGTGTTGTCCACGAGGGGATGACACGCATTCTACACTGACGACGGTCGTCCGTTTCAGCCTCCGGTATGTTTTATTATTTTAGCTGTATGAATTAGTGCAAATTTCTTCGTTCAGTTCTAATTCAGTAGATTATGTGATTGATTGCAGGGTCAGACCGAGATGCCACCGGAGCCACAGATGGCTGAGATAGATCCAGATGAGATAGATCCACAGTTCAGCGTGAGTCTGGACGAGCTCGGGATCTTTGACTATGGAATGCCGCAGATGGGCAACGATGGAGAGGCCAGTGGTAGCGGGGCTCAGCATCAGCCTGACTTTGGGACTGATCTCGCTGCATCTATATTCGGTACACCTCTACCGGTCTCTACGCATGAGTCTGTCTGGGATACTGCTGATATGATGTACAGAGAGGCCGATGCTCGTGCGGAGACACCGAGAGATAGAGTGTGGCCCCATCGGGCGAACGCCGGAGTTCCAGCTGAGCGATGGTCTCCTTCTCTGTGGCAGCGCTGATTTATATATTTTTTATGGTTATGTTGTTGTTCTTTTTTATGTTTGGTGTTTTACTATTTTATTGTGCCATGTGTGGTGTTCCTTTATTTTATTGTTATATGTTTCGTTGTTCTATGTTTTGTTGTTCTTGTTTTGTGTTTGGTGTTTTACTATTCGGAGTCACAATCCATTTTGCAAACGTATCATTCAATTCAATATACTCCACACAACTTGGAATAAAAAAAATTCACAACATATAAATAAAAAAAGTCATAATAGAGATAAATCACCTTCTACTTCCACACAACTCGAAATAAAAAAAAAATTCACAACATATAAATTAAAAAAAGTCATAATAGAGATAAATCACCTTCTACTACTACTACTACGCCTAAAACTAAATCTCCTAAAGAAACCGGTTCCGGAAGATGGCCTGCTAGATGGCTCTGCTTGGGTCTCAGACGGCCCTGCTTGGCTTCCAGATGCCCTTGTCGTACGCCTACTAGTTGACCTTCTCGATGGATTTCTTTGCAGTTTAATCGCCTCACCTCCTAAGTTAAGGGTATCCCCCATTGCTTGTGCAAACATAACAGACGCATCTAAATGGCTTGTAGCGGGGGAATGTCGTGGCCCTCCGGACACACTTGCCCTTGCCCTAGCTGGGTCATTCGCGTACTCATTGGTCGCGTTTCTTGCATCTGCATTTGTATATGTTATTTAGTAAGTTTCTGCAAATTGAAAGTAAATATAATTTCTGATAAATGTTACGTACCTCTTCGTTGCCTATCAACGGTGGAACGTCGCGGTTGATGCCCCCGTCGTCTACCTTCCAGTTCATCCATTGTCATTACATGACGGATGTGTTTTCGCCGCCCCTTCCTAATCCATCCTTGCGCGGGGAGTATTGTTGGCTCAGTATTAGGAGGCCAACTTTCCATATTGCCAATAGGAGCAAACATTCTGTTCCAAGTACTCAGAAGGTAGTCCACATTGTACCAGTGTGCAACAAATTTTTCCTCGCACCAGTTTCGGTTCCGAAAAACCGCTAACACATAAGCGCACGAAATTGAGGTCAGCTGGATACCTCTGCACTCACATTCCATTTGGTTGTCGGGACCGCATTTCACAATGTACATGCACTCTCTGCGTGTCAACTCCATAACTCACAGGTCGTTACGACGGTAAGGAATATACTCATTTGGAACTGAAACTTGGTACTGCCCTTGGCCGTGTGTGTAAGGCACCAAACGCATTGTTGCAGCTTTCTACCACTTTCTCCCCAACTTCTCCAAAACCCGGGTGGAAAACGTCTAGTTGTTGTCTTTCAATTCCATGGCTCGCTGTCGCCGTGCAACAAACCATTTGTTGCACTTGTAGAATGTATCCTCCACTATGGCAGCAACGGGCATTCTACGGCTATCCCGGAAAACATTGTTCAGGCACTCAGAGCCGTTTGTTGTCATTATACCAAACCGGAATCCTTCATCACAAGTTTGGAAAATCTTCTCATAATTAGACGACTCTGTCGGATCATTCGGACGAACTTTGCCAACCTTCCGCAAATATGCATTGCACCTTGGATTTAGCTGTATAAAACGAACATATGTTATTTCACTTTCAAAGTAGGGGTACAAAAAATTAAATGAAATGTGGTACATTACAAATACCTTAGCAAACTCTTCAAACATCTCTTTCAGCTTTCTTGGCTTCTTCTTCTTTGCTCCTTCCCTGAACCTTTGTCCGTACCACCTTTCTTTTCCACAGTTCTGTACCAGGTTGTCAGCAACATGCTGCATGCAAAACCTGTGCACAAAGAGCTCTGGAGGCCATCCGTATTCTGCTATCAGTGCAGCTTTGATCCCCTTGTGCTGGTCTGATATAACACAGATGAATTGGTTATATCCAAGCACTTTATTCCTCAACCATTGCAGGAAGAAACCTCAATTCTCGGCGTTTTCCTTGTGCACGATTGCAAATGCTAGAGGCAGCAGCTGGTTCTCGGCATCATAGGCACAAGCTATCAAGAGACTCCCCTCGTACCGCCCTGACAAGAAGCACGCATCTATGCTGATCACCGGTCTCAAGAACCTGAACGCCGCAATGCATAGACCAAAAGCCCAGGCAACGGCTCTGAACTGAACTTGCCCTTCCTTTATTACTCTTGTGTCTTTGTCTCGTATCGGACTAGTCAGAAAATGGTACTTTGATCCGGGATTCTTGACAAAAATTGCCATCAATAGTGGTCTCAGCAAGCTGTACGAATCCTCCCAACCCCCAAATTCTCGGGCTATTGCAAGCTCATGACCCTCCACAGTCGGTTGTATTTCGGGGTGACTTTGTCATACACAGCCATAACACAGTTTGCCACCGACTGGATGCTCATACAGGGGTCAGTCTTAATGTTGTTCCCAATGACATCGGCAATGATTGATGTCGTCAGACGTTCATTGTCGATCCTTGTATACTCAGTTCTGCATGTGTGAGGCTTGTCTTGCATCGTTATAACCCACGCATCTCCATATCCCGATGCTTTTCCCCTTAGTTCGTAACCACAACGCCGGTCTTTGCACACCACATGAATCCGGCGGGTGTCACTCCTACTCATTCTTATCTCTTGATTCTTGTGGACATGGTGCTCCCTAATCTTCTTCATTAATTCATCCTTGCTTTTAAAATATTGGTTTGCGGCCAGCTTACTTGTGCGCTCGATTCGTGGCCCATAGGAACCAGTATCTGCTTCTCTGAACCGAGATACATCATTGAAGTCTGGGAACGGGTGCGTATCACTCCGCCCGCTAAGCGGCGCTGAGCAAGAGCTGCTCCGAATGGGCCCTTCAGCTGTTTCAACTGGACCGTCTTCACCACATTCCTTTAGGTGATCAGAGTCCCAGTCATGTCCATCATACTCATCCCCACTTTGCAAGCGTTCACCCGGGATATCATTGATATTTTCAAAATCCGACCCAACTTCATCGTATACTAGGCCTGGGAATGGTAAAGGCTCCTCATGCACGGGTCTAGGTGGGGAACAAATTCGGAGTATTGGTTGAGGTCGTGATTGCGGCGGAGTTAGATAGTAGTTTTCTGGATTAGTAGTTGAATAGTATGTTTCTTGGTGAGTAGGTGGATAGATGGTTTCTTGGTAAGTAGGGGGATAGTTCGTTTCTGGGTAAGTAGGGTGATAGTTTGTTTCTGGGTAAATAGGTGGATAGTTGCTTTCTCGTTCTGTTGGGGGCACGACGGGAGTCTCCATTGCAACTGAGCATTGACTAGAACTACCAACCCCTGCCTCTCTCGGAACTCTTCTAACATAGATCTCTATTACAAAATATCCGTTGGCCTTAAAATACCCACACAACCCTCTCCAGGTATTTTTGTTATATCCCGTGATTCTAAGTACAATTAATTTGCCTAATAATTAAAATTTATGACTAATTAAAATTTAATTAGACAATTAAGAAAAATAAAGAATTTTTCAAATTTAATAAAAATGATTAGAGTTAATAAAATGTAGTTAGTAAATATTTATTAACGGAATGAACGATTAAAATTTTATACGCAAACAACTATCAAGAAATCATTGATTAGATTAATATTCAAATTTGAATTTCCTTGGACATGACCCGTGACACGTTTGGTCACATAGATCGGAATTGAATGATTGAGAATTGGAATTAAATTTTTGTTGAGATCCGGAGCTATAGCCCCCGCCCCCTCCTGCCTTTCTTCTCCTCTTTCACACTCTCTTTTTTCTCTCTTCTCTCCTTCTTACTCTTCTCTCTCTCTCTGATCCTTGGGCCCTCTGTTGGGTGGGTTGCTCTCTTGGTTGGGGATTCGAACCCCTCTATTTTCCGGACCAGTATCCTCTGCGGAGTTTTGCCCTGCGGAGCCGTGCGGAGCTCAATCTGGTCCGTTCGTTTTGATCGGACGGACTAGATCAGATGCAAGGGGATTTTATTTTATTTTTTCAATTCGGACAAGATCTAATCTGGTTCGTCCGATCAAAATGAACGGATCAGATTAAAAGCCCCGCACGGCTCCGCAGGGGAAAACTCCGCAGAGGATGCGAATTCTCTATTTTCCCTCTCTGGTGCGTTTTTGGTTGAGGGTGCTATGGCTTTGCTGTTGGTGTTTCCTCTCTGTTTCGTGCCTTTTCCTGGGTTGTGTGGCCATTGCGAGTTGTTGTGGAGTGAGAGGTGCCGAGAACCGGGTTGCGAGTTTGTGCGTGGTACTGGCCCTGACTTGCTGTTGCCTCGGACGTGTGGAGGTGTTGCTGATTTTTGACGGCTACGAGGCGAGTAAACACTCGGAACCGGCCGGTCGTGCCTTTTTGCGGTTGCCCTTCACACCGGTAATCTTGACCCTTTTTGTTGGATTTTTGCCTTGTGGCTTGTGGCTGTTGCCTTGACCTGTGGCCTTCGTGCCTTCTTGCTTGACCTGTGGCTTTGCGCCTTGATTTTTGTTTGAGTGGCTGTGCCTTTTTGACCTGTGGCCTTGGAGCCTTTTCTGTCCTGTCGGCCTTCGTGCCTTTTTCTGTTGAGTGGCTGTGCCTTTGACCTGTGGCCTTGAGCCTTTTTCCTTGTTCAGTCGGCCTTCGTGCCTTGTGTATTTGGCTGGTTTGTTGCTTTGTGTGTGCTTGCTGGTTTGCTTTTGCTGGGCTGTGACTGGGCGGAACTGATACCATACTGGTACCAGTTCTTTTTGTTGTTTGAGCTGGCTGTGATGCTGTGCTGTGCTGTGCTGTTTTTACTTATTTCTGTTCTGACATTACCAGTACCGGTGTTGGTACCTGATTTTGTTATCTTGCGGCTGTGATTATTTGATGCTTGTACCAGTAGTCGTAGCCCAGCGAAGCTGCTAATTTTATGAGGTTGCTTTGTGACTGATTACCAGCCTTGATCTGACAGGGACCTGAACGTAAATAAATTAAATCAAGGGGGATATGAGTAACTTAAAAGAAATATATAATATGTTGTTAATTAGTGAGGACAACCAATTAACAACATATTAATGACTTTCGTATCATTTCGATTATGTAAAAAACTAATTAGAGACGTATTCTATTATATACGTACCTAGGAATAAAATGAGAATTTATTTGGATCATGGGCCTTTGGACTTGATTTGAGATTATTGGATTAAAATAAAGATAAGTAAAGGATTAAGAAAATAATAGAATACGTAAATTGGGTTGTTATACTTAATTGTTATAAATATTGATCATAATATATATTATTATGATATAGGCATAATTATGAGAAAGACAGACGAGATAGAATGTTCAGGAGAACAGACTAATGATGACCTTATTTAGTGCGGGGTTCTTGGACTTGTTTGATGTTTCATTTTCAGGAATTAAATTATTTTTTATTGTCATGTTGTATGTTGATTGCTGCATAATTAGAACTTTGTGATTCATGTGCATAACCCAATTAAATTAGAACTGAATTGTTGTGAGATGGTTGATTTGCATATTCGTATGGTTGTCAATTGATGTGTTATATTCATTATTCTATGTGTGAATGAATCTGCCAGGCTGACCCGTAGAGGTAGCTGGATAAGGTGACGGTGACCTATCCGTTGACCTGTTTCTGAATTTGCCAGGCTGACCCATAGAGGTAGCTGGATAAGGTGACGGTGACCTATCCGTTGACCTGTTTCTGAATTTGCCAGGCTGACCCATAGAGGTAGCTGGATAAGGTGACGGTGACCTATCCGTTGACCTGTTTCCGAATTTTCCAGGCTGACCCATAGAGGTAGCTGGATAAGGTGACGGTGACCTATCCGTTGACCTGTTTCTGAATTTGCCAGACTGACCTGTAGAGGTAGCTGGATAAGGTGACGGTGACCTATCCGTTGACCTGTGTAATGAATTTGCCAGGCTGAACTGTGTAGCCGACTTTGACCCTATTTGAATGAAATTGCAAAGTTGAGCCATATGGCTGACTTTGATTCCGTGTAGATGCATTTGTAAAGCCGAGTTGTATAGCTGACTTGGAACCAGACTTTAGTAAATGGTTAAGTCAAAGCACTGCAGATGGGTGTCAGATAAAGGGTCCAGCTCCGTGGAACATCTGTAGGTGCCAGTAACCCTACAGATGAGAGTTTGACAAAGGTTCCAGCTCGATTGAACATTTGTTGGTGCTACCAGTCATAATAAAATGAGTTAGGCCAAATACGTGTTTGTTTGAACTTCATCTTAGAAATTTCGTAAGTTGTATTTTATTCGATTATTGTTGTCAAGCATATGCATTTATTTATATATTGTGTTAGAACTATTAATGTAATATTGTATGAATTTCATTTTTGGATATGAATTCTGATTGCAAGTCCAATAACCTGATTGTGGCAAATTGCACTGAGGAATAATTTATTATTTCTCACCCGTTGCCCCTTGTGGGATTCGCATGTTTGTTAGACGAAGACAGAGACACGCCTTTGGGGTTATAATTGACAGCAAGGCCATCTAAAGGTTTGGGATTTGAGTTTATTATATCTGACAGGGTGCAGAGAATATATCTCTAGCATCGTCCACTATAAAATGTCAGATAAGTATTGTAATTAAATTGAGATGTGGGAAAAATAATGGATGCTATTGGCAATGCATAAAAAAAGATCCATGCCTTAGGTTACGTATATTGAATGGTAAGATAGACGCGGTACGAATGGTCGCACCTCCAGATTTGAGGTGTGACAATTTTCAGCTGTTATTCTCGCAAGTGAATATTTCCCGGTTTTTCCATTACACACTCGGGTCCCCAATTCAAGGTTGCATCTTTCTGGATTAAAACGGGTGTAATCAAAAATTGTGACTTTCAAGTTCAACAGAGATATATTATCGTCAACCATAACCGAAGCAATTGGTTCTCAGTTGTAATAAGGTCCGTCTGCATTATTTTCAAGCTTACCACCACAGTGTATAGAAATCAATGGCATTGTGATCGAACTACATTTTGAAAGTGATAATCATTTGTCAGGTTACTAATTTACACAGTGACTGAATAATAAAGAAAATTAGTTTAAATTAAGTTCAATTAGTTTTAACTAATTTTAGTTAATTAAAATTAATTTCGATTAATTGTTATTAATTAAAAATAATTTTCATTAATTAAAATTAATTAAAATTAAATAATAAAATTAACTACAATTAATTAAAATTAATTACAATGAATTAAAATTAAAAAAATTTAATTAATTACTTAAAATGAATTAAATTTAAATGAATTTATTAAATTTAAGTAAAATTAAATAATTACAAGTAAAATTAATAAATTACAATTAATTAAAATTAATTAATTACAATTAATTCTAATTAATGAAAATTAATTATTTCAAATTAATTGAAATTAATTAATTTTAATTAATTAAAAATAATTAAAAATAATTAAAAATAATTAAAAATAATTACAATTAATTACAATTAATTAAAATTAATTAAAATTAATTAATTAATTTTAATTACAATTAATTACAATTCCGGTAAACTAATTAAACTGAACTAACATTAATCAAAAAATATAAAATTAATTAAACTTAACTTAACTTAACTAAAATTAACTTAAATTTAATTAAATAAATATTTAAACTAACTTAAACTAATTAAACTTAATTAAACTAAACTAAAATTACTTCAAAATAAGTAAAATTAATTACACTTAACTAAACTCAACTACAATTAATTTAATTAAATTAAAAAAAATTAAACTAACTAAAATTAATTCAAATTAATTGAACTTAATCTAAAATAATTTAAACTATTTAAAACTAATTAACATTAATTTTAATTAAATTAATTAACCTTAATTACAATTAATTACAAACATTTAAAAATAAAAAATAATTAAAAAAAAAAAAAAAACATACCTGTTCTCGGGCGCTGCTGCCTCTACCTCTTCAGCTGTGGGAAGAAGATGAGCCATTTGGGGTTAATATAGGAGCTGAAACAGTAAAATCGTATTAAAGCACGGGGCCGGCCAATTATTGGCCGGTTGGGGTATTTAATCGGTACCGGCCAATAATTGGCCGGTTTGGATTTTTAATTGGTACCGGCCAATAATTAGCCGGTATGGATATTTTTAATAAAGATTTGAGACCGTGAGTAATTTTAATAATTTTTATTGTACTTAGGGTATTTTTAAAAATGTCGGGTTTCACCCTATCCGTAAGTAAAGCGATGGAGGCAATAAATATGCATGCTTTGGTGATTCCAGATTCGTGTTGTAAACTAGTGAACTTTGGTTAGGTCCGGCATTGGAACAAGTTGGTGAAGTCATCCTTCATTTAAACACACAAAAAGAAAACATTATAATGCACTTCTACCTATAAAAAACAAAAAGTGACCACTTATGAAAAAGACCACAAACTTGAGTAAAAACTAGAAAGTGTTCAATAGAGATGGATACATTTAACATATAATCACATGAATTATGCCGATATTTTTTTTAATATCTAACATTAAATAAAAATATCAATATATCCACTTTTCCTAAATATTTTTAAAAATGTTCAGACCCGCCAAAAAATAGTCGGTACTAGTGTTTTGCAAACGGTCCTGTCGGACCGGGCCGGGTAAAACCCGTGGCGAGCAACGGACGGGCACGGGCACAGGCAACACGGGTCACCGGCGACACGGGACGAGTAGCACGGTTTTTTTTTTTCAAAAACAATACCTGGCCCCTCTCAACCCCCCGGGTAGCACGGGTAGGCGTGTTGCACGGTCCGGGTCCGGGGGTTGGACGGTCCGGGTAGCATGGGTCCGGTCCGGTCCGGACCCGTTTTTTTTTTTTTGCTGTTTTTTTTTTCTTTTTCTGTTTTTTTTTTCCTTTTAAACCAATAAAAGATGTATAAAAAAAAGAATTTCTATAACAAATAAAAGATGTATAAAAATTAGAATGCTCGACCAATTTGTACACAATGCCACATAAATCGATTTGAATAATTTACTAGAGAACAAAGAATCTGATTTGGTCGGATCCAAAATAGAAAGGGATTAAGATGTTTTTGCTACAAGTGTCACTTTCTAAGCCATGATTGTGTGGTTGGGATAGAGATGAACTACGATTTCTATACTTTCATGACTTTTCAATATACTTAATTGGGATTATGTGTATAATGAGAATAATATTATAAAAATAATATAATAATAAAATTTATGCACCGATGCTCAATTTTTCAATATAAAATTACATAATTGTAACAACAATAACATTTTGCATTTTTAATATTTGAATTGAAATTCCCTTATAAATATTGAACAATGGAACAATAATAATACCTATAATATAATAATAGAAGTTTTGCTCTTAACATTTTCCTTTTGCGAAACTTATAGGAAATAACAAATACAAAAAATTACAATAATAGTATTTGATTCTAATCAGGGACAAAGTCAGACTTTCGAACTATGAGAGTCAAACATACATTAGAGTTTCATCATAAACAAAATTGTGCTGGAAATGAAAATCAATTTACAATATCCACGATATTTTACTCTAAATTAATTAAAAAATTACACATGAATACAAAAATTAACAAAAAAAACATAGGGAGGGCTAATTGTCGTATGATAATAAAAAAAACTACATGTATACAGTTAAGTTTGTTTGGTAACATATTTAATATATAATATCTTTCATGTACAATTTTTGTTAGGTTACAAATTTAATATATAATATCTTTATTGAAAACTAAGATGAATGTATACCTATTTGCCCCCTACTGATTTAATAGACACAATATGTTTGGCCAAAAAAAGAAAAAATGTTCAAAACAATATTGTGCAAGTATTTTTTCTGTATAAGATGACTATAATATCTTTCATAAATATCGATCTAATTAAATTGTAACTGTAATGAAATTACATCAATATCTACTAATTTAAAATTAGTACCATGAAAAAGCCTGTAATTACATTGAACAATCAGCAAATGACCTTTCATGTCATATTTTATTGCAAAGTATAAATTTGTTATTTTTAAATAGTGTTAGAATAGCACATGTTAAAAGAAAATAGAATAATGGTAGAGAGAATGAACATATATGAAAGTGAAATGTTTTCTTCCCAATACAATTATATTTTTCCTCAAATGCATAAACATTACTCAAAATAGAATCCTAAGACCTCATGAGATGTTCAACCACACTCACAATTTCAAAATTTTAATTATGTATTTGATTTTTTTTTTATTTTTCTATAGCTTAGCCCTTCATAAATTATCACACGTGTGCTTGTAACTTAATGGTTACAATTATAATTTGTTATGGTGAAAACTTTAATTCAAATTCTGGTCATGTATTGTGCATTTTATAATTTAACCTTTTATTTAAATTTTTTAGTTCCACCCAAAACAACTCTATTATCATATTATCATTTGAATATTAAAACGAACCAAAATGTGTCTTTGCTTATTATTATTATTATTATTGTTATTATTATTTGTAAGTACTATCATCCTACTAGTACAGATTATTAAGACTTTTACGATGGAAATTAATTATAATATAACCACTAATCATGATATATTACACTTGTCCATGTCTATAAAAAGCGCACAAAAGAAGTAGAAAGAGACCAATTTCACGTGTAACAAAAATGAAGGTATCTTCGCCACCAAATCATATTATCTAAGAAATATATACTTTTGAATAATGCTTTTTTGTTTTTGTTTTAATTGTATTTTAAAATTATTGTAGATTTGTGAATTCTAAAATTAGCAAGTAATTAAAAGTTAGATATAGGAATTCTAAAATATTATTATTTACGGAAGTAAATTTTAGCCCGGAAGTAAATTTGGGAGGAAATGGAAATTTGAATTTTAAAAAAAAAACTAAAAAAAAATGGTCAAATCGGGTAGGGTACGGGTACGGGTACGGGGAACACGGGTACACGGGTCGGACCGGACGGTCCGGATTTGAAACGGTCCAGGTTATCACGGGTTTAATGGCAAAAAACCAGGTCCGGCCCTTTTCAACCCGTACCCGGGTTACCCGTGGACCCATGTCAAACCCGGGCACGGTCCGGGCCGGACAAGTACGGGTCACGGGCGAACCGGACAGGGTTTGACCCGCCCGGGTAATTTCAATACACTAGCCGGTACTGATTTTTATTCCAACAGGCCAAACTTTGGCAGGTCCGGTATTTCTTTTGTGTGAAATAGTTGATAGATTGAAATTTTGATATATAATTAGCATATTTTAGTTTATGTTAGTATAATTTAGCATAATTAGCATAATTTAGCTTAGTTTAGTATAATTTAGCATAATTTAGTTTATTTTAGTATAATTTAGTGACAAAAAAATCTACAAAAAGATATAAATACTACCATAAAAATACCATAAAGTAACAAATATAAAAAAAATAAGATAATTCAAACATAAAATACCAAACATAGTATACTAAATATAAATACTACAAAACAATCTAACTAAAACTACCATAAAAAACTATGCTCAGTAGCGAGACCACCAGAGGGGGGCCATCACTCATCTAGCACTCCCCTGATAGCTCTGTCGGATAGTCCCTCCCATACTCCCTGATAAGGTGTAATGGCATTGGCCTCGGCCTGTCTGCTTATCCGTGCTTCGGTATCCCAAACATTGGCCTCGGCCTCGGCTTGACTGGCAAGGGTGTAGAGAAGATGGAAGATGCCAACTCAGTGGCATAGTCAGGCTAAGACGCTGAGTCTGTAACCCGCTACCACTAGCCTCTACATCGTGTAGCCTATCTGTAGCATATCATCGTCGTCTCAGAGGCTGAGTCGGGGATAGGGGAGGTGCACCGTGCCATGAGCTAGTAGGGTAACTGTAGTGTAATTCATCAAGACTGAAAAATGGCCCCTCCTCCTCCATAGGCTCAAACTCCGGAACCTCCTGCTGCGCTGGCGCTGGCGGCATGTAAAACGGGCACTACAAACATACACGGCGGACCCTACACGAGCAGAGCCTCCTGCTGCTGCACTGGCGGTGGCGGCATGTAAAGCGTAACGTCATTAGTCGAAAAAGTAATCCACAGTATATTATAGTGTTAACACAGACCATTAGACTAGTCTTCTATAATAATTATTTCTAGGAGTATGGCCCGAAGCCATTTTACAAAATTGCTGTTTTTCAATGGTCTGAAAACAAAAATTCCTAAAATACTGGGAAGATGTACCCCTCCTGGCCATTATCGCAAGCTGCCTCAACCCGGCATACAAGAAGCATTTCACGATCATAATACTTGAAGCGTACAAAGAGATTCTACATTAGACAAAACTGGGGTGGATACATACGTGAATTCGAAGTTCGATGAGATGTTAACTTATACAACTCAGTAATGAGTGACAACCAAAACCAAACGTCTTCATCTCGTGCCGCCGCTAGGTATGAATATAAATATACACGTGTTTTCAATTTTTTTTATTTATAATATCTATATTATTTGTCCACTAATTTTTTTTATTTTTTAATAGTTTCACTTCCGGGAGCACCAGCAGTGGTGGATTGTTAGCAGATTTTCAGTTGGAGAGCGACCCGCACACATCCACAGACAAGTTATTGAGCTATATTTCGATGCACAACGAAAGTGAACAGGTTGACATCATGGCGTGGTGGAGGAGGAATGCAAGTCACTATCGAGTCCTCGCGATGATGGCCTGCGATGTATTTGTCGTGTCCGTGTCAACCGTCCCTTCCGAAAGTTGTTTTAGTTCGGCGAACAGGATCCTCTCTGATAAACGCAATAAGTTGGGTCCACATGTTTTTGAGAGACTTGTGTGCTTGAAAGATTGGATTGATGCTGAAAATCGCAAGCAATATCGCGATCATCAACCATCATCATCCGGAGTTGACACTGAAGAAAGTGGTACCGAGCGGCGGTCGGAGGCTAATTCAGATTCAGACGGTGTGGAAGAGAGCGACCAATGGTATATGAATGATACCTTCTAGATAGGTAGTGTCGGTATAAATTTCTAACCTCTTTTAATCTTTATGGTTATCTTTAAATTACTAATTTCTAAACATTTCAATTAGTTTTTAAATTATTCATTTTAAAGAAGAACTACTAACAAAAAAAAGTTAGAACTTCGCATATGTTATTTTACATAGCCGGTCCCAAGCCCGGAATAAAGGAGAAGGGTAACTTTTATTTTTTAATCTATTGTTTTAAAATAATTCATAATTATTTTTAAAGTAACTGATTTAAGAAATTTTTGTTTATATTTTATTGTTTTAAAGTAATTGATTTAAGAAAATTTTAATTTATATTTTATTGTTTTAAATTTAAAGTAATTGATTTAAGATATTTTCAAGTAATTAATTTAAGCAATATTTTTTTAAATTAATTCGTAATTTTGATTTATATTTTAGTATAACAAAAATTATTGAGTTCAAATATGCAATAATGTCAAATGAATTTTGATTTATATTTTATTAGTTTAAAAAGAAAAAAAAATAGCAAAAAAAAAAACAACGTCCGGACCGGTGCTACCCGGACCCGTGACCCGTGTTGCCCGTGACCCGTGTCGCCCGTGACCTGTGTTGCCCGGGGGGTTTGAGAGGGCCGGGTAGGGTTTTTGAAAAAAAAAAAACCGTACTAACCCGTCCCGTGTCGCCCGTGACCCGCGTTGCCCATGACCCGTGTTGCCCGTTGCCCACCCCGGATTTTACCCGTACCGGTCCGCCCTTACCCGTTTGCAAAACACTAATGTCAGATGACCTCTAAAAGTGAAACGTGCCTCTTTCCCCTTTTTAATATCCCCCAAAAATATTTTTTTGTTTTGTATTTGAAGTGAAATGGCATGATCTGACGGCTGTGATTGGTCCACTTGATGATAATTG
Organism: Carex kokanica; assembly: GCA_025461125.1. Taxonomy (NCBI): domain Eukaryota; kingdom Viridiplantae; phylum Streptophyta; class Magnoliopsida; order Poales; family Cyperaceae; genus Carex; species Carex kokanica. The sequence goes on from JAJGRX010001428.1 coordinate 184,097, forward strand.
TTAAACCAATAAAATCTTTGAGTCCATTCACTGGCTAAACCCAAAATATCTCAGCCCATTAATTAATTAACTAATCACCTTCTAATCCAGAGTTAATTAGGCGCGTAACTTCAAGAAAGTTGAGGTCCACTATCTCTAAATTAATGCAATGTACTTGTTATCTGCCGACATTTTTATTTATATCCAAAGTTAATTACAGATTAATAAAAATGTACTTGTTATCTGCCGACATTTTATAATTTTTTTACTATTTTTTTCAGTGTTCTAAATAGCGCGCTATAGCGCCGCTATAGTGTTTTTGGACCCCAAACGCTACGCTATGACATCAAAATGAGCTATTTGCGCTACGGCCGCTATAGCGGTCCGCTATTTGCGCTATACAATATGGATTTTTTTTTTTAAGCAATTTATATGGATTTTAAATAAAGATAAAAAAAAATATCAAACCGAAATTGAATTTATTGCTACTTGCTACAGATAAATAAATTTGAAATTGGGAATAGAAATTGAAATTTGAATAGAAAAAAAGTCCAAACCGAAATTGAAATTTGAATAAAAAAAAACAGATTATGTCATGAATCATGATGCTTAAGATATTTTTAATAGGAAAAATCGATAGTTTATGATATTACTATAGATATTTTGAACCGCAATTTGGACTTTGTACGAATTCAATATGAATATTATAATTTCTTAATTACTTTGGTGTTATTTATTGTTCTATGAAACTTTAGATAATGTTGATATTTAATACAAATATTGAATATACGAAATGTAAAAAAAAATGCTATTTGGAATAGCTTCCGCTATAGCGACGCTATTCGCTATAGCTTTTTTTTTAACCTTCCCGCTATGACGCTATAAACGCTATTTAGAACCTTGATTTTTTTAGATAGGTAGAAAATCACTTGATTTGAATGGTACAGAATTTTCAGATCAAGTGATTTTCTACCTATCTAAAAAAATAGTAAAAAAATTCTAAAAAATAGAAAATTTGGTTTGCAAGTACATATTCATATGGAGATCATGTTGAACGGTTCAGATCGACCATTAGAATTTTGAAAAGTCAAATATTGAGTTGTAGCACGGTGGCCCTCTATGCTACCCGTAGCATATTAGCCAGATTCTATATATAAGGATAGGCTATCATGCTTTGGAAAGTAAAGAGGGTGTTTTACTTCCCGCTCATATCTTCATTTTCAAAGTTCAAACCGTCAATTCGAACATCTCAACATGATCTTCATATTGATATGTACCTGGAGACCAAATTTTACATTTTTTGGAAATTTTTACTATATTTTTAGAATTTTTGAAATTCAGATCTTTTCATTAAATAAAATAATAAAAAAAAAATTAAGAAAAACACTAATTTTCAAAAATTCAAAAAAAATAGTAAAAATTTTTCAAAAAAATGTAAAATTTGGTCTCCAAGCACATTTTGTCACGTTAATAAAATTTTATAATAAAATTTAAATCATTTGTTAAATTAGAATGGTTAAAACGGAATCGAAATTTGATCGACGAGTGCGGAATGGGAAATTAAAACAAGTTAAATGGGTTTATATTGAATTTTAGAATTATTCGGACCATTGATCCATCCTAGCACGAATCGCGAAGCACCCTATTTGATCAACCCTAACCCCCCTCTCTTCTCCCTTTTGTGTGGCCGGCCGTAGAGAAAGAAAGAGAAAGAGAGAGAAAGAGAGAGAGAGAGAGAAGGAAAGAGAGGGAAAGCTCCAAAATCCCGTCGGATTGCGCCACCGTCCGGGAAATCGAGGTCGAAACCGAGAAGGCAGCCGTAGATCTCTCCTAGCCATTCTGTCGGTAATTTTTCTTTTCCCTTCTTCGTTCGAAAATCTGAGATTTCTCGAATCCGCGGTTTGTTCGTGTTAAACCCGAGATTTGTGTTAGAATTGATCGAACCCTAACTCCTTTGAGTTTCTCATCTCTCGTTTACCGATTTTCTCTGTGATTTCGTCTCCCAATTTGGATTTCCCAATTCTAGGGTTTTGATACCAAATCCCGATTTGAAACGCGGCATTGATTGATTAGGTTAGTCCGACCAACTAGACTTGTCCTCGGTAGGGTTACCGCTGGATCGGGAAAGGTTAGAACGTGTAATGGTTAAATTGAGGTTTCGACCAAATTAGGGTTACACCAACCGACCGATCGAATTGATGCGTAAACCAGAATAGCGAACCAGTACCGGAATGAGACCTAATTGAGATGGTATACGTAATGTAGGTGTAGGCTCGGTTGAGCAAAGGTTTGCGAGGCATTCCGAGGCGCCGGATCGATAGTCACGCGGTACGCCTATTGCCAGCAGGTGCGGGATTCTTGGACTTGTTTGATAATTTATATTCATGAATTAAACTGCTTCCAATTGTCATGTTGAACTGCTTGATTGATTGCATAATCGAATTGTTTGAATCATATGCATAACCGTATTAAATTAGAACTGATATGTACTGAAATCGCCTTATTGCGGGCCGCAACAACTTCCATTACGGGCCGCAATCAACAGCGTAGCTTAAAATATAGGCTGAATGCTCTCTGAATGCTTTGTTGCGGGCCGCAATGAATCCATTGCGGGCCGCAATGAATGTAGCAGAATAAAGGATAGTCTCTGAATGCTTTGTTGCGGGCTGCAACCACATCCATTGCGGGCCGCAATGAGAGCCTGAAAAATGCCAACAGGAGCTGGAAATTGTCTGGTAACTAAGTTGCGAGCCGCAATAACCCCATTTTGGTCCATAATGAATATCACAGTTATATTTGCATGTTGAATGGTATATCGTTTGTTTGTGTGCTTTTGTTTTGGAACTACGGTCGAAAGTCCCCAACAATTTATGACTATCTAGGATGGTCGGTAATGTTTCGAAATCAACGCTGGGCGATGACTCGAAACCATGTGCGCATATGAGTATAATTAATCACTGCTGGGCAGTGATTGATTGAGATCAGTCAATGCTGGGCAATGACTGATCGTGACGGAGACTTTGGGTGACTGTGAGGAAACGATGGAATGGTGTCATATCCAGTCTGGGACAGGAATGACAGTTTGGTTTGACGTGTTGTGAATTGACGATTCTGAGCTTATTGAATACGAATTTTTATCTGATTATGAACCAGACCTTAGTTAATGGTTAAGCCAAAGCACTGCGGATGGGTGTCAGATAAAGGGTCCAGTTGGTGGGCCATCTGTAGGGGTCAGTGACACTACAGATGTGGGTTGGAAAAGGGTCCAGCTTGGTGGGACATCCGTAGGTGTTACCAGCTGTAATAAACTGAGTTAAGCCAGAAACGTGCGTGTTTGACATTCATCTTGGAAATTCCGTAACTTGTGTTTCATTTGGCAAATTGTTGTCGATCATATGCACTTGTTTTACTTATGAATATGCATCTGTCTGAACTGCTTTTGTATGGTTTCATTTCTGAATATAGATTTTGATTGCAAGTCCAATAATCTAAACTGTGGCAAATTTCGCACTGAGAATTTATTCTCACCCCCACTCTTGGGTTATTTTACAGGATCTGAGGCGTCGGGTTCCGGAGAGGCACGCGAGCTATAGACCCTTGGTAGTTGCCTCTGTGTGGCCTAATCTACCCTTTTGTTGTATAGTTTAGGGTTAGACCTGATGGTTAGTATCTGTACGAGATACTTTTGTTGTATGATATTTGACCAGACTGTATAACCTTATATATGGATTTATATATATATGCATAGGGATGTGTTTGATATTAATGAATGGTACATATTCTGATTGAACGGTTAATTGCCTTGTAAACATACACGGCGTTGTATGTTTACGGCAGGGAACTGTTGCGACCCGTGGCTGCGGGGTGTGACACATTTCAATATGAAGATCATGTTGAGAAGTTAGGATCGACTATTTGAACTTTAAAAATAAAGATATGAGCGGGAAGTAAAACACCCTCTTTACTTCCCAAAGCATGGTAGCATCACCCTATATATATATATAGTCCAGCTAATTTGCTTCCGGAAGCACTTCGGCCGAGGTGCTTGCATATCTTAGTATTTGATGTTTAAACAACAAATTCAAACCGTTAGATGTTCAATCTATATTAAAATGTACTTGGAGACCAAATTTTATATTTTTTGGAATTTTTTTACTATTTTAAGCTGGTTTGAAAACTAATGTTTTCAATGCTTCAGAAATTTAATAAAAACAACAGTTTCAAACCAGCTTAATAAATAGTAAAAAAAATTCCAAAAAATGTAAAATTTGGTCTCCAAGTAGATTTTAATATAGAGATCATATCTAACGGTTTGGATCGACCGTTTGGACTTTGAAAATCCGAAAACGACTTGGTTGCACGAGGGACTTGGTGCAAACGTTTTGATATTAGCCACTCTCTCTCTCTCTCTCTCTCTCTCTCTCTCTATATATATATATATATAGATGGGCTACGGTACTTCGTGAAGTAAATGGTTGTTTTACTTCACGCTCATATTCCCAGTTTGAAAATTCAAACAATCGATCCGAACCGCTCAACATGATCTCCATATTGAAATGTGCTTGGAGACCAAATTTTACATATTTTTGGATTTTTTTTACTATTTATTAAGCCACTTTGAAAATCGTTGATTTGAGTAAACAGTAAAAACTTCTGGACATTTCAAAGTAGAGATCATGTTGATTTCAAAGTGAAGGATTTTCAAATACTACAATCATTTTACTGCTCTGATCGATATTATATTTTTAAATTACTGAATTACATAATTATTAAGTGTACTTATTCAGAGACGGATGATGATAAAGAAAAAAGGGACAAATTCTTTTCTATAAATTAAAATTTTATTATTTTGTCTTTGTGATTTTTGTATTCATTAATACTTTTCAGTGTCCTTGTAAAATGAAATTTTATATCATATTTTTCAGTTCCCAATGTCAATCTTATAATCCAGCCCTATATTTGTTCGACTAAAATATCCTTTTAATTGCCTTGAATTCAAAATGTCAAAAAGGCAAACATAGAATTGTCAAACATCTACATAGATATGCTTTCACAAGTGAACACATTTAATGGAAATATGTATTTATTAAGGAAACAAGATGTAAACAGACAGTTCTACTACCACCTAACGCCATAGTTACAATTTGAAATTTACGATTAATTTCACATTTATAAACGTTACATTTTGATAAAAAAATTTAAAGGACAAAAATAAAAATAAAAATAAAATTTAAGGGGGCTTGCTTATCCCCTTAACCTCTACCTCTTTCTGTCCCTACACGGCATCAGCATTTTTTTATAATTAAATCGGACTTTCAATGTTCATAATATCTAGAGGAGAGATCCAATTACACCTTTTTTAGTGACACATCATGACACCATTTTTTATATAGGTCAATTTTGCAATTTCAAAATTCAAACAGTCGATCCGAACCGTTCAACATGATCACCATATTAAAATGTACTTGGAGATCAAATTTTACATTTTTTTGAATTTTTTTACTATTTATTAAGATGGTTACAAAATCGTTGTTTTTCAATGGTCTGAAAACAACGATTTTTGTAACCATCTTAATAAATAGCAAAAAAATATCAAAAAAAATAAAATTTGATCTTCAAGCACATTTTAATATATCCATCATGTTGAACGGTTTGAATCAACTATTTGGACTTTAAAAATAATAAGGGTTAAAGTGTGTCACAAAAAAAAAAATGTAATCGGATCCCTCCTCTAATATCTAATTTTATATCTTCATAGATTAAATGTGCCTTGATGAATTTTTCCTAATTTGTTGCTTTCACAATTCTTTATTTGATAACAAACTACACGTGACACGTCAACACGAGTTAAGCTGTTTGGTAGCATCTCTTTTTCAAAAGAGGAAAGTTCTCAGGTTAGTCATAAACAGTGATAGAATAAGTCTTTGACATAGCATAATGCAAACAAAATAATATAATTCAAGCATTAACTGAGAAAACAACTATTTATAATATGAGTTCCAGAGAAAGAAAAAAGGTACTGTATAATATGAACTATCTTATGAATTAAAAGAAAAAGAAAAATAGATACAGAGTTCTCACATGGCAGTTGTGAACTTGTGAGATTTGTAAGTTATAATGGTATCACAACTCCCGATTTTTTTGTTAATAGGAAAATAAAAAAATAAATAACAACAATGGAGAACGAATTCATGAAATTTCGGAATATAGGAAAAACGTTATCATTTATAACGTCTAGATAATTTCCTAATTAACTAAACATAACAAAAAAAATTGGGACGTTATGATTCATAACGTCTAGAAACCATGCGGAATTTTTTTTTTTGAGCCGTTTTGAACCATAACGTCTAGGCTTATTATTTTATTTTAGCTAGATTTCTAATTTTATTCAATTCTGATTCGCTTGGAACATAGGTGTAAACATATTCACCAAAAATTTTATTAATACCCTAAATAAGAAAAAATAGCAAATATGTCCTCCAGACTGAATTATATGTATTGTCTTTTGAGTTTATAATTTGAATGCCCAAAAGGTAGATACAAAATCTGGGGAAAAAGAAACGGTCTATTAATGTATGTATGGGCATGTTACAGGGCTCAAGAAATTTCAACAATTGATAACGAAAACTGGGCTTGATGAAGCCCATTTAGAAAACATAAAGCCCAAAATATAAAGCAATAATAGTCTATTTAGTTGGGCCATATTATATATATACGAACTACAAAGAGGACTCTTTAAAGCTACTATTTATTCAAAGCTGTTCCTTCTTAGATTCAACCTCTTAATTAGCAGCCGCCAATTAGTTTGGTTTTTTTCTTTTTTCTTTTTTGACTTCCATATGAATAAATAGACAAAATAAATTTAGGTAAAATTTAAAGTTATTTGGTTGTTTAATTCTTAATTCTTCAATTTATGCACAGTGTATGTAATATCTAAACGATATTGTTATATTAATCATATAATATTAATAAGTAATGAATTGAGTGTTGACATGATTATATGATTTTTACAAACCAAAATTGGAGTTGAGTAACCAAAAGTGAGAGGGGTCAAATATGGAATCTTGCCTAACTTTTTAATTTTTATTTGCTTACCGTGTTAAAAAAGTAAGCTTATTACCAAAAGTTATCCAACATTACTATTAGGCAGTGTTCTAAATAGCGGCACTATAGCGCTGCTATAGCGTTTTTGGACCCCAAAACGCTAAACTATGACATCAAAATGCACTATTTGCGTTATGGCCGCTATAGCAGTGATAGCGGTCCGCTATTTGCGCTACGGCCGCTATACAATATGGGTTTTTTTAAGCAATTTATATGGGCTTTAAATAAAGATCCAAAAAAACTCAAACCGAAATTGAATCTGTTGCTACTTGCTACAGATAAATCAATTTGAAATTGAGAATATAAATTGAAATTTTAATAGAAAAAATAAATAAATTATGTCATGAATCATGATACTTAAGATATTTTTAATAGGAAAAATCGATAGTTTATGATATTACTGTGGATATTTTGAACCGTAATTTGGACTTGTACTGGTTCAATATGAATATTATAATTTCTTAATTACTTTGGTGTTATTTATTGTTCTATGAGATTTTAGATAATGTTGATATTTAGTATAAATATTGAATATACGGAATGAAAAAAAACGCTATGTGACATAACTTCTGCTATACCGACGCTATTCGTTATAACTTTTTTTGTAACATTCCCACTATAATGCTATAAATGTTATAAATACTGAAAACTTTAATATTAATCCAGAATCCGTAAATTCAAAATAAAATAGCAAACGTATTTAAAACTTACAATTCTGAATTGATGACATTTTGCGGAAGCGTTAATACTGAGATCTTCAATGATTTTCCTGATAACTGATGATGGACACAACGTTTTCTCTTAATGGCGTTTTTCATAAATTCTCTCAAAATTCAGTAGAGAGAGACAGAGAGACCTTTTTCTAAGTTGTTTTTCTGTAACTTATCAGGCAATCAATTGGGACCAGTATATATTAATAGCAACAGATTTTTCCATCAAAAATGCTGAAGTCCTTTCGTTCATTTCTTTGAATGAACCTGGTGCATATTAATAACATAGGCCATAACATAATAAAATAAAACTAACAATAAATACTATTTAGAACATTGCTATTAGACAAAGTGCTGCGTGCACCTAAAAGAAGCACTTTGTGAAGAGTTATCCATGAGAATCACTTTTTTTTTGTACTCCCTCAAAGTCAAAAAAGTGTCTAATTGTAATGTTGACTGTGATAATCACTTTGTGCGCCTAAGAGTTATCCATAAAAATCACTTTTTTTTTTTTTTGCACTTTGTGCGCCTAAATCAGCCTTTCACGTTTAATTCACGAATAATTTGCACGAATTTTGTGACTGTGATAATCACAATCACGTCTTTACCAGTATTCACACGAACAAATTCAAAAACAACTATGAGTCAAAATGCTAACACTAAACAAACAACACCTTATATTTCTTGCTTTTTATCTCTCTTTTTATATATAAAGTGCGAATTCTGAATTTTTTGTCTCAATGAAAATCCGAACTATTGTTCACTAGTCCGTGAAATATGTGTCAATTTTTTTGTTTCCCAAATCAGATTCACTTTGTGAAGAGTTATCCATGAGAATCACTAAAGTAAAAAAAAGTGTACAATCATCCACTAGTCAATGAAGATGCATCAAATCCTATTAGAGTTGTGTGATAATTGCTTGCTAATAATTGTTTACCACTATGACACTATCCGATCCGTTTGCACCACTACAGACTACATCTGAAAGAAGGAATGAGAGTAGGTCCGATGGGTGTGATGACCATCCGATTTGCATCAAGATTCGTGTGCTATGCATCAAAATCCGTGCAAGTCTTATCAATTTCCGTGTGCATAGATCTTGATGCTAATCGTATGGTGATAGAGCTAATTGAACCTAACTGTAGGTCCGATGCCCATCGGACCTACTCCTATCTCCTGAAAGAAAGATTTCACAATGTACAATGAATGTATCCTTCCCTTCCCAAAGGGGGAATAATTGTACTCTAGAAAGTTAAAACACACATAAACAAACATCATCATGCACCTAGAATCCAATCGCTGTCGGCTATCCTATACTAATTTTGGATTATAATGGTACATTATCGGCACAAGCTAATGTCACTTTTTACTTTGTCCTTTCAGACAGCTTTAACTCAACTAAACCAATATCTAATTACCAAAATAACAAGTACATTTGTACATTGCATTCATTTAGAGATAGTGGACTTCAACTTTCTTAAAGTTACGCGCCTAACTAACTCCGGATTAGAAGGTGATTAGTTAATTAATTAATGGGCTGAGATATTTTGGGTTGGGCCCAGTGAATGGACTTAAAGATTTTATTGGTTTAACAATTATGATCAAGTGGACTAATCACAGCCGTCAGATCATGCCTTTTCACTTCAAAAACAAAACAAAAAAATTATTTTTGGGGGATATTAAAAAGTGGAAAGAGGCACGTTTCGCTTTTAGAGGTCATCTGACATCATGCTTTGAGAAGCACAATTCATGTGATTATATGTTAAATGTTAATTCATCTCTATTCAACACTTTTTAGTTTTTACTCAAGTTTGTGGGCTTACAGAAGTGCTCACTTTTTGTTTTTAATAGGTGAAAGGGCATTATCGTTTTTTTTTTTTTGTCTTTTGAAATTGTACATATTTTAAATTACCAGTTTAAACTAAAAAATGCTAATTATACATCAAAATATTAATCAATCAACTATTTCACGAAAAAAAAAATACCGGACCAGCCAAACACTACTACAGAAATGGTCATTGTACACGGCACATTGTACACGGATTTGGCAATTTTATAGAAAAATCGTGTATAAGTTGTAATTTTTTGAATGCCTGAAATATCTATAGGATCTCTACACGGATATTTATAAAAGAATCAGTGTAGAAAGACGTGAGAGAGCTACACGGACGTTTACTAGAAAATGTACACGGCTTATTGTTTAAATAACAGTGGAGAAAGCCTTGAGAGAGCTACACGGATATTTAATTAAAGAACCGTGAAGAAAGGTAAGAATTGTACACGGATGTTTGTTTAAATGACCGTGTATATAACCCGTAGGAGCTACACGGATGTTTCATAAAGAGCCGTGTAGAAATGTCGAATTTGTACACGGGTTTTTGTTTAAATGACAGAGTAGAAAGCCTTGAGCGAGCTACACGGACATTTAATAAAGAGCTGTGTAGAAATGATATTTTAGGTTTTTTGTTATATAAAAGGCCTTCTCCCCAGCGCCGTTTTGATCAATTTATACTCTCCCCTCTCACAGTTAACAATTGGGTTGAGATGTAGGTTTATCAATTGTTTCAGATCGCAAAATTAGATCGATATGAGCTACTTTTTTGAGAGCTCACAGATGAGCGATCTGGTATAATTGATAACCTACATCTCGAATTCCCATGCGATCGAAGTATTGAAAAAAAAATTATCTCTCTATTCTGATCAATTTTACTGGACGAAGAGTTGGGTGAAGAGTTGGCTGAAGGACCTTCAGAGCCGGATGAAGAGGTGAATGTGACCTTCAGAGCCGGATGAAGAGTCGAATGAAGAGTCGGAGATCATCCGACTCTTCATTCGACTCTTCATCCGGCTCTGACGGTCCTTCATCCACATCTTCCCTTTTTTTTTATGGTCCTTCATCCAACTTTTTACTCAACTCTTTCTTTAGTAAAACATGTATCTTCATATTACCCTCTGTAAACCCTACTGGCACCAAAAGGAAAGAACCACCCTATTCTAGTCCTTAATGGAAATTTTTAGTTTACAATATGACTTTTTATTCCAACTTTTGTAATGCTTTAATTTTGTATAATTTAGAGTACATGAATTTTTAGTTTAAATGTCTTCCTCTGTTTTGGAAATTGTTTGTTCTGAAAAACATAGGGAAAAAAACTAGCTGACAGACAAAAAAAAAAAAAACAAATGATACACGGACGTTTAATAAAAAGCCGTGTAGAAACGAGAAATAGTACACGGATTTTTGTTTAATTAACAGTGTAGAAAAATAATTTACACGGCTGTTTATATAAAAGTCTGTGTGTCTTTCTACACGGATTTATAGCTAAATATCCGTGAAAATAAAGATACTTGCTCGAAATAATGGAAGGCTAAACCAAAAAAAATAAAACAAAAATTAGGAAAAAAAAAGAATTCTAAATGTCCGTGAAGAAAGTTTATCTTTTATATTACACACGGTTGTTTATATAATTGTCCGTGTATAAAGGTTATCTTTTATAAACGGCTACATATGTAAAAGTCCGTGTAGCTCTCGTAATGCTTTTTTTACACGGATTTATAGATTATCATCCGTGTAGAAAGGTTATTTTAGGGTTTGGAACTATATAAAAGGCCTTCTTCCAGCGCCGTTTTGATCAATTAATACTTCTCTCTCTCTCTCTGTATTGAATTGGTCTGATTTCTGCGCACAAGGAACGAGGCCGGATCTGAGATATAGCTTGGAAGTTCATTCGCATTCTCCTCTCTATTGCCAAGGTTAGTCATACATATATATATTTCCCTCTTCTTTATCTAATTTTCTGTTACTGATTAATATTGCTTAATTATTTCTGTCAATTATTATTTAATGCTTGATTTGTTAAGATAATGTAAATAATTAGTGTATTGTGGTCCAATAACCGACCTACTGATGCTTTTAGGTCCATGCCCGTTCAAAATTAATCCAATAGGGATTAATTTTGGATAGTCCCCCGTTTGGGACTGCTCTTTGAATATTGTGTCTCATTTAGGATGTGAACACGTATTAGCGGGATTTAATTAGTATTTGAGGAAAGTTCGACAGTATTTCTCCTTATTGCTCCTACGAGTATGTGGTTTTTACGCATACTTGGGGAGTTAAGGAGAAATGCTGCCGAATTTTTCTCAAATACTAATTAAATCCCGCTAATATGTGTTCACATATGAGGCATAATATTCAAAGAGTGGGTTAGGATTGTAAACCGGCCCTTTATAAGCCAAGAATTTGGAACAATATATATGCTGACCACCATATATGTTTAATTGGAATTTTTTTTTTTTACTTTAATTTACAGATGGATCGAAGTTGGATGTACGAATTGCGATGTGATAGTGCAGAATACTTGGCTCGCGTTGATGAGTTCCTAAAATTTGTTGAGAGTTATAGAGTGGACAGAAAAGATAACGACATCTTGTGTCCTTGTAGAGATTGTAAAAATTATATAATGTGTCCTCTTGTTAGTGACCAAAAAATCATATATATCATGTGTATAGCACTCAAATATATATTCTAATGTGAAATGATGATTTTTCAGGATGATACAACGAAAACAGTCTGTGAATTGTGGGAAAGATAAGGTGAACTCCTGTGCATTCTTGGACCCCGCTTTTACTAGTGGTACGATGGTGCAATATCAGGAGGAAGATACTGTCCAGTACATGTGTTCAGCGATGCATAAGGCTCTTTTGGAGAATAAGAAATTTATTCTCGTGCCATACCACCAGAGGGGCCACTGGTGTTTGATTGTGATTGTGCCACTTGAGAATTTGGTTTTCCTCATGGATTCTTCACATCCCGGACCGGGCGTCACTCCTCAGGAATCCAAAATGATCTGCATTCCAATAAGAAAGTAAGCAATAGTAATTCACTTGGTTTGATTTTTTCCCAATTACATATAACAAATTGTGGAATTGCTAATTACATTCACTCAATTTTGTAAGGGCTTTTCTGCAATATCTTAAAGATGGAGGAATGCAAAGCACGATTCCGAAGCGTAAAAATAAGTTGTGTTTCAGGTGGCAGCCGGTGAGCACATGCACTATAATTTTTATAATTTCATATTTTTTGTTCAAAAATTAATTGTCATTCTAACATAGGCCGCTAAATGAAAATTTCAGTGCCCGCAACAGTTTCAGGGTTGGGAATGCGGTTATTACACGATGATTTTTATGTATCACTTTGTTGAACGCTTACAATTCGATTGGCCAAAATATCCGGTATGTAATTCATATGTTTGCCTTGACTTGTCCATATAATTAATATTGATTTCCTCTAATATTTTATTCTACTAAATTTGTTTTATTAGTTGCATTGTTATAATTACAATATTTATTTTTATAAAGCAAAACAGAGATGCAGTTGTTATATTGTATTTTTCTAATAACCTACATATTTTGAATTTTTGGCAGCATAAATCGAACAACAAGGCAGGGCATTACAGCAATGAAGATATAGATTATTTTAGATGTATGTGGGCAAGGTGGTTTCAAAATGAATTTTGTAAACCAGAATATGGATTTGTATAATTTAGTGTGCATGAATTTTTGATATATTTAGTGTACATGAATTTTGTTTAGGGGTTGTATTCTGATATATTGGAAATTCTTTGTTTGGAATTGATTTTTAATGGCTAGCAAACTGGAGGCTAGCCAAAACATAAAATAAAAATTGAAAAAAAATATAACCATTCTACACGGATGTTTCACATAAGTCCGTGTGGAAAGCCAAATAAAGAGCAAATAAAAATATAAGATAGCTACACGGCTGCTTATGTAATGATCCGTGTAGAAATAGTTATTCTACACGGATATTTTGATAGACATCCGTGTAGAAACATGATCGTACACGGCCTTTTAGTTAAATATCCGTGTATAGATCTCCACTAATGTACACGGTTGTTTATGTAATGAGCCGTGCAGAATAACTATGTCTACACGGATATTAACCTAAAAGTCCGTGTAGACAGAGAAATCGTACACGGCTGTTTATGTTCCAATCCGTGTAGCTCGGCTTTGGAGAGCGCCACTTGGCAAGGAATTGGACACGGTTGTTTATGTAGTGATCCGTGTAGCTCGGCTTTGGAGAGCGCCACTTGGCAAGGAATTGGACACGGTTAATTATGTACTGATCCGTGTAGCTCGGGTTTGGAGAACGCCACTTGGCAAGGAATTGACCACGGTTGTTTATGTAATGATCCGTGTAGCTCTCAGGAATTGCACACGGTTAAATATCCGTGTATAATTTATTCAGGGGATTATACACCCTCACACTCCACACGGCAGGAAATCCGTGTAGCTCCCCTGTTTATGTCCGTGTACAATGACCATTTCTGTAGTAGTGAAAGTTTGGCCGGTTGGAATAGAAATTAGTACCGGCTATTTTTTAGCTGGTGTAGACATTTTTAAAAATGTTCAAGAAAAGTGGATATATTGATATTTTTTATTTAATGTTCGATGATATCTCGCTTTCGTTAAACACACAAAAAAGTATAGTACAAAGTGGATATATTGATATTTCGATAGGACCGTACCTTAGCTGCGCAACCACACAGAGAGTGCTAAATCTCTAAAACACAGGCACACGGTCCGTACACATTTTTGTGCGGACCGTACACAGAAAATCCAGAAATCCAGACTGGAGATGGAAACAGATGCCAGCTGGGGAGGTCGAAATGGAAAGGCTTTAATACACGATTTTGGGCATTAAAAGGAGGAGATTTCCAGACCAAAAGGGACGGCTGGCTCTTGGGAAGAATTCTTGGCTTGGAGAAGAAGTTTGGGGATGAATCTTCATCTCTCTTCGAGTTTTGTCATAAACTTTCTTATTGTTATTTGTTTTTGCTCTTCAATCATGCTTGAGTAGACTTTTATGTTTCTAGGGTTATGATGTAGTCGAATGCTTAGTTTTATTTGCTAGTTACTTGGAATTTGTGTTGAATCTTGTGCTTGCTTGCTTGTGTAGTATTTTATTGCTTAGTAGAATTTGTTTGAATTGAATTATTAATCCGCTAGATTAAAGGCCTCATCTAAATGGAATATAAATAACCTTAATATTCACTCGACCAAACTAAGTATTTGAGATAGGTTTACGATCCGAGAGGTGAAACCAAGTAGTAGCCGAGAGGTGAACTTTTCCTTGTATCGAGAGATCGAGGATATCTTTAGTAAACCAACAATTGATTTAGGATTATTAAACCAACAAGCGAAAGTTGAGGTTTGAGAATCTTAGGAGGGCAGAAATTGAATTCCGCACCGAGTAATTAAGCCAACATGCGAGAGTTGAGGTCTAGGTACTTTGGGTTCGGTCAATAGAACCCTGCACAGGAAAATCAACACAGAAACCAGTAGCTGCTGTATTAACTCGAGGGCCACACGGATCGTGTACGAGAGTACACGGATCGTGTACGAGAGTACACGGCCCGTGCACATTACACACGGCCCGTGCATGAAAGTGCACGGACCGGGCATCTTGAGACTTGGCTGAGATGAAATCAGAAACCCTAGGAACTCCTTTTTAATTAATTAAACCCAAATCAAACTTTATTTTATTGTCTTTAATTACTGTTATTTGAACTGTTAGGATAAGTAATACCCCAAATCAACCTTTGCAGACTTCTAGAATCTCTGTAGCTTAAGCTAAGTCCGTTAATTATCAAACCGTCCCTGTGATCGATACCCGACAATATACTATTCGATAGGACTGTGCACTTGCAGTCTGAGCCAAAAGTGTATCTAAGGTTTAAAAGGTACAGTTTACTGTACTGAAACTTTGTGCATTACCTTTTGGTGCAACATTCGATATTACAAAAAATATCGGCATAATTCATGTGATTATATGTTAAATGTTAATTAATATTCATCCATCTCTATTGAACACTTTTTAGTTTTTACTCAAGTTTGTGGTCTTTTACAGAAGTGATCACTTTTTGTTTTTTATAGGTAGAAGTGCATTATCATGTTTTTTTTTTTTTTTTTGTGTTTTGAAATTGTACATATTTTAAGTTACAAGTTTGTAGACATACACACATTCTATTCATACATTCGTTCAAATTAAAATGAAAATTTAATTTTTTTTTTGTTGAGATTTGATTCTGAATCTCGAGTAGAACTAGGGTGTTCTTATGTTTACCAAGCCTCTTTGTGAATTCAATTCTAAATTCTATCAGATTGGCTTCATACGACAAATCCTGATAGGGCCATGTTCCACAGGCCCTTTAATTTAAACTGGGCCATGAACGACTGGGATTCGGACCTCACTAAGAGGCCAACCCGAAGTCATATGAAAGGCCCAAATATCCACCAAGTCGGGGCCCAATACAGCGGCCCCAATATGCCTTAAATGGGGATCGTGTTAACCGACATGCGGGATGATAGTGGAAACGGCTAACTTAATGCCTCCCATCCCAGTAACGGCTGACATAACTACCCACGTCCTCCATAACTGCCCGAGATAGCAGTTATGGACGGACTATATAAGGCAGTGATTCCCATGAAGCAGGGACACTTTTTCCAACCACAAGAGAGATCATACAGGATAGAGTCAGAATCTCTCACAATCCACCCTGAGTTCACAATTCACTTCACACCTCGGCCTGCCATCTTTTGGCAGGACGAATCCGACTCAGCCCAAATTTCCATACGACCTCATCTCCCGAGATAGGACGTATCAACCACCGTGGGGCCACGCCTTTGCTCATACAGAGATTTAGATGGCTCAGCAAAACACGTCAGTTCCGCTCCCACCAGGAGTTACAATCCCGCTAGGTGCAATGATCACACCACCTCCCCTTGTAACCCCGCTTACAGGGAACCCCTCCCACAGTCAGCCTCACGCGGCGAGGCCTAACAATCCGATAATACGACCTTCTGGTCCTCAACCGACACAACCTCGCCACACAGGCCTCGACATGGCTGCTCACCCTTTGTTTACCGAAGGACACACAAGCCGGCCATTGTTTACTGAGCAAACACCGCTACTCAGTACTTATCACCCACCATACATACCGCACTACACTCAACAGACACCATTTTACCCTTATGGCGCGACCACCTACACACCATACACCCCGATGTACCCCCAGTATCCTTATGCGACACCACCTGCACAATGGGGTCCGGGAGGCGCTCAAGGGGTATATCCAGTGACAGGTCCAACGCCACATTCCCAACAAGTGCCGCTGCGACCTATAATCCAGACTGTGCCACTAACTGCCCCGGAGGCACCACATTCCCGGCCTCTATCAGCAAACCGTGTCCTTAGTCGACCAGTTAAAATTCCTCCCAGAAATTTGAACTCTCAGTTCATAGATGTTCGAACTGGTAGTGAAACAGATACGCCCATCCTGCCGGACCAACAGGTCCAATCCAAACGTCAGGACCAAAACATTCCACTGACAGGAGCTCAACAAACCGAAAGAAGACAGCAGGAAGGGCAAGGCGAAAGTAGGGAACCTGATCCCGAAAAACAGCTCCAGGTTGAGCAACCCGAAGTTCGCCATAACAATGAGCGCGAATCAGCCAACCAGGGCAGAGGTTCCAGACCGTCACGCCGAGAACAGTCGCGCTCCCGCAGGGAACGCGAACGAAGCCCACCCCGAGGTCGGGATAGAACTCGCCGAGATGATCATAGAAGAAACAGGCGGTCACCTACCCCGACCCGAGGCGTAAATATGGCTCAAATAGAAGAATTGATTCAGACAAGGCTTGCGGCTAAATTGGCCGAGATAGAATCCCAGAAGACAGGTGCCACCTCTCGACCTATGGGGATCAACGATGGCCCACTTTCTAGAGACATCTACCGCCATTCCATGACGGATTTCAAGTACCCAACAACTCTTCCCAGCTTCCGGGGCAGCGGTGATACTCAGGATCCGCATAATTTCGTGTACGGATTCCTTGAGCGACTTCGCCTCCTGGGAGCCACTGACGCCATCATGTGCCGCGTCTTCACCACTTGTTGAACAGGTGAAGCATGGGACTGGTACATGACGCTACCTCGGAGATCCATTAACAAGTTTGAAGACTTCGCAAAACTGTTCCTGGAAAGATATACGATTATTAAGCCACCGCAAGCAACATGCGAGATGCTCCTAGACATTGTCCAAGGACAGCATGAAAGGACAGGTGCGTTTGTTAATCGGTTTATCCAAGCATCTCGGCGAATTCAGAATCTCAACGAAGAATTCGCCTTGGCTGCCATCAAGAAAGGACTTCGCAAGGGGGGTCCGGGTACTTTGCGTTACGAGGCGCATATGAAGAAAATGACTACTTTGAGGGAATTTGTAGCCTTTGCTGAGGGTTACATCCGCGCTGAGGACGACAATGGCAGTCCCACGAGGTTCCGATCCCGATCTCCTCGTCCAACAAACAAACAACAGACTCAAGATAGGTCTCGCAATCAAAGAGAACCTCGGCAAAACCAACCAACCGAGCACAATTCCGGTACCAAAGGGTACCGACAGCATTTTGTGCGATATGCTCCTCTCACTAAGAAGCGGCATGAGATGTACAACATCATAGAAGGCATGTTCGATCTACCCCCGCCGCTGCCAAAGAGCATTTTTACGGTGGTCGACAACTCGAAGAAATGTGAATACCACGGATTCAACGGGCATTCCACCGCAGAATGCCTCCAATTGAAAGACATCCTGGAGAGATTAGCCCGAGAAGGAAAACTAGTCGAGTTCATCAACCCCGACTTCTTCAAAAAGTTTTTCAAGAAATACAATGGTCAAGGTAAAGTTTTTAAGAAACCCATTCCATATAGACAGGATTACACGGGACCTCGGGTTGGGGAGGACAATCCCCAAATCCGAGATGATTCCGAGACAAGACGCCCGGAGCGGCAGGGTAGTCCTGTCATTAATGTAATCAGTGGAGGCCATCGTGGTACTGCCCGGCCAATCATACCACGCGACAATCGAAAACCGTACCCCACTGTCCTACCGGTTGAAACCATGAATGATAAAAAACGGCCTCGACCTGAGGAAGTGATATCTTTTTCCGAGAAAGACCTCGGTACAATTTCGGGCCCGCATGATGATCCCATAGTGCTTAACCTCAAGATCAACACTCACCGGGTGAAAAGAGTGTTAGTTGATACTGGCAGCTCGGCCGACATCCTGTATTTACCAGCCTTTATGCAAATGGGCCTCAACACTCGCGCCCTCCAACAACACATATCACCCTTGATAGGCTTCACGGGGGACGCCCTTCAACCTCGGGGAATGATGCCACTTAAAGTGACATTCGGTACATCCCCCCGAACAATGGAAGTCATGGTGGACTTCCTCATCGTGAATGCCTCTTCTGCGTACAATGCGATCTTGGGTAGAGCGACTTTGAATAAAATCGGTGCTATCATTTCTCCTTCCCACCTCAAAATCAAGTTCCACACCGAAAATGGGATAGGGGAAGAATGTGGCCAACAGCAGGTAGCTCGCGACTGCTACATGACAACCATTCAAGGTCATGGAGGTTCTGTTCACCAAGTCGATCAGCCTGATGCAAAGACCACTCCACAGCGGTTGCGTTCTAGTACTGACTTTTTGCCTCCAAACACCGACCTCGCATTGGACCCAGTGGATAAAGCTGAGGCAAAAGCTCCCCTTGAGCCCGTTGATGAAGTCGAACAAATTGAATTAGGTGACGGTAAAACACTTAATGTAGGAAAGGCGATCCAAGGGTCGGCACGGGCCGAGTTAATCAAATTCCTCCAAGAAAACCAATCTGTTTTCGCTTGGACTGCAGCCGACATGCCAGGAATTCCTAGGTCAATTGCCGAGCACCGATTGCACATCAAACCAGGCTCAAAACCAGTCAGACAGAGGAAGCGCAATATGGGGGATGAACGACAGCAAGCCGTCAAGCGCGAAGTACAGAAATTACTTGACGCTGGCTTTATAAGAAATGTCGAATGCCCAGAATGGACAGCCAATCCCGTGCTTGTCAAGAAATCCAATGGCGACTGGCGTATGTGTATCGATTACACCGATCTCAACAAAGCTTGTCCCATGGATCCTTTCCCTTTGCCCAAAATCGATCAATTGGTCGATTCAACCTCGGGACATGCTTATCTCAGCTTCATGGATGCCTTCTCCGGGTACAATCAGATCCGGATGAGCCAAGCCGACGAAGAGAAAACTGCTTTTACTACTAATTCGGGACTTTACTGTTACCGGGTTATGCCTTTCGGGTTGCGCAATGCTGGGGCTACATTCCAAAGAATGGTTAACACCGTTTTCCAAGGCCAGATTGGACGAAATGTAGAGGCATACGTAGATGATCTACTCGTCAAAAGCATGTCTGACCTCGACCATGTCCGAGATCTCCGCGAAACCTTCGCGACATTAAATTCGGCCAACATGAAGCTCAACCCAAAGAAAAGCTTCTTCGGTCTAACTGGTGGCAAATTCCTTGGCTTCATGGTTTCTATGCGAGGCATTGAGATTCATCCCTCCAAATCACAAGCCATACTCGACATGAAGCCCCCCCGAAATCTCAAAGAGCTGCAATCTCTCACAGGTAAACTGGCCGCTCTCAACAGGTTTATTGCGAGATCTGGGGATGTGTGTTTTCCTTTCTTTAAGGCCATGCGCAAGTCGGCCAAATTTGAATGGACAGATGAATGTGCGATAGCCTTTGACAAGGTCAAATCCTATCTCGCCAATCCACCGTGCCTCAGCAGGCCAACCGCGGGTGACACCTTGGTGTTGTATTTGGCAACAACGGGACATGCAGTAAGCGCTGCCCTTGTTCGCGAAGTGGGACGCGATCAGAAGCCGGTCTATTTTGTCTCACATGTACTTCGGGACGCCGAAACCAGATACTCCCAAATTGAAAAGGCGGCATATGCTCTAGTCATAGCTGCCCGGAAGTTGCGACCTTACTTTCAATCACATCCCATAAAGGTTTATACCGGGATACCACTCAAAAAGGCCTTCGCAAATTTTGATTCATCCGGGCGATTGCTAGCTTGGGCACTCGAGTTATCCGAGTTTGATGTCTCTTTCCATCCCCAAAATGCCCTGAAGTCCCAGATCTTCGCCGATTTTATTGCTGAATACTCTGGACTTCCTCCCGAATCTGAAGGACGCTGGGTAATTCATGTTGATGGTGCCTCTTCATTACAAGGAGCGGGCGCCGGGGTATCTCTCACTGGTCCACAAGGGGAAACCCTGAATTATGCTCTTCACTTTCAATTCCCGGTAACAAACAATACCGCGGAATACGAAGCCATGATAGCGGGTCTAAAGTTGGCTAAAGAATTAGGAGCCCGCGAGGTTCACCTCCGTAGCGATTCCGAGTTGGCAGTCAAGCAGATCAATGACGAATGCCGAGTCATGGATGACAACTTGCGCAAATACAGACAGCAGTTCCACCAGCTCAAGAGTCACTTTGACGAGGTCAACATTCAACATGTTTCTCGAAACAAAAATTGCCAAGCTGATGCTTTATCCAAGCTCGGTGCTTCGGGCAACCTTGACAAAGACCGGCCCGTGATTGTTATGGATGTTCCTGAATCCAGCATTCACATTGATACCACAGCTATTCTCACCATCATTGAACCTGGAGATTCCTGGTTCACCCCGATGTGGAATTTCCTTAACACGGGAGTTCTACCCACAGACCCATTGGAAGCCCGACGTCTGAAAAGGATCGCACCCATGTATTCTATTTTCAACAATCACCTCTATAAACGAGGATATGTGCGACCTTGGCTCAAGTGTATCAACGAAGAGATGGCATCAAAAATGTTATCAGAGGTACATGAGGGCATCTGTGGGAGCCATCAAGGGGCGAAAACTCTTGCAAAACGCATTCTCCGAGCTGGTTTTTACTGGCCAACCATGCAACATGATGCGGCCACTTTGGTCCGAAAGTGCGAACGATGCCAATACCACAGCAAGTTAAGTAACATTCCGGCATACGACCAGATATCCATCTCGGGGGCCTGGCCTTTTGACTTATGGGGAATAGACATAGTCGGGCCATTTCCCACAGCTGTTCGACAGCGCCGTTGGATAATTGTCGCAGTGGAATATTTCACCAAATGGGTTGAAGCTGAAGCACTGGCAACAATTACAGCCGCAGCAGCAGAGAAGTTCATTTGGAGGAACATCATTTGTCGCTTCGGCATACCACATGCACTCATCTCGGACAATGGAACTCAATTCAATGCAGCCCGCACCATCGCATTCCTGTCCAACTTGGGTATCCAAAACAATTTCACCTCGGTCAGCCACCCGGCTAGCAATGGATTGGCCGAAGTCACCAACCGTACAATCTTAGATGGTCTGAAGAAGAAAGTTGCAGAGAACAGGAAAAACTGGCCCGACATTCTTGATGGCATCTTGTGGGCTTATCGTACAACACCCAGAGAGGCTACACAGCAAACACCATATTCTCTGGTATTCGGAATGGAAGCAGTCACTCCAATCGAATTGATGGAACCATCTCTCCGTACTTTGACATATTCCGCTGAAGCGAACCGCGATGCACGTACTGCTGACCTCGACCTCATCACCGAAGGTCGGGAGAAAGCTCGCATACGCACCATGGAATATCAACGACGAGTTAAGCGTGCATTCGACAAACATGTGGTACCTCGTGCGTTTCAACCTGGTGATCTGGTTCTCAAAACTGTTGAAGCTACTGGCAAACATGTCAGTAAACTCGCTCCTCAATGGGAAGGTCCCTTCAAGGTCATCCGACCCCGAGGAAAAGGCGCATACGAGTTGGAAGATCCGAGTGGTTTCATACTTACTCGACCATGGAACGCTTGTCACCTTCGGAAATTCTACACTTAATGTATGATTTTACTTTCACATTGTTTTACTTCTTATATTCCATGTAAAGTTATGGGCGAGATAAGCCTTTTCTGTTCCATATTATGTATTTTACCTAGGCCGAGATACAAGTTTTTGTATGGTCTTAGGCTGTTATCAATATATATATATGATATTTGATTGTGTTCTTATTATTAGGGTACGAGATATATGAACGAAAGCCTTTTTTGGCAACGAAATAAGTCTTGGTTAACATTCCCGAGATACACAACAAATAAATGTAGTCTTCCGAGACGACGACTGTTAAAACAGTAACATAATTTGTGTTCGCGACATTAATCGAAAACCCCTCGGGGTAACGTATATGTTTCTCGCGACCTCTCCTTTCCCTGATGTCGAATAAACAAAAAAAAAGGGGGGCAAGAGGTATATATACAAAGCATAGAGGGATATATACAAAGCATAGATCGAGATAAAAGTTGAACGAAACATCTCAGACAAATCAACACAAGTTAAGAACTAGGATATAATATTTAAAACAGGTTACAAAAAGATCTGTTAAAGCCCCCCACATCTCGGGGTCTGAATAAAAATAGTACAACATTTCTGTTAAACCCCCACATCTCGGGGGTATGAATAAATTAATACATCACATTTCTGTTAACCCCCACATCTCGGGGGTATAAAATCATTTACTCCTAAACAAATTAAAATTCTGTTACTTCCTTGGCTCGATATGATCCTGCATATAAACAAAAACAAGGACTTAGTGAGCATAGGCCAGAATACAATATCTCGAGGAATAGGATATAAATTTACACTTACAAATAGATGGGTCCACCTTTCTGGGACTTTCATTTCCTCCTTCACGAGGTGAGATGTGAGCATCTAAAATCGCCTCATTTCCTTGCTCGTCTGGGTTGGTCTCATCTTCTTCAGTTGCCCTCATTTCGAGGTCCACACTGTTATCTTCCGACTCAGAAGGCAAATCATCCTGTCCTTCAGACGGGGCATCTGGCAAGTCGAGATGCTTGGGCCATTTAGCCTTGGGCCAGGGATGGACGATACCCAAAACCGGATGATTCTCCAGCATAAGGTCCTGATTAATAGGAGTCCCATCCGGGTTCAAAAATAAATCACCCTCTTCATCCCAGCGGTAACCCGACAGATTTTTTGTAACAACTTTTTCGGGGTTCACCTCGGTAAACCCTACCTGCTCGGGTCTAAACGGGTAATGGTCAGCTAGTGCCGAGAGATAGCCATGCACGGTTGCTGTCATCATGTCAACACATGCATAAGGGACAGCTTGTGTGAAGGCTCTGCTGCCCAGAAATTTGTTAAGTGTTTTCTTTGGCAGCTCATGCATCTCGGCCTGAAGTCGGGCGTTCTCTGCCCTCACGTCCTCCACCTCTTTAGTTCGGGCCTCGAGTTCGGTTTTAAGACGTGCCGACTTGCCCTTGTAATCCTCGGCTTTGCGTTTTTGATGCTGCAATTTCTCCTCTGCCTCCTTACGCTTGGCATCCGCTTGCACGCCCACATGCGTTGCAAACTCGAGTTTGGCCTTAAACACAGCAGCTTGGCCATGCGCTATTCTCATTTCCTTATCCTTTTTTGCGGCCGTTTGCAAAAAATAGTTCCTCTCTAGGACAGCCCTGTTCAACGCCTCTTGGTCAGTACGAATGACGAGGGAATCCCGTTTGTCCAGTGAGTCCTTTAGAAACCCGAAGTACACCCCGGCATCATGCAGTAAGCTCGATACATGACCAATAACTTGGTCGGGGTGCTCCTCAGCCCATTTCCTTTGGTACTGAGTGGTGGTTAACCTGAAGGTTTCCCGAGCAAAGGCAGCATGAACCTCGGGATGGTCTACCTCGTCCTGCATAAGAGAGTATCCGGGGAGATAGGCCAAAATGCTGTCCGGGAAACCCCGAGAAATATTTGTACCCCACACAAAACCAGTTTGTTGCGCCTGGTCAGAAACTCGCGACTTCAGGTACTCCCTATGTTCCTCCGAGGGATCCCACACGTTGGCGGCTGCGTCGTCAATAATTTTGTCTAATTCCCCTTGAGCAGCGTCAACTTGGGCTTGGGAAGGTTCCTTTACAACCTCCTGTGGTCTACCCGATACAATCTCGGATTGAATCTTTTGCTTTTTGGCTTCGGGATGACCAGAAACCGGACCCTTTCCCTTTTGCTCCCTTGTCAGACGTGGATGTGGAGGAACGTCTGAAGCTACTTCCTTCCTCTTTTGAGACCCCGCGAGTTTGGAAGAACCAGAGGTGTTGCCCTTGACACTCTTCCCGGTATGTGCCGATCTCGGCTCACGAGTTACCGGGGTAGAAGACGACTTCGGTGTTTTTTGAACTATAGCCGCCTTTGGCTTGGATGGGTTCTTAACCCCTTTCTTCTGAACAACCCCGCCTTCCGGGTTAGCTACAAGTGGGAAGGAACTAGCGGCCTTCCACGGCAATGCCATACAACCGTGACCTGCGACATAAAGGGTATGCGAAAGTTAGTACATTATTCATGTTATTACGAGTTAGATCAATAAATATGATGCACAGGTATACCGGTGTAAATTAAAAGCAAAAAACACTAACTTGTGAAATAATAATCAAGAATTTCTTTAGCCTTTACATCAGCTGGAGTCAGGGGATCAGGTGAGGTCGGCATCAATTTTTTCTTTTCTAGACGGCGCCATTCCTTTTGTACCTTCAAAAAACATTTCAGTTCCTCCGGGTTCTCGAGATATACCCACCCGTGGTTCCACTCGTCCGCTTTGGACAGTTGCTCAAACAGCGCCAAACCATTAGAGCGCTTCCGTATCGCGAGATAACTTTCACTGTTATATAACACGGTGAAGTAATGGAAGAATAACCCGACACTCGGGAAATATTCCTTTAACTCGGGCAAGTAGTCGAATACATATTTGAAGCTCATGATATAACACCACGCGGGTGCGGTCAACTGTGCAGGAGCCACTTCGAGATGTCGCAATATCTCGCGTGCGAATTTGGACAACCTTATCTTGAACCCGCACTTTGGCATTTTCCAATATATGCACATGCCGCGCTCTGAGTCGTGAGCTCGGTCATTGGGACCCGGAGCTACCATCCGAACTGCCTCTCGAGAATACTCTTTTCTGCTGGCCTCCAGCACAAGTTCGTTGTAGAAGGCATTACAATAATCTTCACACTGGACAACCAGCTTGGGTGCAATACCAGCAGATGTAGGGAAGTTAGTATCATTGGCGTGGCCATCTCGGGGAACTATTATTTTCTTGGCCTTCTGATTTTTGGTTTTCGAAGGCCCTTGTGATGTTCCCACGGGGGTGTCAACTAGTTCACCCCGAGATGAACTTTCGTGCTCATCTCCTTCCGCATATTCTTCCTCCTCATTTCCTCCCGACATTACGTCAGAATGTGCGGGAATCATTCCATATAAACTCTTGCCCCTACCAGGGCGGGGGGGTGAAAAGGATAGGGGAGACACCGCCTCATAGGTATGGGGGGATTGGTCCCGAGATCCACCTTGTTCTTCGGCCATTTCTAAATTTACGAATAAACAGGATTGGCTTAAGTCACCGACCTTACTATTACAATATCAGTTTCTAAAAGCATTCATGTTACTAATGCACATTAGATGTCACAGTTATGGTAGGCAAATAGACTCCTATAACATTACCATACTAATGTTATTCATTACTTCACTCCCTAACTTCGGCCAATAAACATTATAACATGCCGGATGTGCTAATTTAATGCCAGTTACCGAGGTGATAAAGGCTTACCTTTTTGGAGGTTGAGATGCTCGACTCTCGTCCGACGTCTACTTCCGAAATTGGCAGCTCCTGAATTCCGAGATTGTTTTTGCTCTTTCACTCCGATATCAAATGATTTAAGGAAGCGGTACTGAATAAGTGGGGAGGGGGGCCGAAATATATACAGGTTTTCCTTTTTTCCCGCTCGATATTTGCGTAGTTTTCGAAACGACGCCAAGAAACGTCGCGCGCTCTCCTTTCATCATGGCGACGCTTCGATTCCCGCGCTCGTTCAACGGCCGCGAGTTCCCACCGAATTAATGAATGCCACGTGTCACGCACGGATTGAGCCATCACCTCGACTTGCAGACTGATTTGATGGCTGACTTGATGGCTCACGGCGGTTAACGGAAGACGAAGCGTCAGGCATTTAATGCCGATATATTATATATACACCCTCCGTCTTTCTTTAACGATCCATCAACCGTACAATTATCCTCCTCTCTCACACTATCACGAGATGAATGATCAAGTGAGCAACGAGATTGCCCTTGAAAAAGATGATATTCCGTCATCTCGTCTATGTCCCGAGATTACCATCCACAAGCCCAATGATGCAGACGACCCATTAGCTTGGGACCGATGTGCGATTTGCAAGTTGAGGGGATATTCTCCGCAAATGTTTCATTGTGACAGCTGTGAAGAAGCCTTTCATCCCGGGTGTTCGGCTCGAAGATCACCTCGGAACCATAGTGATCCTCGCTTCACATCCTTCACTTGTAGACAATGCCTTCACCACGCACGTCGGATTAATAAGGTTGCCGACGACATTGTTTAATCCAATGGTGTGGTCTTCACGCTCAACAGTAAAGGAGGCTACATTAACTATCTTTGTGTCCATCTCTTCCAAGATCCGATGTTCTTTAGTATCAATAGGCTTTGTTATTATATCAGTTTGAGTTAGATTTTGTATGAGTTTGAAATATCAATGAACATTTAATCTATTTTTCATTGTTGTCCTATTTACCTCGGGTTTCCATCTCGTTTTACTTACAAACCATTTAACACGCGCACCAAAAAAAAAAAAAAAAAAAAAAAAGAGATGGCGGTT
This sequence comes from Carex kokanica, assembly GCA_025461125.1. NCBI lineage: Eukaryota > Viridiplantae > Streptophyta > Magnoliopsida > Poales > Cyperaceae > Carex > Carex kokanica. The sequence continues at coordinate 211,559 of JAJGRX010001428.1, forward strand.
TAAAACCTGCCTATTTTAAAACCTGCCTATTTTAAAACCTGCCTATTTTAAAAACCTGCCTATTTAATGATATACAGTTGGGCAGATGGCGGTTGAACGACTATAAATAAGATACTCCTTCCAGAGAGGGATATACTTTTCTCTACATACTTTCCCTTTTGCTTTTGCTTTTTAGAAAAAAATATTTCCACCTCGCATCTATCATGTCTGTTAACCGACATGCTTTAGAGTTCCTAGAGGAACGTGCAAGGCAACGCCGAGCTATTGAGCGTCGAATTATCCCATCTCGCCCTGTTGGTTCATCCAGCTCCAGCCGAGGTCCCCAGCGACGTGTACTTACAACCGAGGAGAGGGAGGACTTGATCCAAGACTTTCCCAATGACTTGGATTGGATGCTGGATAACGAGTCTGTCACCATCCGAGACCTTTTAAATTACAAGCTGGCAGTATTCAGGGAGGTGGGCGACGAATTTAACATCGTCGAATTCCTCGGACCTCTTCGCGATTGCCTGGCATGTGGGAAATCTGCCCTAAAAGAAGACATGGTCAAATGTCGGGGTTGTCGCACGTGGTGGCATCCCTCTCATTTTTTGATTCATGATCGGTCAGATCCCCGACGTCGATTCTTCAGATGTCAAACTTGCCAAAACCGACATCCCAATGCACCCACATTGGCTACAGCTACTCCGGACCAGATTTGGGAAGACGATCATTTTGAAGATCCGGATAGTGAGATGATGGACTTCATCCCTTCACCTCCGGGATTTCATTAAATTACTTATAAGAATAAAAGCTAATAGGCTAAGTAGATCCACCTTTTATTTTTTGCTTCAAGCCTTAATTCATCTCGAGTTGTAGCCTTTATTTCTGATTGAATCTTTTAGTTTAGCTCGAGTTGTAACGAGTCTTTATTAATATAAGAAGGGTTTATTTATGTTTGGTACTTTTTTAATTGTGCTTTCATGAGTTATACACCCTCAAGTCGAAAGCATCTCGCTGATGCATTCCGACTTCGGGGGCTAATGATAGGGCCATGTTCCACAGGCCCTTTAATTTAAACTGGGCCATGAACGACTGGGATTCGGACCTCACTAAGAGGCCAACCCGAAGTCATATGAAAGGCCCAAATATCCACCAAGTCGGGGCCCAATACAGCGGCCCCAATATGCCTTAAATGGGGATCGTGTTAACCGACATGCGGGATGATAGTGGAAACGGCTAACTTAATGCCTCCCATCCCAGTAACGGCTGACATAACTACCCACGTCCTCCATAACTGCCCGAGATAGCAGTTATGGACGGACTATATAAGGCAGTGATTCCCATGAAGCAGGGACACTTTTTCCAACCACAAGAGAGATCATACAGGATAGAGTCAGAATCTCTCACAATCCACCCTGAGTTCACAATTCACTTCACACCTCGGCCTGCCATCTTTTGGCAGGACGAATCCGACTCAGCCCAACTTCCCATACGGCCTCATCTCCCGAGATAGGACGTATCAAATCCGAACTGTTGAAATCTATCTACTTTACGAGTGATGCGTCTACATGGGCAAATTTTAAACATTTAAATTAATTTAGTATAAAGTCAAGCGTTAAAATTAGAAGGTTTATAAATTCATTTTAATGAATTTAATTTTTGAATGTTTTTTTACCACCTGATTCTAAAAAAAATATAATTCCAAAATTTAAAATTTTGCATATAAATACATCACTGTTGATGAGTTTCAACAGTTCAGATTCATCATTTGAACATGATAGTATTTGAGAAGGAAAGTTTGTAATGATGTGTGTGTGATTATAGCAGAACTAGGGTGTTTTTAAGTTCATTAAGTCTCTTAAATTAATTCTAAAACTTATTGGATTGGCTTTATATGACGATCTCAAACCGTTGAACTGATATATCTTACGAGTTATGTGTCTACATGCAAATATATTTCGAATTAATTTTCAAGTGGTAAAAAATATTCAAAAGATGAATACATTACAATTAATTTATAAACCTTATAAGTTTGACTGCTTGATTTTATACTAAAATTAACTGTAAAATTTAAATTTTTTGCATGTACACCAATCGCTCGTACGGTAAAAAAGTTTCAACGGTTTGGATTCGTCATTTGAAACCAATCCGATAAATTTTAGAATTAAGTTCACAAAGGAACTTGGTGAACTTAAGGACGCCTTAATTCTACTCATGTCATTATATTAATTTTTTACTAACCTAATCAGTGATTTGAAAGAAAGAAATTAAATTATTTGGTACTAACCTAATCAGTGATTTGAATGAAAAGGAAATTAAATTGATAGAAAGCAGCTACCTTAAATATGATGTCCATTTTTTATGTGAAGTGAAGGATTTTCAAATACTATAATCATTTTACTGCTCTGATCGATATTATCTTTTTAAATTACTGAATTACATAATTATTAAGTGTACTTATTGTAGCCTCAGTTCTAGATTCTGGCAATATTAACTTAGCTTTTAGGAGGCAACTAACCGGAGAACTTAGGAAAGAATGGAGTAGGTTAGTTTCTCAACTTAGGGTAGTGCACTTAGATATTGATCAGACTGATACTTTGAGTTGGAGATGAAATACTAATGGTAAATTTACGGTACACTCTTTATATATTTGGCTTGAGTATGGAGGAATTAAAAATGTTACTTTTGATATTATTTGGAAAGTAAAGATTTCATTTAAGATTAAAATTTTCTTTGTGGCTTGTTAAGCAAAAAAAGATACTGAGTAGAGTGAATTTGAGCGAAAGAGGTTGGTCAAGATATGTAGCTTGTCTGTTTTGTGGGGCACCTGAAACAATAGATCACTTATTTTTGCAATGTTCATTTTTTAGAACAATTTGAAATTGGATAGCTGATTATAACAACTTTACGTTTGATATTATGACTTTTGAAGAATTATGATTTATTGATGCTCTAATTCCTTTTAAAGATAGGTATTTGATCGAACTTGTGAGAAGGGCAGTATTATGAGTCATGTAGTTAACAAGAAATAAGCTTTGTTTTCAAGAGATTCGTACTTCTCTTAGATCCATTGGATCTCAAATTATTTCTTTAGCACAATTTTGAAAAGGAAGAGATACTCTTCTTAATGAAATCAGTGGTACATATCACTTTTATCAAAAAAAAAAAATTAAGTGTACTTATTCAGAGACGGATGATGATAAAGAAAAAAGGGACAAAGTCTTTTCTATAAATTAAAAAGAGTGAGGCTATGGTACTATGCATAGCACGGATTGGTCCATGCTACGGCTCAATATTTGAATTTTTAAAATTTTAACGGTCGATCCGAACCATTCAACATGATTATAAAATGAATATGTACTTGCAAACCAAATTTTAAATTTTTTTGAATTTTTTTACTATTTTTTTAGATAGGTAGAAAATCACTGTTTTTGGATGGTCCAGAATTTTCAGATCAAGTGATTTTCTATCTACCTAAAAAAATAGTAAAAAAATTTGAAAAAAATAAAATTTGGTTTGCAAGTACATATTCATTTTATAATCATGTTGAACGGTTCGAATCGACCGTTAGAATTTTGAAAACTCAAATATTGAGCCGTAGCACAGATCCAACTGTGCTATGCATAGTACCATAGCCTCACTCAATTAAAAATTAATTATTTTGTCTTTGTAATTTTTGTATTCATTAATACTTTTCAGTCTCCTTGTAAAATGAAATTTTATATCATATTTTTCAGTTGCCAATGTCAATATTATAATCCAGCCCTATATTTTTTCGACTAAAATATATAGTTTTACTAATTACAAATTTGGTAAGGTATGTGAACATGGCGTTATTTGTAGTGTTTGGCAAATACCCCCACGGGTCAGACCCGTGCCCGCCCGCCCGGGACCCGTGCCCGTGCCCGTGCACGGGTACACGGGTTCAACGGGTACGGGTTGAGAAGGGACGGGTACGGATTTTTTTAAAATTTACCCGTGATACCCGTCCCGTTTCAAACCCGTACCCGCCCGTACCGACCCGTGGACCCGTATTACCCTTACCCGTACCCGTACCCGAATACCCGTGCCCGCCTACCCGTAGACCCGTGCCCGCCTACCCGTACCCGAACCCGAACCAGAACCCCTGTACCTTTTTTTTTTTTTTTTTTTTTTTTTTTTTTTGAAATTCGAATTTTTTTGAAATTCGAATCTTTTTTCCCCCCCAACCCCTGTCAGCCCCTCCCCCCGGATCTTATGTAGATATGTATATATGTATATATGTATACACATATATATACATGATGTTAAGTAATTAGATTTATGTTTGAATAGGTTATATTTTATTTTTGAAATTCGGATTTATTTCTAATAGGTTAAATAAGTATGTTATATTTAGTTTTTGAATATGCCAAGTAATTAGATTTATTTGTGAATAGGTTAGATTTTATTTTTCAAATTCGGATTTATTTTTAATAGGTTAAATAAGCATGTTAGATTTATTTTTTGAATATGCCAAGTAATTAGATTTATTTGTGAATAGGTTAGATTTTATTTTTCAAATTCGGATTTATTTTTAATAGGTTAAATAAGCATGTTAGATTTATTTTTTGAATATGCCAAGTAATTAGATTTATTTGTGAATAGGTTAGATTTTATTTTTCAAATTCGGATTTATTTCTAATAGGTTAAATAAGTATGTTATATTTAGTTTTTGAATATGTTAAGTAATTAGATTTATTTGTGAATAGGTTAGATTTTATTTTTCAAATTCGGATTTATTTTTAATAGGTTAAATAAGCATGTTAGATTTATTTTTTGAATATGCCAAGTAATTAGATTTATTTGTGAATAGGTTAGATTTAATTTTTGAAATTCGGATTTATTTCTCATAGGTTAAATAAGTATGTTAGATTTAGTTTTTGAATATGCCAAGTAATTAGATTTATTTGTGAATAGGTTAGATTTTATTTTTCAAATTCGGATTTATTTCTAATAGGTTAAATAAGCATGTTAGATTTAGTTTTTGAATATGCCAAGTAATTAGATTTATTTGTGAATAGGTTAGATTTTATTTTTCAAATTCGGATTTATTTCTAATAGGTTAAATAAGCATGTTAGATTTAGTTTTTGAATATGCCAAGTAATTAGATTTATTTGTGAATAGGTTAGATTTTATTTTTCAAATTCGGATTTATTTTTAATAGGTTAAATAAGCATGTTAGATTTAGTTTTTGAATATGCCAAGTAATTATATTTATTTGTGAATAGGTTAGATTTTATTTTTCAAATTCGGATTTATTTCTCATAGGTTAAATAAGTATGTTAGATTTAGTTTTTGAATATGTTAAGTAATTAGATTTATTTGTGAATAGGTTAGATTTTATTTTTCAAATTCGGATTTATTTGTAATAGGTTAAATAAGTATGTTAGATTTATTTTTTGAATATGCCAAGTAATTTGCATTTATTTTTTAATCTATTGTTTTCAAATAATTCATTATTATTTTTAAAGTAACTGATTTAAGAAATTTTTGATTTATATTTTATTGTTTTAAAGTAATTGATTTAAAATATTTTAAAGTAATTGATTTAAGAAATTTTTAATTTATATTTTATTGTTCAAAATTTAAAGTAATTGATTTAAGCAATATTGTTTTAAAATAATTCGTAACTTTGATTTTGATTTTAGTATCACAATAATTATTGAGTTCAAATATGCAATCATGTTAAATGAATTTTGATTTGTATTTTATTGGTTTAAAAAGAAAAAAAAAACAAAAACAGAAAAAAAAAAAAAAACAGCAGCAGCCTAAAAAACAGAAAAAAAAAACAGCAGCAGGAAAAAAAAAAATTACCCGCCCGGACCAGACCCGTTATACCCGGACCTAAACCCGCTTACCCGTGACCCGTGTTGCCCGTGACCCGTGTTGCCCGTGACCCGTGTTACCCGTGACCCGTGTTGCCCGGGGGGTTTGAGAGGGGCCGGGTAGGGTTTTTCAAAAAAATACCCGTGCTAACCCGTCCCGTGTCGCCCGTGACCCGCGTTACCCGTGACCCGCGTTGCCCGTGACCCGTCCCGGGTTTTACCCGTGCCCGCCCGCCCTTACCCGTTTGCCAATCACTAGTTATTTGTGATGTAAAAATTTGACTCGACAAATACACTTTTTAATTTATTTATGTTGTTTTGGTTGAAATGACGGAGCCGTGATGGATTATGATTCGCATAAAACATAAAGAAAATATCCTTTTAATTGCCTTGAATTCAAAATGTCAAAAAGGCAAACATAGATTGTCAAACATCTACATAGATATGCTTTCATAAGTGAACACATTTAATGGAAATATGTATTTATTTAGGAAACATTTCTACTGCCACCTAACGCCAAATTATTGTCAAAAAATGGCCTAGTTACATTTTGATAAAAAAATTTAAAGGACAAAATAAAAATAAAATTTAAGGGGGGCTTGCTTGTCCCCTTAACCTATACCTCTTTCTGTCCCTATACGGCATCAGCATTTTTTGAAATTAAATCGGACTTTCAATGTTCATAATATCTAATTTTATATCTTTATAAATTAAATGTACCTTGATGAATTTTTCCTAATTTGTTGCTTTCACAATTCTTTATTTGATAACAAACTACACGTGACACGTCAACATGAGTTAAGCTGTTTGGTAGCATCTCTTTTTCAAAAGAGGAAAGTTCTGAGGTTAGTCATAAACAGTGATAGAATAAGTATTTGACATAGCATAATGCAAACAAAATAATATAATTCAAGCATTAACTGAGAAAACAACTACTTCTAATATGAGTTCCAGAGAAACAAAAAGGTACTATATAATATGAACTGTCTTATGAATTAAAAGAAAAAGAAAACTAGATACTGAGTTTTTACTCGGGTCATGTATCACCGTATGTACTCTATGTACTATCCGTTTATGACAATTATGTATCTGATTATAACTGTGTTAAAAAAAAATGGTTAGGCCCGATTTCATATTTTGATAAAAGTTTAGTTTTAACTTGTACATTTATTTATGAGAAAATTCGGTTTATAGCATCTTTCATGATTTGGGCATTTAAATAAAAGGGGCAATTTCATGTATATCCCTCAAAAGTTTCAATATTACATATTTATCCCTCCAAAATTAATAATTACATATTTATCCTTGAAAATTGTAAAAACTCACATATTTGTCCAATCTAACTCTATAACATATCAAATACCTCCAAAAATAATTAGATAATATTTTTTTAAATTTTAAAACTAATTTTACAATATTAATTAATAATATATTGACCATTATGCCATTTGTTTCTATCTTTTTAGTCCGCCTGAGTTCTCTTCTTTTTAAGACACCAAAACTCCCTCCTCTCTCTCCATACGAAAATTGAAAATTTAAAGTAGCGAGGAGCGGCATAAACCTGTGAGAGGGGTGGCGACAAGAGAAGGCTGGGAGAAATCCGTGATTTGACACATTTCGAGAGAGAAGGGGGAGATTCGGCGCCTTAAAGAGAAGATAACTCTAGCAGACTAAAGTGATACAAACGAAGGGCATAATGGTCAACATATTATTAATTAATATTGTAAAACAAATTTCAAATAAAAAAATATTATTTAATTATTTTTAGAGATACTTTATATGTTATTGAGTTAGATTGGATAAATATGTGAGTTTGTAAAATTTTCAAGGATAAATATGTAATTATTAATTTGAGTGAGGCTATGGTACTTCGGCTAGTGTACTATGGCTAGTGTACTACGGCTCAATATGGTACTTTTTAAAATTCTAACGGTCGATCCGACCGTTCAATGTGATATCCATATGAATATGTACTTGCAAACTAAATTTTATATTTTTTCGAATTTTTTTACTATTTTTTTAGATAGATAGAATTTTGATGGTCCAGAATTTGTATAAAACACTGAAAATTCTACCTATCTAAAAAAATAGTAAAAAAATTTGAAAAAATATAAAATTTAGTTTGCAAGTATATATTCATATGGATATCACATTGAACGGTCGGATTGACCGTTAGGATTTTAAAAAGTACCATATTGAGCCGTAGTACACTAGCCATAGTACACTAGCCGAAGTACCATAGCCTCACTCATTAATTTTAGAGAGATAAATACGTAATGTTGAAACTTTTGAGAGATATACATGAAATTCCCCCTAAATAAAATATTGGGTTCGTTTTCTTTTTGTTTTTCCTTTTTGTGCATTTTATTGGGTTCATTTTCTTTTTGTTTTTCCTTTTGTGCTGGTGTTGCGGGAAGATTGACTGACAAAAGCTGTGAATGGGAAAACACCGTTTGGAAGTCATTTCTGTGTCCACTGCTGCTAGAAAACCGCCCCTTTGCTGGGCGGTCCACTGCCTCTAGCCAACCGCCCAGCGGTGGGGCGGTTTCCATTTTTTTTTTTCAAATTTTATATATTTTTAAGATGTATTGTTGTTTGTAAATAAGGTATATATTTTTATAAGAAAATTAGCGTTGATATATATATTTTTAATGATTTAAGATGTATATATTTTTAAGATGTATAAATATTTTTAAGATGTAGGTATTTTTATTGTTGTTTGTACTAATTATTAATGATTTATGTTGTATATTGTATTCCTTGAAGTATTTATTCCATCTAGTTATTGTTTATTTATGTTTTATGTTGTCAATCTGTGTATATTTAATTGCGTTATGAAAATAACAAAACTGAAGCATATAAAATAGTTACAAACTACGAATTAAATCAGTTCACAAACTCATCGACGACGACCGAACAAATTTAGAAATCGACGAGTTCTGAATCTGCTTCCAGTCTGTTGTTCGACACTACTACCGCTACCGGATGCCTCTGCATGACTACTACCGCTACCGGTGGCCTCAGCAACAACTCTAGCATTTTCTCTTTCGTTGGCTTCGTTGATGGCATCTGCATTCCAGTTCACCAAAAATGATATGTTATTGAAATCGAAAAATATAAAATGAATTATAAAATACAAAATGAAATGTACCTGCTCACTGCCTGTCACAAGTTGAACGGCGAGCCTGATGTCCCATTCGCCTACCCTGCATCTGATCCATTGTCATTACAGCACGCTTGTGGGGCCTTCTCCCTTTTCTGATATAAAAAGAAGTTAAATAACTATATTAAAAAGATGGTCAGTGCATATACAAAGCAGTGTTGTAAATAACGGTATGCGGTCGTCGGACGGACGGGGTACCGCCAAGCGATTAATCGGTATGCGGCTGATTAATCGGAATTATGCGGACAATTTAACGTTTTTATTAAATTTATGTATATATATCATAATTTATTAAAAATAATTTATTTAACTCATTAATATTATCAAATAAACTTAATTTAACTTAATTTTATTATTATAACATGACACTACACTTATTTCTTCTTAACACATAAGAATTTTACATGTGTAAGTAACACATTTAATGAAAAAATAAATTTGAGAATTAAGTTTTTTCAAATACTAATAACATATTATTTGAAAGAAATGAAAATTTCAACATAAAATCACTAAATTTAGTTTATGATAACAACTTAATTTCATAAATAAACACGTCATACTAATTGAAATAATTACATTAGTAAGTAAGAAAAATATATGGTATATAAATAATAGAAGAATTAATCAATTTTAAAGTAAGAAGAACAAATATATATAAAAAAAATATTATATGTATATCCAAGCACAAATAAAACTACAATACATAATTTATAAATCTTATTATCACACGTTATCACTGAAAAAAAAAATTAAAATTTTTTTTTTACTGAAATAAACGGGAATAAACAGGAATAAACGGGAATAAACGGGAATAAACGGGAATAAACGGACGATTAAACGGTAAAACGGCCGATTAATCGTTTCCAACCGTTAACAGGCCTCCGTTAAGGGTATGCGTGACGGTTAAGCTGCCGTTAACGATTAAACGGCCGTTTAATCGGCCGTTAAGAGCGTTTTTTACAACACTGATACAAAGTATTCTCCCTAACCTGATCTTCTTGGGTGAGTTGAGTTCATCCCTACCCTGCATGACCCAAGTTTGGGTCACCCGAGTTGTCATAACCCGAGTGGTCAAAACCCGAGTGCTGTTGCACCGGACTATCATGACTTGTATTGTCCATAGAAGGTCCAACCCCGGACCGACGCATGACCTTTCTGGAATATAACTCCATTATCGGGGTACCCGTAGATTGAAAAGTATTATAAACACACTCCAACCATCCTCATCTGTTATTGGATACTTTACATAGTAAGGTTTATCCCTTCCTGTGTCAACCCGAGTAACTAAATCTATGTCATACCGGTTGTTGTTTACACCAATCCTTTCAAATATATTTTGCTTAAGTTCCAGAAATGAGGTGTTTTCATTAACCTCAAAGCCGTGGGTTGGATCTTTCGTGTAATATACTCCCTCCACACCCACCACGAACTTCCCGCCAGCATGCAGTGTAACAAACATTTTGATAACTACATTAATAAACAAACTTTTATCACTTACAAAATAATAATACACAATTAAATTATTAGTAAACAACAACAATTAAAATTATATAAAATAAAAAAAAAACTACAGTAATCAACAGTAATCTACAGTAATCTACAGTAATAAACAGTAATCTACAGTAATCTACAGTAATAAACAGTAATCTACAGTATCAACAGTATAAACAGTAATCAACAGTAATCAACAGTAATGCACAGTAACAAACATTAACATAAATAGTAATAAAAATAATAATAAAAAAAATATAAAAAAAATACCTGCGGAGCACAGTAAAGAGCGAGAGGCGAGGCGAGAGTGAAAATGAAATGTGAGGGAGAGAGTGCGCTGAATTCGGGTATTTATAGCTTTGACAGTGGACCGCCCCATTGGGGAGCGGTTTGCTTGGCCTGGTTGACCGCCCGATGGGAGAGCGGTTTGGCGGGTAGGGTGAACTACCCCATCAAGGGGCGGTTGGGGCATATTTAAATTTTTTTTCCGAAATGAGGACATTTTTAATATATATATATTTTTTAGGGTATTAATAAAAATCTCGGCATTTCAGTCTCTTGTCGCTTTGACAAAAGTTTTTAGTATCATTTTCTGTGTCTTTCACTGAATAACAAACCGTGTCACGAATCACTAACGTTGGCCCATTCTATTTCTACGTAAGACATAGTTCCATGCAACTCTATGAATTATTCAACAAAAATAGTATTTTTGCAATTAGCTTAGGAACGATATTATGTGTTTAACTGACTAAATCTCTTAATATAGCAGTCGGTCAATGAGCAATTTTCTTAAAGATGACCCGCTACCCTGCAAAAAAAGTTTCAGAAAAGTGCCACTGCCACATAATCGTTATTCACTGAAACCTAACAGTAAAAATGTTGGGTCGTTGGGTGTGTTAGGAACAAGTCATGCTCCACTGACAGATGTACGGTTCAAATCGTGACTAGTACCCTAAAGCTATTTCCTCCTTTACATGCACACGCTTCACATGCGCAACATTTTTTATATCGAAAATAAGACAGATTGTTTTTTTTGTTTTTTTTTTGTATGTCATGTAACTGAATCAATAATTCAGTCTTATTGGGTATCTACTGAAACCAAGGTTATGAATAACGTTTATAGCGTCATAGCGGGAAGGCTAAAACAAAAGCTATAGCGAATAGCGTCGCTATAGCGGAAGCTATTCCAAATAACGTTTTTTTTTTTACGTTTCGTATATTCAATATTTGTACTAAATATCAACATTATCTAAAGTCTCATAGAACAATAACTAACACCAAAGTAATTAAGAAATTATAATATTCATATTGAACCCGTAGAAAGTCCAAATTGCGGTTCAAAATATCCATAGTAATATCATAAACTATTAATTTTTCCTATTAAAAATATTTTAAACATCATGATTTATGACATAATCTATTTTTTTTTCTATTCAAATTTTAATTTTGGTTTGGACTTTTTTTTCTATTCAAATTTCAATTTCTATTCCCAATTTCAAATTGATTTATCTGTAGCAAGTAGCAACCAATTCAATTTCGGTTTGAGATTTTTTTTTTTTATCTTTATTTAAAACCCATATAAATTGCTTACAAAAAAAAAAAACTCATATTTTATAGCTCAAATAGCGGACCACTATAGCGCTGTAGCGGCTGCTATAGCGGCCGTAGCGCAAATAGCGCATTTTGATGTTATAGCATAGCGTTTGGGGTCCAAAAACGCTATAGCGCCGCTATAGCGTGCTATTTAGAACACTGACTGAAACTGAATTAATGGTTCGGTTTAGTAATTGTTGGAAGTTGCTACGTGCTTGACTACAAAAAATCTGAAAAATTAATTGATATTTGAGTCTGTATAAATTAATCCAACAACAACTTTGAATTTAGTGTATAATTAATTTATATTTGAGATAGAAATCAACGAAACAAAACTAATGATTTGATCCCATTGAGATCAGACCAATGAAACCGAACCAATAATTTGATACCATTAATTTTTAATACCGTGTATCCGTTGATGTAAAATCAGTCCTAAACGGGATCGGTTCTATCCATTTATCATAAAAAATAACAATTCAAATATTTTGTTTTCAATAATTTGATTTTTGTTTCTAAAAAAAATTTGGACATGCGCACATACTCTCCATTATTATCTCCTCTTTCTGTTGGCAGAGGCGGATCTACACTATGTCCAGGGGGTGCTAAGCCACCAGGATTTTGAAATTTTTAATCACGTATGTTGGAATTTAATTGATTTTTTATTTCTTTGAAGTTTTATATAGTTTAGCCCCCTCATAAAATGGTAGATGTGTACTTGTAGTCTAGTGGTTAAGATTTTATTTTATTTTTGAGAGATCTTGAGTTCAAGTCCCACTAACCACAAATTAATATTTGTGCATTTTAAGTTTCAGTTCTCTCTAACTAAATTTTTTAGTTCCGTCCCTGCCTGTTAGTGTGTGCAGTGCAGTGTGCATGTGAGGAAACAAACACCAATCACCATAGTCCATAGGCATACAGGCATACATTGAGTCAATGACCAAACATGTTGACTATTAATTAGACTATTTGACACGAGTACTCAGTAGTCAGTAGTCACTGGTCATTCTCATAAAAATTCAAACATGGAGAGAACATAATATCTTCAATAGGGGTGTTAATGGTATCTTTTTAGCTGTTTATCCGACTCGTATCGTATTTGATAACCAAATGCACAAATGGGTGAGGATGTGGGTAATGATTATTTCGTATCTATTACCCTATAGGATAATTATAAAATCTAAATATATATTTAATTTAATTTTCAACTATTCGTGTTTTTGAATTTTCTTTTTTTATAAAAAATAATTTAGTTTGAATTGATTGTACATTTATTTTTTTATTAAAATGTAATTACATATGGGTGAAATGAATGAGTTTTCTATATTTAATTTGTAAAATATAATAAAACAAATTATTATATTAGTATTATCCATTATTTATCCGTTACCGTTTTGTTACCCGATAATATTAACAGGTAAGGGTAGGGTAGGGTAAGATCAATTTTTAATGGGTATGTGTATGAAAATGCCTCCTCCCGACCCGTACCGTACCCATTGACAGGGACGGACCCACACACAGCCAGAGGGAGGCAGCTGCCCCTTCCTGGATTTTGAAATTCAGTAGAAAAATATGGGTCCAGTACCACTTTGCCCCTCCCTGGAAATTGTTTTGCCCCTCTCTGGACTGGAAAGCCCGCCAGACCAGTCCAAAAGCACTGTTAATGAGAAATTTTGTTATTTTTATAGAAATTTATGGATCCGGACCGACTTTGTTGTTTTTTAATATGTAAAATGATATTACTTTGTTGTTTTTTATTATGTAAGACTATACTAATTTTATTGCTTCTTATTATGTTGATTGTTTTTTTTTATCTAATACCCGATTAGTTAATGAATTTGAACCCGATAAGTTATTTTAACCTGATTCCTGCTCCTCCCTAACATAAATTCTGCGTTCGCCCTTGTCCATTGACACCCCTAATCATCAAGTTTCTCGTGGAAATTTGACCGGACATGGAAGCGCACTTGATATGTCATTTTCTAAGATAGCTACGTAATTTAATTCCATTTGGGGATTTTTATGTTCATTTATTTACAGGAAAATTGAAGCCTCACCGGCATGGACTAATTTGTTTTTTACTTGGCATATATTTTTCTGATTATAATTTGAAATGGTGGATATTATTTTACAAATTATTGGCTCATGGGCGTTGATAGATTTGAATTTGAGAGAGAAGAAGAAAACATTAAGGTAGATAGTGAATTTTGTAATAATTTTGTGTGAATCCCTAATTAGATTCTTTTTCTAACTTATTTCAACCTAAGCATCTCCTACTCCTACCCTATATTCTCTAAAAAATTACTTCCCTAATGATATTTCATAATCATAAACCCTGCCATTGTTCCTTGCTAAAATTAAATTAGAAGCATGACCATATCTTATTATATCAAAAATAACTCCCAAATGGCATCTGAAAATCATTATTATTCATTTTGGAAAGCTATTAGGACCGTTTTCAGATTGGTAATATCAAATTCAACATCTTTATGTAGAAAATATGAATTTTCTTTTTTACATATGCAAAACGTGATAAAAACCCTAGTGTTTTTCTAACATAGTCAACACAAGAACAGTAGCTTATTTTGATATATTAAAGCGTTGTATATATTTTTAATACATCTAAAAACTACTGAGTGAATTACATGACAATGATTTAAGGTCATTAATCCATTTAAACAATAAATTATGACAAGTGGCCAAGTGACAATAACCAATGATTTAGAGGGCTAAAATGAGGTGAGTAAATGCCCTTAAATCTTAATGGTGAGACAATTTAGTTAACTAACTAGAGAAAGACCGGAATTTCAATTTCAATTTCAATTTCAAGGCAGTTGTAAATAATGACATCAGAAATCCATTATTATTAGGATAAAGATTTTTTTTCCCTGGCTCCTATCCCCATTCATCCCCCAATCATTAATTATCTAGGGGACCACAACTTCAAGCACAAAAAGACAAAAGAAAACGCGTATCAATCATTAATTACGTGGGGGACCGCTTATATTTGAAATTTTTTACAACTGACACGCACAAGTATTCATATATAATACATCCAGTATTCATATATAATACACTAAGTATTCATATCTAAGATATCAAGTATTTAAAAAAAAACTTGACACACCACCCACCCATCTTTTACACGTTTTTAAATATGGTTTTTTTTTCTTCTCCTTTCACTCTAACCAATATTTCTGACAATTTGGGAAGAATTTTGCGAATCTAAAATCACAAACATCTTCTACGCAATTTTCTCTTTCAAATGAGATCCATGATGAAATACTTTTGAGTTATCCGTCGCGCAAGTATTCATACCTCGTAAAAGTATTCATACCACGTCGAGCAAGTATTCAATACTCGTCGAACAAGTATTCATACCTAAGATAGAGTGTACTGGACACTTCCAGTGATTGAGTGGTAATGAAATTTCAATCGGTAAAAAATGAGTGAATGATGTGTCCAGTTTTTTATTTGTGAAATACTGATGAGGTATGAATACTTGCTCGATGAGGTATGAATACTTGAATGACAATGTATGAATACTTGAATGACAAGGTATGAATACTTGTGCAACGAACAACTCGAAAGTATGTCATCATGGATCTCATTTGAAAGAGAAAATTGTGTAGAAAACGTTCGTAGTTTTAGATTTGCAAAATTCCTCACAGATTGTCAGAAATATTGGTTAGAGTGAACGGAGAAAAAAAATCACCTCTAAAAACGTGTAAAAGATGGGTGAGTGATGTGTCTAGTTTTTTTTAAATACTTGATATCTTAGATATGAATACTTGATGTATTATATATTAATACTTGATATATTATATATGAATACTTGCACTCGCTGCGATAATGACGCGTTTTGTTTTGTCTTTTAGCGCTGAAATTTATGGTCCCCTCTTAATTAGCGGTCAACAAAAACAGTTATTGACCGGGATTGAATGGGGGATAGGAGCCGGGAGATAGTTAGTCGGTTCCTATAAGATAAAGATGATATGAAATAGATTTGTGTAAATAATGACATCAGGAATCCATTATTATTATTATAAGATAAAGATGATATGAAATAGATTTGAAAAGGTTGGTCAAGTGGTTGAGTGACAGAGAGATGATATAATTAAGCAATGATTTATTTCCCATTTAACACAGTTAAGTAACTTAAGTTATTCTAATGGATCTAAATCCGCTGTCGAACATATATAGTAAAAGATGCAAACCCACACATAGATCTTGCCGACAGATTAAAATGATCTCAGATAAGATATATATATATATATAATTTTTTTTTGCACTTGACGGTACTAATCTTGTGACATAATTTCAAATGAACTACCTACTTTTAATTGACTGAATTTTAATTATTTTATTTTCAGTCAATTAAGCATGTCTCAGTTGAATCAATGTATTTGAAAATGACTGACTGTTGTATTTACGGGGTTTTCCATGAGATCAATATATATACACTTACATACACAACTTAATACTCGAGTGTTGTACTTGCCGAAATTTTTAAATATAGCACAGCCCCAAAAAAAATAAACCAAAACGGCACCGTTTCGTCAGAATTCCAAAATTAGCACGGCCGCAGATCAGCTGAGCGGCCCCATTTACTGGGGACCGCAGATCAGCTGAGCGGCCCCTGAAATGGGGCCGCATATTGGCTGAGCGGCCCCTTCCCTTCTTATTCCGATCCAGGAGAGAGAAATTCATTTCACACTCTGATCCCCTCTCTCTCCTGGACAAGAGCTTCTCCTGTAAGTTTTTTTCTCTCTTTTTTTTTTCATTTTTTTTTATTTTCAGTAGATTAATAATTAATTTAGTTAATTTTTAATTTTAGGTTTCTTGTGTATTGGATTCAAAATGGCTCTTATGGTATCAATTTATACTGGTGGTGATGTTCTAACAGGTCCTAATGGGGTTTATTATAGTATCGGACCTGTTACTGTGATTCCGGTTTTACCGGGTACTGATTATGTGGGGCTTAAATCAAGTATATGTCAGAACTTGGGATTGGATCAGGGCCAGTATGACCTTAAAATTGAGGCCAAGATTAGTATGCCGACTAGTTCAGCACAAACCTGGTTCCAACTCTTTCCAATCCAGAATGAGGGAGTCTGGCAGGTATTGTACAACCAAACTATGAGTTTTTCTGGGGGTACATACAAGATAATCGATCTATATGTGGAGGTTACTAGAGTCCGGCGTACCAACCCAGCTATGAGGTTAATTCAGGGTCGGGGTCGGGGTAACTCATCCGGCTCTAGTCCGGCCCCTGTCCAAATTGACCAACCGTCCAGTAGTCGAGCCCCAGTTCAGAGAGATCGACCGTCCAGTAGTCGGCCCTCCCGTCGGGCCCCCACCCGGACCGACCAGCCTTCATCTAGTCGGAGCGCTCATTGGGGTCAATCTTGTGATCCAGATGAAAGTGCTGAATCAGAGGATTCAGAATTACAAGAGGCAGAGGAAAATTGGGGTGATGACAATCCTGAGGGTACGGGCGATCATAGTGACGAGGAAGATACCGGGCCTGTGCTTGGACGGCCGAGGACTTTCGTAATGGATAGTGGTTTTCGGATAATGGATCGCGGGTTTCAGCACCCGTGTTCAGCTTTCAATGACACATCAGGGTTTCAGCCCGCAAATTCGAGTTTGTTTGGAAGGAGGGAAGTGTTTGAGAATGAACTGTCTGAGGGTCAAATATATGACTCAAAAGAGGCCATGAAGAGCGCAATTGCCAGGTTTCACATAGTTTGCAACAAAGAGATAAGGAATACGCATAGTAATACCACCAGAATGAGGTTCAAGTGCAGTGACAGTAGGTGTGGCTGGTACATACTCGCAAAGGCCACTGGTTACGGTACACAATGGCGTATTTCGAAGTGCCCAACACAACATTCATGTCACGCGGATGCGACAAGAATTGATCATGCACAGTTGTCGGCTAGTATGGTTGCCGATTGCATATCGGCTCACATGAGGAACGACGTTGATTTGAGTATCAACACAGTAAGGATCGCTGTTGCTGAAAGATACAACGGTCAGATACCGGCGTACAACAAACTGTGGCGTGGCCGTGAGTTGGCAATTGCCCGCCAGTTTGGTAGTTGGGAGGGGTCGTACTCTCTTATAGTTCCGTTGTTGGAGGCAATCAAGAGAAAGAACCCAGGTACTAAATTGGCACTTATTTTTTTTACGTCATTGTAATAAAATCAACAATTGAACTTATTTTTTTAATTTATTGACAGAAACATTGTTTGAGGTGACCTCATTTCCCACCGGTCAACCAGGACCATGGAGGTATTTCCATAGGGCTGCTTGGGCATTTGGACCGTGCATTGCAGCTTTTCAACACATCAGACCAGTCATCACCGTTGATGCATGTTTTCTGTCAGGCCGGTACAAAGGTAACTATTGATTTTTTTATCTTTACTTAATTTGATTTTTTATCTTTACTTAATTTGATTATTGTAATACAGGCAAGTTGTTGATTGCAACCGGGTACGATGCAGAAAACCAGCTTCTCCCGTTGGCTTTTTCACTGGTAGAATCAGAGAGTTTCGAAGATTGTGCGTGGTTCATGAAATGGTTGCGCCGCAATGTAATTCGCTCCAGATTCATGTGTGTAATAACTGATAGGGGCAAAGGTATAAAGAAGGTGTTCAGACAAGATGATTTGGGGTGGAACGATGAGGATGAGGATCAATGTGTTCACCGTCTTTGTGCTACTCACATAGCCGAGAACATGAAGAAGAACGGTTGTAGTGAGGCGGCAATCAAGTTTTTTAGGATATGTGTGGCTAAGAGAAAGATGAGGAGATACGAGCAAGGAATGCAAGCAATGGGGGATGTATGTGACCGCGCTCTCAATTGGCTGGACGGTGTGGGTAAGTATTTGGATCAAGACGAGAACGAGTGTCCGAAACCATGGAAGATATTCCAAGCACTGGACGGCGGTTACCGTTGGGGAATTATGACTACAAACGGTTCCGAGTCGCTAAATAATGTTTTCAGGTCATCTCGTAGGTTACCGGTGGCAGCAATAATTGAAGACACATTTTACAAATGTCTCACATGGTTTGCGCAAAGAAGGGCCAAAGCGCTAAATGAAGCCAGTCTTGGTCAACAGTTCTCGTGTCGTGTGCATGAGGTACTTTTATTTATAGTTTTTTTTTCATAATTTTTTAGTAACTTTGTTAAAAAGATCTGACTTCTTCATTATTTTTTAATTTTTCTTAGCTTATTAACCACCGGTTCGAGAGGTCCAATACTATGAAGACGCTTGGGGGGTTTGGCCACAACAACGAGTTCGAGGTAACCTCTACACAAGAGAGAGTTCACTCTTACATACCTGACGATTCTGGCCGGTTTACCAAGGCTAATTTCAAATACACGGTTCACATCAGGGATGATCACACGGTGGAATGCACATGCCAAAAGCCTCAATTGGACAGAATACCGTGTTCTCATGTTGTGTCTGTGTGCCGTCTCCGAGGCATCGACCCTGGCTGCTTTGTTAGTCACTACTACCACATCCGGACACTGATCAACACATGGAGTGCTGAATGGCATGTCTATGAAAATCAGTCGGAATGGCCTGCAAACGAGGGCCCTGTACTTGTTCCAGAAGATAAAAATATTTCTTTGGGCAGAAGAAAACACAACAGGATTCCGATGTGGATGGATGTACTACATCGTAGGAGAAGAGGACACCAAGCCGGCCGAGATACAATGGAAAGACAGAACAGAGCTGCTCGAGATGCACGAGGTAGTTAATTATATTCGTAGGCTGAGAGCCGTACCAATGGACTGGATGTTTATTTAGTTTTAATTATATTCGTAGACTATGTCAGATACTGGATTTATTTGTTATATTATGTCTCTTATTTTTTTTGTCAGTTTATTATTTGTTTTGGTTATTTATTTATTTTGTTCATTATATCACTATCTCCTCGTACAAAAAAAATATTTGAACCACACAACGTATATAAAATATTTCAAACGAACGACATTTCTAAAATAACTTGCACCAAAATACATAAATTTAAACAACATTTCAAACTACAATACAAATACAATTATTTTTATAACACAATCATAAAAAAAAATAACAGCATTTCCGATATTAAAAAAAAAAAGGGGGGCCGCTCAGCCAATATGCGGCCCCATTTCAGGGGCCGCTCAGCTGATCTGCGGTCCCCAGTAAATGGGGCCGCTCAGCTGATCTACGGCCGTGCTAATTTTGGAATTCTGACGAAACGGTGCCGTTTTGGTTTATTTTTTTTGGGGCTGTGCTATATTTAAAAATTTCGGTTGTACTTGTATACCATCTAAATTTCATAATGGGATCAATGATATTATTCAAATTTTATGCTAGTGATAAGCCAAAACATATAACAAAAATCACTATATTTTCTTTCGAAAAATGACGAAAAGTGAATGCAAAGCAGTTATTTTTTCGATTTATTTACTGCAAACATGTTTTTAGATCTTTTTGGCAGGTTTTTGAGAAAGTTGCATGTTTAGGGCAAAAACATAGTAAAAGTGTCATATTTAGATGATTTCTAAATAAGACGTCAAAATGAAACATGCAACACCTCACACAAAGTGCACAACATGCGAAATGACAAAAATACAAGAAAATCTGCTAAGTCAAGAAGCCGTGCGACCTCCTCTATGCTGCATGCGGCATACCCTGATGCCGCACGATCCGTGGCCTGTCCTAAAAATAGGTGATTTCTCTAATGGGCCTTCCAAAAGGTCGAATTCCAATGGGCCTTCTAAAATGACGCGTTTGCTTCAGAGCCAAGCTATCATAGCTATTATTGGTTTCATCTATCTAATCATGGGTGGACCCCACGTCCCCCACTACTTCCACTAGTTCACATTTCATTTAGGAAGGCTATCAATACCCCTCTTATAATAGAATTTAGTGTGCGTGTTTAATTGTGTCAAGTCCATAGTAGTAGACTAGCAATCCTCATTGTTAGATTAGGTTAGATAGTTACTTAGAGAAAGAAGGGTAGCCATCGGAAGTCAAGCAAGAGAAAAAGACGTCATCTAAGGAGGCAGAGGTTCTTTCATTTTCAATTTGGTTGTAATTTATGTTCTCTTTATTTTATTTCTTTTATTTTGTCATGGCCATGAGAAACTAAACTTCTCATCTCTAGAGTGAGGGTTGTACTTGAATTCTTAATTATGTGTTTAGTATATGTTTATGTTTTGTTTATGATGATTTGAGTTTCCTTTTATATTTTAAATACCTTTTTATTACGTCATTGCATACATAGTTATGTCTACTATATGTCAATGACCCTCCACATACCAATAGGTGTTAAGTTGTTGCATCATTGTGAGAATGATAATACATGTAAGTACTCCAAACAATTTGGCTAACGAGACTTGACAGCGGTTCAAAGACTAGGGTTAGAACCCAGTAGGCTCCCTTGGCAGGATAGCGTAAATTATACATTTAGATTATATTAGGAAGCACTTAGATTAGGTAGGGTCTTTGAAATATTTCAACTACGGGGTAGTATAGGAAAATAATATAATTGCGTACCTAAAATACTTCAGTCTTGGTAGCCCAAAAACCAATCGCAAGATTGGAAAACCTTTCAAATTGCATAAACAAACACCCAACACGCCCTGCGGGTAGTGACAGTGCCGCATGCGGAGTAGCTGTGGGACAATCTAGGCCGCATGCGACAGTGACAGTGCCGCATGCGACATAGAGAGACGTCGAAATTTATATTTTGCATAATTAAGAAGGATAGAACCTGAACCCTAGAGGCTCTCTATTTACTGTTTAATCTTAACCTTGATTGCAATTAGTGTCACCGCATCAAACCTTTTAAAACCCCGATAAACTAGACTAATGAAAATTATTTAAAATCTAATACACTATCCCTGTGGATCGACACCCCAATCATACTACACGGTAGGATCATGCACTTATGATCTGAACGTAGGTAGAAATTAGAGTTTATAAATCTTTAAAAGTAGTAGTACCATTTTGGTCCATCAGCTAGTCAAATTAAGTATATCTTCTAAAAAACCTATAATTAATCCAACACAATAGTCAGTCAATCTGAACTAGGGATGGCAATGGGCCGAGCCCACAGGCATTTTGCTAAGCCCATGCCTGGCCTGCCTGTTAAAAATTAACGGCCCACCTGCCTGGCCCAATCTGATGGGCCTCAAAATCTATACCCGGCCTGCCCATGGGCTTTTCTCTCATGCCCATGCCTGCCTGTGCCTGCCTGATCATGCCCATGGGCTGCCTTACCCGACCCTGCCCTGCCCTGCCCAATCAAACCAACAATAATTTATACAATCAACACAAGCATAATTTAGCACAACAAAAACACAAAGAAATGTAATTTAACACAACAAACAACATAGTTTTACATAATACATCAAACACAACAAAATAATTCAGCACAAGTATAATTTAACACTAGGCTAAAAATAAAAATTTAACACAGTTACACAAATATTATTTAGCACAAACAATTTAGCACCTAAGCAGTTTTGGTCTCTTCACCTAATACTTCTCTTGTTCCAACCTGCTACCTGCAAATAATTAAATAACTAGGAGACAGAATCATACACGTCTGTTAAACACACCTAAATATGTAACTAAGGAATCATATCTATGTTGTTCTTGTCCCAAAAATGTCCCAATTCTAATTTCACATTAATAACGAAAATTTTATATTTGAAAGCTATTAAGACGTGCTATTTCTGCTGTGTCATGAAGAATGCATGTATGAAAACAGAATGTGAAACTTCAGTTTCTTTCGTACAAGCTTAAAAAGAGAACTACTCAATGCATCTTGAATGAAACAAACTTTAAATTTTGCAATATCAAACTTGCAAGAAGTGATCCTGATTTAGAATAAAATCAACAAATTAACTTAATTGCAAGAATCATTCATGATTTACATTAAAACCAACAATTCAAATTTGTAGTTCAAACCAAAAGTACATCTTGAGGTGTACATATATTCACCGACCAGACCTGATTTACATTAAAACCAACAATTCTTTTCACTGACCAGACCTGATTTTACCTGAAAAGAATTATCTTATTTTCTTTCTCTCATTCTTTTTTTATACAAGGGCTGCTGTTAACAGAGACATAATTCTTTTCAGATGCGAGATGCCTGTGTTATTTGTAGAGAGACGACGTTGTAGCTCCTTATGATAACGGAAATGAAAATTACTGAGTAAAATTCAATAATTTAACCTATTTAAAGAGGTTTTAACAACTAATAATCAGAAAAAATCCAGAACTAAGCAGTGCCGAACAGAATTTCAACTAATTACATAATTTCAAGCTAGATCGAAAAAAATCCAGAGAAAAATACCAGCACTGCACGAAGTGGGAGGGTCCTTTTGCATATCCATAAGCTCCTTCAAAATACGCTTGGATGCCATGGCGAAAACACCAAGGTCGCGCTAGATCTGAAACAATAAATCTATTATCTTCGAGCGGAGCAGATCAATCAAGAGAGAAATTGAGTCAGTGCAAGAACGACAAACTAGAAATATTAATAATACCGAAAGGTTGGTCGACCTAGAGACTAGTGGCACTGTGGCGGATCTGTGGATCTGTGGTGGCCGATAGGGCGAGACTGGCGCAGAAAGAGAGAGAGAGCGACAGAGAGTGAGGTGAGCCAAAGAGACGAAGAGAGTAACAGAGAGAAAGAACGAGTGAGCGGCTGCCTCTAAACCCTAAACTCAAAATATATTAACATTAACATATAGGCCGGCCCACTTCTCTATTGTATTAACATATAGGCCCAACGGGCTGTCTGTGGGCTTCGGTTCAAGCCCAGGCCTGGCCTGACCCGTCTTTAGGCCCGGCCTTACCTGGCCCATCACAGCGCCGGGCCGATCGGGTAAAGGGCGGGCCGGGCGGGTATGACCGGGCCTCCGGGCCAACTGGGCTTTTTTGCCATCCCTAATCTGAACTGCTCAACATGATCTTAATATCAAAATGTGCTTGGAGATCAAATTTTATAGTTTCTGAATTTTTTTTACTATTTTTTAAATAAGAAAAAAATTATTATTTCCATTCCAAAACAGTGATTTTGTATATATTTAAAAAAGAAGTCAAAAAGTTCCAAATAAAAATGAAATTTGTCCCGTCTTTATATAGTGATGGCCCGGTCTAGCATTATTAAATATGATATGTTTTATTACAATCAGATGGTTTAGGTTTAATAAAAGACTAGATGTTAGGTATATCTTATTTTAATATTTTGATGGCTCAAATGTTAACGTAATCGTATTCGTTTCATTGCAACATCTCTTACTAACAGATAAGACCTTAATTTATTGCTTGAAGGGAAACTATCATTACAATGTATGCCAAATTCACTGCAATCATATATGCTATGGCTTATTGAAGAATGCAATACAAGTTATAAACTTCATTCATATTCATTTTCATCAGATAATTATATTTTTCAATGGGTCGAAATTTAATATCTTGATGCGTTTTCAAATAATAATAAAAATTGTATAGAATTAGATTAGAAAGTTATATGTCTGTCTATATATTTGGAAAATATATGTGTCAAAGTCAAGACATTTAATTGATAGTATTGAACAAAAAATAATAATTTGGTGAGCACAACTTCAAAAATCTATTGAATTGGCTTCAAACGACGAATCCAAACCGTTGAAGTCCATATACTTCATGAGTGATGTGTATACATACAAAAATTTTAAAATTTCGAATTCATTTAGTATAAAGTCAAGCAGTAAAACTATGAATTTTTTATAAGTTATTTTATACATTTATTTTGATCGCTTGACTTTGTACTAAATGAATTCGAAAATTTTAAAATTTTACCTGTACACAAAATTACTCGTGAAGTAGATGAGTTGAACGGTTTAAATTTGTCGTTTGAAATTAATTCGGTAAATTTTTGGAGTTATACTCACCAAACTCTCTTACGTGCGTGTACAACACATACTAGCTTTGTTCCGTAAAGAGTATGAAGTGGCAAAGCAATTTGTTGACGAGTCAACTTAGACTCTCGTATCTATTTTGTACCAGATATATTATAGGAGGATGACAAATCATAGAATTTACTAATCACATGTAGATATATAGCAGGTTTCCTATTAAATGTGGATCATCCGATCTGATTGAATGTATACCTCTGATGTATTCTTATTTGATAGGGGGGCTTTCATGTATACCTCTGACAAAATTTAAAAATTACGTATTTTTTTCTCTAAACTTCATAACATCTTATTTATCATTCTAAATTTCAAAAACTCATTTTGTTATCTTATCTATTAAAACTCATTTTAAATTTATAAAATACCAATTTTACCCTCTATTTAAATTAAAAAAAAATATATAGCCAATTTAAGAAAAAAACAATTTTCTAATTAGTCAGTTATTGAGGGCAAATAGTTAATTTGTCTACTTCTGATGTATATATGGTGACATTTACATATACGACTGTGCATGCGTAAAAGTTGAGAAATGAACCATTTTTCTCGGAAACTGGCTAATTTTTCTTAAACATGCTACATATTTTTTGTTGTTAAAGAATAAAATGTGTAGTTTATAAATTTAAATTGAGATTTGATAGAAAAGACAATGAAACGAAATGGATAAATTTGTGCGTTTTTTAAATTTAGAAAGGTAAATATGATATTATTAACTTTAGAGGAAAAATACATAATTTTTGAAGTTTTTGAGGGGTACATGAAATTCCCTCTCAAAAAAAGTGATAGGAGAGTTTGGCAAGCACCAAAATGTCCGACATTTTTATTAATACCCCAGGTTAATTAAAGATTATTAAAAATATCCACGGTTCCGGAAAATTTTTAAAAATGCCCATACCGGCCATTTAATGGCCGGTACCGAATAAAATACCCAACCGGCCATTTAATGGCCGGTACCTAATTAAACCCCAAACCGGCCATTTAATGGCCGGTACCGAATAAATCTCCCAACCGGCCATTAAATGGCCGGTACTGAATTTTTTTTTTTTTTTTTTTTTTTTTTTTTAGAAAGATAGCTAAAATACTGAAATCTAAAAAATCGAATTGTTTTGTTAAATATTTGTGCTAAAATACGGTAAATTACAATAATTATGCTAAAATACAGTAAATTTACTAAAATGCTGAAATTACAATAATTATGTAGAATTATGCTAAAATACGGTAATTTACTGAGCTACGTATATTGAAGAATAGAAATGAAAATTTTAATCGGAAATGATGCAATATGGGCCTGTGCATGCTTCATGAAAAGGAGCGTAACTTTTGATCCGTCCGTCGGATCGGGCTGAAATTTTGACAGGAACTCCACAGCCCAAAACTTGATCCGAAACCCATCTACGATCCGTTTCGCCCATTTGCGGGCTCAGATTCGCGATCCGAGTCTTCCTTCATGGACTTTTGAATATTTCTTTATAATTTCAGAGTTTTTAGGGTCTTTGATGTATCTTTTATATATATTTTCTGTATCTTTTATATATATTTTCTATTTTATATATATTTTCTGTTTTGGGTAAAAATAAAAATCTCGGATTTTGCATATTTTAGCACAAAATCGGTCCTATTCATAGTGTATTTTAGTATAAATATGCTATGAAAAAAGTAATCTAACAAATATTTAACAAAACAATTCGATTTTTTAGTGTTAGATTTCAGTATTTTAGCTATTTTTCTAAAAAAAAAAAAAAAAAAAAAAAAAAATTCAGTACCGGCCATTTAATGGCCGGTTGGGAGATTTATTCGGTACCGGCCATTAAATGGCCGGTTTGGGGTTTAATTAGGTACCGGCCATTAAATGGCCGGTTGGACATTTTATTCGGTACCGGCCATTAAATGGCCGGTATGGGCATTTTTAAAAATTTTCCGGAACCGTGGGTATTTTTAATAATCTTTAATTAACTTGGGGTATTAATAAAAATGTCGGCCAAAATGTGATAGATAGAAAAGATGAAAAGACAAAAATAAAAAGTAGTTTGGCCTTGGCTCACTTTCAACGTTTGAATTAAATTTCCTTCTGAAAGTCTCGCAAATGCTGTACGCGAATGCGAGAGAGGAAGGTCAAGGTGCCCAGCCTGGAAAATGCAAACCGACGGCCCAGATTAATTCCTGGGTGTTCGTTTTGAGATTCCTTTTTACTTTTTAACACATGTGGTCATTATTGTAAAATTCATCAACGTAGTTAAAATATAATAATTACTTTAACGACGATCTGATTTTAAATATTTGATTGTGACGTGGCACATGCGGCGGTAACAAATTTGAAATGCACCGAAACATGTAAATCATTAATCATGGTACAAATTACAAAGCACATTGACACCATATCCACGTGGATCCCAGTCATCAACCTTTGACTTTGACCTAACCAATTTGCTACACCCTTCTCAACGCCAATTCATATATAGGATAATTAATTAGAGTAGAACAAGGGTGTTCCTAAGCTCACCAAGGCCTCTCGTGAGCTCAACTCTAAAACCTATCGAATTGATTTCAAATGACATTTTCAAACCGTTAGATATTCAATCTATATTAAAATGTGCTTGGAGACCAAATTTTACATTTTTTTGAATTATTTTACTATTTATTAAGCCGGTTTAAAAACCATTGTTTTCCAATGGTGCAGAATTTTAATAAAAACAATAGTTTTCAAACCGGCTTAGTAAATAGTAAAAAAATTTCAAAAAATGTAAAATTTGGTCTCCAAGCAAATTTTAATATAGATTGAACATCTAACGGTTTGAAAATGTCGTTTGAAGTCAATTCGATAGGTTTTAGAGTTGAACTCACGAGAGGCCTTGGTGAGCTTAGGAACACCCTAGTTCTACTCTAATTAATTATATTTGACCAAATTAATTTGGAAATAAAATTTACAAAAAGGTTGCAAAAGAGAAAGATTGCCTTTAATTAGTTACAGCATTGTCTTCGAGTTTGGTAAGAAAAAGGAAAGTGTAACACTTTCCTTTTTCTAATACATTGACTCACAAACAAACTGCGCACATTTATATATTTTATTTTATTTTATTTAACGGCCTCCTCACCTCTTCTTAACTTAAACACATTTCATGAGACTGTTTAAAAAAATGAGTGAGGTACAGTGGTAACAGTGCACATTAATTAATTCCTACTATGAGTCGGGTTGATATTTTTTTTATTGTTCTTTTCTGACCCGAGTTGACCGGATCTGATTCGACTCAAGTCAAATTATTTTATCTGGACCCGATTTTAATGGGTTATGGTTCAACCTGACCCGACCCATATATTTTGATTGCTTATTTACTAATTATTTTTTATTTATCTATGCAACTCATTCTTAATTAATATATAATTAATCTTAATTATTATGTAGTATACCTTGACTACTATTAACTAAATTCATCTTCTTTCTTCTTAATTATTCTGTATTTTCTTCTCCATTTTATTTGTTATTTCTTTTTAGAATAAAAAAAGGAAAAAAAAATACAAAATGAACACATTTTGAATATTCCTATCTCATTTTGATTTTCACCATTCTACTTGTGTTGAAGGTAAGAAAAATTGAAGGCTCAACATGGCAACACTTATCAATCTGAGCACAAAAAATTGAAGGCTCACCACCTCGCAATTGAAGTACAACATCATTGTCTCACTTATTTTTTCTGAGACATGTACTAAGTCTATTTTTCTGTTTTTTTTTCTTGCTTAATTTTGTTAAAGAGTGTCCAGTTGTACTGATATATGTACGGGTATGAGCTAATATGTGTACTGGTATGCACTAGTATACAGTGGCGAGGTAATAGAGATATAGGCTTACCTACCTCTGTGGGAGCCCAAAGCCCATAGGCCATAACCCAGCTAAAAGAATGCTAGAGCCCAGAACCAGAGTGAGCGACGCGATTCACATGAAGAAAAGAGAAAAAAAAGAATGCCTCTCCGCCAGAGCAAAGCCGCCAGAGGCCAGAGCCATTATACGTGACGCGAGAAAAGAAAAAGAAAGAACGACTATCCAAATCCGAACCGAAATCCGGTTTTTGCCTACCCCTAGCTCAAATCTTAGTCTCACCAATACTAGTATATTGGCTTATACCGAGTAATGAAAAGCCTTCATATGCTTGTTGTAATAAAATAATATTAACTAAATTCAACAAATTAAACACAATGAAATAGATTGGATCCAGTGCGAATCTAACCCGACCCGAGTGAGATAAAAAATTCTAGACTCATATCCGACTCATTTGACCATTGAATAGATTCGGATTGGAGTGGATCCAAACGGGTCAAAAATTGAGAAATTGGGTTAGTAAAGAGTTGGTGACATGGGTCTAATTTACAAGTCAGACTCACCAAACACAAAATTTGTTTTCATTTCAATTTTTTGTTTTTGAAGTATCTTTCTTGTGGGGTTGCATTCTGCTCCAGTTTCGTACAATGGAGACTTCTATGACCAGAATATGTCGGTCACACCCTGCCTTTTCAATTATTATTATTATACATTATAAATTTATAATCGACTGAGATTAAGATGTGTGAACATTTGGATTTTCACAATGATCTTTGAGTGGTTTTGTTGGTACATTATATTAATAATAATAATATAATCATACATTTATATTACAATTTGTAGAAGATTGAAACAAATAACAAGGAATTCACATAACTTGTCACCGTGCAATTTTGTCACAATGTTATTAATCGTAACATATTACAAATAAATTTAACTCGATATATTGTTGAAAAATCCACACTAAAATTTATATAAATTTTAGAAAAAAATCGAAAGACACATCAAGACGGATTTAAATATCACAATAACATTCAAATTAAAGAGAAAAAAGAACTATACACTTTTTTCCGGCCTCCCTTTCAAACCATTTATGTAACAAAATTTTTGTGCAATATATGAAATAAATAGAAAGAGATTGTCCACTCAATAAAAAAAAAGCATATATATTTTTTGAATACCCAATTGTGCCAGAAATTGTATTGCTTGCTAAATAATTATCCGAGTCAAAAAGCAAAAATATATATATAGCAAAAAAAGAAAAAGTACATAGCAAAGTGTTAGGACGGTTGAATCATTAATTTATCGTTGAATTAATATGTAAACTAATTATGTATTGTATACTATCAATTTTATCATTAATTTATCGTTGAATTAATATGTAAACTAATTATGTATTGTATACTATCAATTTTATGCTCAATAAAAATAATTATTTACGGTTTATAATTTATTAAACATTAATGTGTCATATAGAGTGTGAACTTTTAAGGTTTAAAATTTAATTATGGACTGAGTTGTAATTGTCAATTTAGACTGACAAGAGATGTATATTACAATTTGGTCCACAAGAATGCAAAGCGTCTGAAATCACTTTTTATTTTATCCCATTAAATAAAAGTGTGAGAGATCTTTGAAGAAAGCGATATTTTCTAAAGAGTTCTGATATTCTGAAAGAACCGAATTGGTGATATTGCTCTTATGCCAAACAAACTTATATGATGATTTTGGTTGGCTTCAACAAGGTCATCTCCATTTGTTGGTGAATGGAGAGAAGTATATTCTTCTCTCGTAGTGAAAGTGAAACCAAAAATAAATTGAAATATGTAATAATTGGGCATGGGTTGGTTGGCTACTTCACTTTGTGTTGCTTAGTGCGCAGCCGGATATACACCACTTGAATTTCTGGCACTAGATATCTGATAGCTCTCCACCAAAAAAAATAACAAACCGGGACCCGGTACATTGAATTAAATATCCTCAACTTTTTATCATATCAGACATATCATATCCAAAGTTCCTAAGTTTCACATTCCCATTTGGCCATTTCTTGGAAGGAAGTTGATACTTAGCACAATTCAATCTTTATATTGTGGTTTGCTTGTTTGGAAGCAACACATGACAGAATTGACTTGCTTTTGTTCTTTTCAACACGCTCACTTATGTTAAATGCACACCCACTAAAGGGCTTTTCTTTTGGATATTGAAAGAAGACAAGTTTATTTATTTTTTGGGATAAAGTTGTATGTATAAAAGGAAAAGTATTAGTTGAAATACATGGTGTATTGATAATTTCTAAAGAATTGTGCTAATTTTAGAGAAGAGTTTTCAACAAAATTGACAAATATATTTCTATGTGATGGATTCTGATTTATGTTGACACAACAAAGTTTGTTATTAACACGACACTTTTAAATTTTCTGAATTTATAAACAATTTAGTTTCTACTTAA
Organism: Carex kokanica; assembly: GCA_025461125.1. Lineage (NCBI taxonomy): Eukaryota > Viridiplantae > Streptophyta > Magnoliopsida > Poales > Cyperaceae > Carex > Carex kokanica. Next base: position 242,873 of record JAJGRX010001428.1, read on the forward strand.
ATGTTCTCTTGTGATGTTTTTGCTCCATTCATTATTGCTTGTTCCTTCTCTGTCTTAATTTTATGTTCCTTAGATGCATAATTTACATAATTGGTACATACTTAATCTAACGGATTTTACGATTTGATCTAACGGATCAACATTTAGGGTTTACGATTTCCTGTTTTTATTCAATATTCATGTATTTTTGTCATTCTACTAATTGTTATGTTCGATGTTTCGTTTGAATGACATCAATATCTATTTTTTTTAATTTGCATGATAGTAGTCCAAATAAAGCTCAGCGAGCTAAACAAGTCAGCTCGCTGCTAACTCGGTCCGATTATGAGCTACGATTCTAACTCAGCCCCTTAATCTCAGCTCACTCGTTCGGTTGCTGTGGCAAAGCAATGATGAGCGAGCTCATTCTCACCCCTACAAACATGATTGAAAGAAGGTCAAAACTGTCAATAATTCTAAAAGTTTAAATAATCGTTGTGTTGATAACAAATTTGTATTGTTAATATCATCCATGTAGGTGGTGAGACTCAGTGTCATTGTATGGGTTCATAACAAATTTAAATATCATTGAACTTGATTACATTGCTTATTTTAGATGGTTATTAATAATCATCCTACTTCAGCATGTTCTATGGATTCTGACATAGGTAATAACTAATGCATACAATTAATGAGGTAGTGTAGTTGGTTTAAAAACATTAAAAAAACAAAAGCACCATATTTGTTCCACATTAATTATTTTAAATACAACTATCAAATTCAGATATGATTTAGCAAAAGTTCAACATTAATTTGGAATCACAAATGAATATATCTAGCAGAAAATTAACAACGGCTTCTAATCCCCTTTGTTTGTGATGAGATCAAGTATATACAAAACAAAACTTTAATGTTTCGAAAGATATATAAAATTGTTGAATTCATCCCTAAATCATTTAGTAATTTGGAATTTTAATTCCGAATTTTACGATTTAATTAGTATTTCATGTCACTGTATAATTAAATCCAGTAATGAAGCGCTATAATTAAGAGGATAGAAATAGTATTTAGTCTAGTTGACAAGGAGGAGAAGTATCTTTAAAGGCTCAATGATGCCGCATAAGCATAACCAATACACATAGCACGGATATTGATGCAAAGGAATCCAATTGACAATATCTTTACACTTTCCCTTTTCTTTAGGTCGTCTAAGGGATTCAATTGTTCAGTTTGTTATTAAATTCAAGTCGATCCGAACTTGAGATGACTAGGAAACCTTAAAAGAAGTTGAACAAACCAAACACTAAACAACACTATAAAAGCCCCATTGACACCCCTTCCTCTCTCATCACAAACTGTTACACCTCTCTCTTGATTAACAAATTAACCAAACCCCAACCCTTCCAAGCCTGACACTATGGCACCTAAAGCCACCGTGGACAGGCTTTCGCAAACCCTAGTCGCACCGGCCGGGCCGACACCCACCGGACCATTGCGCCTCTCCTGGCTTGACCGGTACCCGACCCAAATGGCATTGATCGAATCATTGCACGTGTTCAAGCCGGTTCAAGGGATGCAAAAGGATCCGGTGAAGACCATAAAGCGCGCCTTAGCCGAGGCTTTGGTGCACTACTACCCATTGGCCGGTCGTCTGGCTACGTCGATTGACGGGGAGTTGCAAGTGTCATGCGAAGGGCAAGGCGTGTGGTTTATCGAGGCGAACGCGAGTTGTGCCTTAGAGGATGTGGATTATTTGGAGTATCCATTGATGATGTCAAAAGATGAGTTGTTGCCTCACCCAAGGCCTAAATTGGATCCATTTGAAGAAGATAAATTGATCCTTTTGGTCCAGGTAATTAATGAAATTATTCTTTCTCATTGCTATGTCTTATTTTTTTAGCATTGGGTATCCTTTTATTTAATCCTTCGTTGCAAAGAAAAGAATCGGAGAGAACTTATTTTTTGCATTTGGGAGCTCCATCCATATGAATTTTGAAACAAAATAGTTGTATGAATTGTAAGAATTTTGCCTTGATAGAAAAGAAATTGTGTAATAATCATATTAATGTGCCATATCTTTCTTCGGAACAGGTGACACGATTTACATGTGGTGGGTTTGTGGTCGGTTTCCGGTTCTGCCATGCCGTAGCAGATGGGCCTGGCGCAGCACAGCTCATGACCGCTATAGGAGAAATCGCCAGGGGCCAAGACAGGCCAACCATTGAGGCCGAGTGGCGCCGCGAGGTCATACCCAACCCTATACGCGCACCCATCGGTCATTTACCGAAACCAACAAATACCCATCTCCAATACCTGGCAATCGACATCTCGATCGATTATATTAACCATTTCAAGAACCAGTATATGGAGCAAACTGGCCAGCGGTGCTCTGCATTCGAGGTGTTGATTGCCAAGGCATGGCAGAGCAGGACTCGCGCAATCAATTTTGCACCCGGTTCGGTCGTGCACCTTGCATTCGCCATGAATGCCCGGCCCTTGTTGCACCATAAACTCCCGGCCAGTGGCGGTTTTTACGGGAATTGTTACTATATTATGAAGGTTTCGGCCGATAGCGAGAAAGTTGCAAATTCCTCAATTGTGGAGATTGTGAAGATGATCAAAGACGGTAAGAAGAGGCTGCCCCTTGAATTCGCGAAATGGGGCAAGGGAGACCTCAAGGTAGATCCTTATCAGATCACATCAGACTACCACACGTTGCTTGTTTCCGACTGGACGAGGCTAGGGTTTGCCGAGGTGGACTACGGCTGGGGCCCACCGGCACACGTGGTCCCTCTAACGAACTTAGATTACATCGCGACATGCATACTTGTCAAGCCATGGGCCCACAAGCCAGGTGCCCGCTTGATCACGCAATGCGTGACCGCCGACAGTGTCACCGGCTTCCATGAAGGCCTGATGGCCTTGGACAGTTAGATAATTATTATATCGAATTAATTTATTTTTTCCTTTTATTTTGAATATTTCTTTTGGAGGTGTGATAATGGTGGGCAAAAGTCCTTGAATAAAGAAATGAAAAATAAATATTGAGGTGTTATATATATATATATATATTTTTTTTTTTTGGGTTAGTTATTATAGGAGGAAATGTACATCTTTTGAAATTTGCCAGCTTGCAAGAGCCAGTCAGCTAGTTAGCGGTTGGCATTATTGCAGGCTTGTAATGGTTGTTAATGATTCCATTGTATTATACACACACACACATACACACACTCTCCAATCCATATATGTTCTAGCTTTGTTTGTTATTATATTGTTTGATTATTCTTGGTGGGAGTCCACCATCTACTATTTGAATGCATCAAGCATATATATATATAAACCGTACTATTTGAATACATTGTATTTGAATGCATGAAGCATATATATATATATATAAACCGTACTAATGTTACATATAAACTACTATGAATACGACAATTAATTATAACGGTATAGAAATAGCAACAATAATAAATTTAATTTAAACCAAAAGTACCAAATATCATTCTAGCGACCATGGAGCCCATTAAAAATGTAAGTTTGAATATTGACTTGCAAGTTTGAGTAGCTTTGAAGTCAAGTTCACAAATCATCAAATCTGTCAAGGAAATTATTAGATGAATAGAAATAGTAACTGCCCAATTAAATATGGGCTAGACCCCTATTTTTCATCAAAAAAAAGAAATAGTAACTGCCACGGAGTAGGAGACCAGAACTCCTGTGATCAGTGCTCATTTGCTTTACTGGTATTAATGCATTAATGGGTGGTAACAGGTAATTGGTAACTAGTAAGTGGTAACCATGCGAGCTAGTTGAACTCTCCTAATCACTTTTTTTTAGGTCAATTGCCACTGTAGGTCACTTTGGATTAGGTTCAGTTCTTCTGTGGTATTTCTCATGTGGCACTTGTGGGCATAGTGTGCTCTGTGCAGTATTAGTTTCAAATCTTTAATTGACCACCTTAGGTATAAATAGAAATTCAGTGACCACCTTAATTTTTTTTTTAAAATAATTAGGATAAAATTGAATTAGGGTGTAAACGATGCACTTAAAACTCTCATATATACTTGTAGAAAGCGCATGTAAATTCCTTGTCCTTGTCATCCAACCCACATGGAATTACACAACTGTGCGCCACAAAATATCTGCTGCTTATGGCCATGCGTAGTCGCGAACATACCAACGAAAACTGGAAAAAGTTTGAATTTTGTTTTGTTTTGTTTTGTATTTGGTAGTGAGAAAAGGTTTAATTTTCGTTGAAGCGATGTTAGAAGAAGAAGAAAGGCCAACAACCTGAGAAGGATAGGAGAGGAGCTTCAACGGTCACGGTCAGACCGTGTCAAATCGTGTCGGGTCGGGTCAGATTATATTACAAACCATTTTACGGGTTGAATTTCGTCTTCTGCACTTCAAGTCTTCAACCATTTTACGGGTTGGATTGAGATGTTCAGTCGGATCCGATAAGAAGCACAGAAAGTCGGAAACATTTGACGGGTAGAGCAAAACAATGATTTAGTACTTGATGTGTCATGTTAACCATTTTATGCTGTGCAATGTAACCATGTGAAGGCAAAACTTTTCTAAAGAAAGACAATATTAAGTAGCAATCAACATCGAATCTTTTCAGCGGTAATTTTTTTTTTTTTGAGAAATAGTTGCCTCGAAATGAATTTTCACACAGAGAGCGAGAGCATTGTCATTTGTCACTAGATTAAAAATTAGTTTTTAATTTTTTGTATTAATTAGCAGTAATTGTGGACTACTAGTATCGTGCATGTGCGTTGCAAATGAATATATGATAAGATAACAAAAATAAATTTTCATAAAAAAATAAAATTAGAAATATATTTTAGATTTTTCACAGTAATATGTATAGAAATAAGGAAGTAGATAAATAAGGAAGTGAACAAAAAATTAATTTGCATTGTGATCCGCTGTATAGAAAATTTCAATTGGAGGAAGAAATAAGGAAACAAATAAATAAGAAAACGGAGAATTATATCGCTAAATTTTAGAGTATGTTTAATTTTAATTGTAACGCATCGTGTGGCAGTATGTGTGGCAAGTATGTTTGTAGCTAAATTTAAATTTCTACACATAAAACAGATACATTTAATAAAAAAAAGATAGATTATGTGAATGGAGAGCTGAGATTAAATTCAAAATTAATCTTTCAATCGTAGCCGTTGGCAGATCGGACACCCAACGTGCTTAATAATGGAATGAAGATAAGAGCAAAATTACTTAACCAATAGGAACTGTTAATTAAAATGGGAATTGTAAAATACAAGTTGCACCTACGTTGTCAATATAATTAAGCAGATACCTAACATGCATCAGTGAATCTTTTGCAAGGACCTTGATATAACAAAAGGGTTGATTTTTTTAAAACAGGATCCAACAAATTTTCTTCTGACAAATTCAGATTTTATTGATATTTAAAATTAATTAAATTATAGCTGGTGCAGACGGTCAGTATCATTGGAGATATCTGTGGAAATAGTCACAATTGATGATTTCGTTATAAAACAACAATTAATATTGAATTATTAAAAACTATAATTAATTATAGTTGGAAACATTGATGGCTCATTCATACCTTGTATTTAATGTTGTATATTAATTAAGTTTTCCCATTTTTTTATTTCTGGATATAAATAATAAATTGGGTCGATCGTGAGTAGAGCACCTGTATGAATTAATTATGTAGCCAGCAGGATTAAGGATTTTTTTAATAATATTGCGTTAATGAATTGAATTGGTGCTAGTAATTTACGTAATCAAGTTTGATTAAAAATTTAGTCAAAGGAAATTAATAATACAATTATCTACTCTGCTATTTACTTAGGAAGGTGAGAAACGCAAATTATGCATGGGATTAAGAGGAATTAAATGCAAAAGAACAAATCACACCATATTTCATGCAAGACGAGACGAGTAACATGACCAATTAAGTTGCTTCTAGCCTATTCAATTGATTACTTCTCTTAATTTACGGCTAAGTAATATCTTCTACTTTTTTGAGAAAAAAGTAATATCTTCTACTATGCCATTTGATATTTGATAGTTGATACCATGCCGTTTGGAAATTTATTTTTAAAAAGTAATTTTTGTTGGGGCTGTTAAATGTCTTCTACAGAGAAGAACCTTTGGCTTTGAAGTTCTGGTGCTAGAAATTAATTAGAATTGCCTTCATTTTAAAGAAGTGATATATACTTTCCTCAATTCATTTCAGTTGAAAATATTTCAATAGAAATCAGTTTGGAAATGAATTTGCATGACCGGAATAAATAATAAGGAAAACCCTAAATGTCACTCAATTTACCTAAATTGTTATTGAAATTCAAGTTGTATGTTTTGAAATTGGAATGCTCATAAAACTAATACAACTTAAGAGAAAAAAGGCAACATCAAGAGGAGGGAAAGGGCAAGTTTAATGGTCTGACAAATTCACTGTAAATCTTGATATGACATTTTTATTATGAGCTTGAGATAAAATTATGAATGCGCTGTAATAGTGGATGGAATCTTTGCAAATTAACAAGTCGGATGGTGTGAGCTGTAACATTTAAAATACTAATCTGTATTAAAATAAAATAAATCATGTGCTTGGTGTCACTTGGTACTTGGTGTAACATTTAAATCATTGCATGACTAATCATATAGTAACATGCATGCAAATAAGCAATCCTAATCCATCATGCAGGACCATCACCATCTCTAAATTATTCATGCGTGGTCCCGGTCCCGGTCCCGGGTGTGTGCATGACAATATAGTTTTAAACGGGCCAGGCCAATCAATTTTAAGCCCAAATATAATAGTAGCCTTATCAGGATCTGGGCTTTTAGGATGCTTCCTGGACATAAAGTTTATCTTTTAGGATAATTTTGAAAATTTAAAATTTAATGAAAAAAATATATTGGGCCAGGCCCAACCAAATTTACTAATCCTGTTAACTGAAGGCCCATTGGATAAATATAGACTTATTGTCCTCTGTAAACAAGCATATTTATTAGCGGGCTCTAAAGCATACTCTTTTATATAAAAGCTAATAAACTAATAGGCCTAGTTCTACACAAATATGTATTTATAATTTTGATGGGCCTTTTGGAGCTGTCAGATCAGATGTCATTATGGTATAATTATAATACCGAATGTGAACTCTCTAAAATCAAGTAGTGATTAATTTGCACTGACAATTTGGCACGGAGTTCAACAAGCGAGCACAGGCGGAGATGAAAGAAGAAATCGGTGGCAAAATTTAGCATGCCATCAAGAGAGATGCACATTTCAACATAGTCACAAGGGGACCAGCCTGCTTTGCTCCATACTTCCTAAATTGAATTGAATCCGTCTGAAGTTTATTTTAAAATAAAGGTCGTCAAAATTGATAATGAAATTCCAATATATTTATTGCTAGTTCTTTTCAGAAGTACCTTGTAGTGCACGCACTCTTCAAAGATCTCTTCATATCTTATCCTGAAATTTATTGGTCATTGAATTTTTTCAGACATCATTTATTTATAACAATAATGGTAATTAATAAATATGAGGTATTGCTTTCAATTAGTGTTAGTGACAATTTGCCTTAACTTATCATTCCTAACAACTACTTCTGTACTCATTCCTTTCAACTTTGTTCAAATACAAAATTGTAATTGTGTTATTAACTAGATTCTCTATTTCTTTATTGGCATTTAAAATTTTAAATTGCTTTATGCACCAATATAATACGAGGTAACAAAAGGGTATAGTTGATTTCAATTGTCATTTATATATAGTGACTTACAAATGCCAAAACAGAACCCAGAAAATGAAAGGAACAGACAGTATATGCTCTGTAAGCATCTTTTTACAAATTATGCTCTCTCTCTCTCTCTCTCTCTCTCTCTCTGTAAGATTAAGCATCAGTAGCTCTTGCCTCAATTTTCAAGTTCCTTGAAAATATTCAATTCTCATCATCCATATTTCTCTTCATCTTATCTCTCTCGCCATTGTTGTGTCCGAGTAGCTTTTCGCATAGCCCAAATATTAAACGGTGGCCTGAAACCGACCCGATCCCTCATCTCTGCTCTGTTTCGTCAAAAGAAACAAAAGTAGCTGTTGGATTCTTTCACAAGCAGTGAGGTAACTAAAACTAATCGGAGAGATCATGAGCATGCCAGCACAGAAGCATCGTGATGCACCGGCCGAGTATGTAAAACCTCGTCTTTTGTTGCTTCACCATTGTGTAGCATCTCCGGCGAATCCCTCTGCCGGCACCGCTGCATTTCTTAGAGTAGTTGTAGTTGTAGTTGTAGGAATAAGAAGAAGTGGAGGTGGCCATTGAATTGAATGAGCAGGAAGGAATAGGTGATGGAGAGAAGATTGGATTAGATGACAGAGAAGGAAAGGAGTTGAGGAATTTGCTTTGCCACAAATGGGTTAAATAGATCGGATATTGGAGGGGAGGGGACCCCACGTAGAAAAATGGCTTCTTTACGACAAATGACTATATTAACCTTCCTGTTTTAAATTTTAAAAAAAATTAAAGTATACCAAGTTGCACTAGGAAGTTAAATTTTACATTTTAATTGATACTAATTAATTAGAGATAGGTTTTGGAATACCACTGAAACCAACGAATTATGATAGGAACAGCGATGTTATTAATTAACTATGGATATTGATAATGTTTTATAATTTAAAATGATAGTTAATGGCAGAGTTCGAACTAAATGTAATAGTAATAGCATAATCATAAGATAATACCTTCAATTCCTATGCAATTTAGCTTAAAATAATTTTGTGGGGCAGAATGCACACGTATGGATAATTAATGATTGCGATGTGTGCTCTGCAGCCTCTGCTAGAAGACAATAATTAATTGATTGAAATTGGTTGAAACAATGAGTGAGTAGTTAGTTAAGCTTAAGCGTGACTCGGATTCAGCATGGAGACATGCAAGCGTGATTAAGGGCTAGCTTGGATTATTTGGCGGCCACGTACGCATTCGCATTAGAGACTTTAATTATTGATTAGTGGAAATTAGCTCATTGGAGAGGAATATGCCTACTTATCATTTAAATGGAAGCGACTAATTGTATCCAGTGATTTGTATTCAGTTTTTACTCAAACTAACTGTCATTTGACTAGCGCATATACTGTAAAACTCAATATTCCACAAGTACTGTATACCTCAATAGCAAATTATATATAATAAGTAATTCAAAATTATAACAACTAGCAACTCTTGAAAGTAGTCCCGAGCTAGTTGTTAGCCGTTTGCAACTTGCACAACTTGCCAAATTAACTATCATGAATTCGGAAATTTTAAACTTTTATATATATATATATATGTAAACGAAGTGCTCATGAAGAAGATCAGTTTGAACTGTTTGAAGTTGTCATTTGACCTTTGAAAACGAATATATAACTTGTAAAGATATGTCATCATATACTTATATAGCTTAGCCGGACTCCTTTATTATTATTGATTATTGATATAGTTGTGGTCAGTGTTGTTAAATGCGACCGCATGGACCGCATATGCTTATGCAGTTGGAAACTGCATGAAGATCTTCATGCAGTCTCATATATGCGGTTTTGCATATACAGCCACATATGCAGTCCATACAGACTGCATACATACCGCATTATACCATGCAGTCCATACAAATGTTTATTTTAATTAATTAAAAAAATTCAAGTTCTGATCAAACATTTATTAATAAAAAAAGATCGGGTATGTAGTAAAACTCGGACATAATTCTTTATACTCATCCGGACACAAGTCCAGTTAAGTGAAGCTTCCCATAGTCCATGCACCTTCTTTTATAGGCTCTCAAAAAGTTTCTTTATTTTGTTTTTAAGAGTTGGGACTAAAGAAGTGTTATTATACCGGTTACTCTAGACGGACGCTCTGGGTGAAATTCACGTGAATTCAGTGTTTACATTATTTTATTACTAATTTGGGCCGGAGGATTTGAGCAGCTGAATTTATGACCCATTATTGGCTATTGGCTACAAAGGACTTCGAATTAAAGCAGCTGCATTTATGGCCTATTAGTCATTTTCGAATTAAAGCAGTTGCTGGGCATTTATTTATTATACTTGTAAACATGCGCTGGACTGGACTTCAATATGAATATAAATATTACATATGAGGAGCTTTATATATACTACATATATATGTTTAAGTGAAGTTTCTCATATACTACATATACATGTATTATAAAATACACGCATATGAATATATATCTGAATTCTCATTTTAAAATCCGCATATATAAGTCTGCATGAAAATCCGCATATGCGGTATGCAGTGACCTTCCGCATGCATGAACAAAACCGCATTTAACAACATTGGTTGTGGTAGCTGACAAGAGCTTAAAAGTTAGTATTTTTAATTTTGTAAATTTTACAAGGATATATATGATATTTTGAAGTTGTTGAGTGCGGATAAAATTTCAAAATAATCTAATTATTGACAACATTATTACTCACAAGAGAGAGCTTGAATAATAGGTAAGATAGCTTAGTTTATATATTATGTAGATAATATTCTTAGTAGTTAGCAAGAAAGGGATTTGCGATATATATATATATATTTTTTTTAAATCATTATTGAGTTGAATAATTCAATCGTCCAATTGCATTGTACATACACATTTAATTATATTATGCACCATGCCAAAGTATGACTAATTTTTTGGATATATCTTACCAATTCTTGTACCTGCGTACACGAAACATATATTCTCTTACCAATTTCTGGTTAATTTTCTTACTCTTTTATTTCATATATACAATTCTTTATTTTATTTTTTACTTTTTTATTCTTTTTCCCTCCAGCAATTAAAATATTCGAACTAAAGATGCAAGCAAGTTTCTTTCATATTTTGACATTTAAACAGATGGAACGTGTATGAGTCTATAAATTTAGATTTACAAAAACTATTGAATTTAGAAATAATTTAGAAATACTAACGCCTCGTTCAAATTTGAAAACCTGCTGTTTCAATACTCAGTTCTCTAAGGTTATGTTTGGATGACACAAGAATAGAGGCTATTTTATAATAGTAGCTATTCAGAATACAAACAACATTTTTGCTATTCAGAATAGCTAAATTAGTTGTTATTCTCTATTCCTTGTAAATGTTGGAATAACTACTATTCGGAAGTATCAAAAGAGAAAAAAAAAGTTCATTTTCAGATTTCCGTCAGCACAGTCTCGAAATGACAAATTTGATATCACTTCCGTTATCTCTATGTCGTGACAATTCGTTTGAGATCCTACTTGCCTATCTTTTCTCTTAATTAGTACCTTATTAACACTATTATTTATTGGTTACAGCTATTCACTATTTCAAATGTACAATCTAAACAACATTTTTACTAATACGAATAACACTATTTTCACCCTAATCTGCACTATTTTTCTCTATTCTCATTTACTATTCTCAAATTTCACTATTCTAACTATTCTAGCTCCCATCCAAACGTACCCTTAAATCAGCACAGACTTTTAGATGTTAAGAAAATGTCTTCTTCTTTACTTTAGTTGCCACCAAAGCTAGAGCGGTTTTTATATTACTATTGGCAATGTTACATGAGGAGGGTTCAAATGCCTCCATTTTTCATGCCTTCACCATGCCTCCATTTTTAAAAAACTTTAATAACTCAAAATTTAAAACTTAAAAGTCAAAATAAAACCGTTGGATATGAACTACATCATTTTATCTATGCACGTGTAAAAAATTATGACATTTCAATTTTGTTTTGGTTGTCATCAAGAGCTTGTAAAAAACGTACTAATGTGGATAATTTCTAGACGTTGATTTTTCAACTTATTGATTCACATAAAAACAAAATATAAATGTGATAATTTTTTATGAGCACATAGATAAAATAATGTAGATCATATCCAACGGTTTTATTTTGACTTTAAAGTTTTAAATTTTGAGTTATTAAAGTTTTTAAAAGTGGAGGCATGATAGAGACATGAAAAATAGAGGCATTTGAAACCTCCTCATGTTACATTCCCTGTAGGATATTATACCTGTTCAATTAATCACAAAATTAACCATGAGCCACCGAACGGAGGGCTCTTTGGTAATTCTACTATTTAGACCAACCATCCAGTCAAAGTTCGGGTCCAAGCTACAATTTCAGAAATACAGAGAAGCATGCGGCCCGGGCCCGGGTGGGCCCACTAATCCCTCACATTCTCCGGCACGACACGCGGCGCTCTTATCCTTATTTTTACTCGTATGTTCCGCTGTAACCATATCCTCTGTATCTCTTTTCCTACATACAAATATGTGGCTTTTTACTGGACGGTAAAAAGTTGGTATAAATTATAGATATTAAATACCGCCCTGTCTATTCACTACACACGAAGAGAGCGTAGTTAATGATACAAAAGAACACATGCACCCCTATCACGTTTTATTGCTGATTGGTTATGCCGACTTCCGAGAGATAATCTGATTCCTTTCTAGACGTGGTATCAGCTTCTCCCAATCCACGTGTGTACGGGTTCACGAGGACCACGTCTAGGTAGTTGGAACAATTAAGAGCAATCAATTTCGACTCCCAAGGCGGCGGCGGAGGCCAGTAGGAATTCATATCCACTGCATTCACTCAAAAGAGAATCTTCTGAGTTAATGAATTTCTGACTGTCCAATCTGTTTCAAAATTCGTACAAATTAAATCTGCACTAATGTTAAAGGGCCCTTATGTTATAGACACGAGCCGGATTGGCTCCGTTTAAAATCATACAGTTGAAATTCATTAACTCAAAAGATTCCATTTTGAGTTAATGCAGAGGATACGGTTCCGGCCAGTAGGCCACTTCGGCTGAATGATTCTCTTTTTGAGTTAATGAATCTCAGCTGTCAAATTTTAATCTGTACAAATTTTAATACAGATCGGATGGTCGAGATGCATTAACTCACAAGATTCTCTTTGAGTTAATGCAGAAGATACGAATTCACTTCGGCTTCAGTTTGCACTAGATCAAGAGTGAGGCTATGGAGCTTCGGCTAGTGTACTATGGCTAGTGTACTACGGCTAAATATGGTACTTTTTAAAATCCTAACGGTCGATCCGAACTGTTCAATGTGATATCCATATGAATATGTACTTGCAAACTAAATTTTCTATTTTTTTGAATTTTTTTACTATTTTTTTAGATAGGTGCAATTTTAATGGTCCAGAATTTGTATAAAACACTGAAAATTCTACCTATCTAAAAAAATAGTAAAAAAATTCGAAAAAATATAAAATTTAGTTTGCAAGTACTATTCATATGGATATCACATTTAACGGTTCGGATCGACTGTTAGGATTATAAAAAGTACCATATTGAGCCATAGTACACTAGCCGAAGTACCATAGCCCCACTCCTAGATCAATACCAATACAGTTCCGGGTTTAGTTTTCGGATCCATCCATTTAGGTTGTTTAATACCACCAACAAAGGGAATTCGAACGAAGCTAATTCGAATTTCAGACTAATTTAGTTTGTTTAAGATTACATTTTTCTATAATTGAGACGGTAATACATATTATTAATTTTGTAAGAATAAAATTTAAGTCCAAAATCATACCCGTTTTATGAAACACCTTAATTTTAGAAGTAAAATCATGAATTAATATTTGCCATAACTCGTTTTTTTAATCATTTTTTTAAAATAACAAAAAACATATATAATTTTTCTTTTAAGAATTTACAGATTTTAGGAAATAAGAAAATGCTAATAGGTAGAAATTATTCTCATTGTTATTTTTTTATTATAATTGTAAATTTTGAATATTTCTTTTTTTTATTGATCTTTTTTCTGTGTGTCTTTATCCAACTGTTCCAAGAGGTATTTATAACCTTTGGGTTATTTTACCGTTGTGCTTCTAACAGTAAATTTCTATTTTACCTAAATTACAAATTTACCCTTTTCCTATTTTACAATATTAACCTTCTAATTACTTTTATTCTTCAACACTCCCCCTCAAGCTAGGATTATAAATGTCAATTAATCATAGCTTGTTAGTTATTTCTTCAAACGTCTTTGGAATAAGACCCTTTGTGAAGATATCAGCCAATTGATCTTGACTCTTCACATAAGGAGTTTCAATTTTCTTTGCTTGAACTTTTTCTTTTATGAAGTGGTAATCAACTTCGATATGCTTTGTTTTTTCATAAAACACCGCATTCGAAGTAATATGCCTTGCCGACATTTTCATTGGTTTATCAATTTTGAAGTTCAATTCTTCGAGTAGTTGTTTGATCCACGTGAGCTCACTTGCGGTGGATGTCATGGCACGGTATTCCGCTTCCGCACTATATCGTGCCACGACATTTTGCTTCTTGCTTTTTCATGTGACTAACTTTTCACGTACAAACGTGCAATAGCCGGTTGTTGATTTTCTATTGAAGCTCCCGGCCCAGTCTGAATCGGAATAGCAACACATTTCATTAGATTTATTATTTTTTATCCATATACCCTTTCCGAGTGATTTATTTAAATATCTCAAAATTCTATCATTGGCATCCAAATGCGGTTTTCTTGGTGAATGCATAAATTTACTAATTTAGCTCACCGCAAATGATATATCCGGTCTAGTTACCGTTAAGTAGATCAACTTACCTACAAGCCGTTGAAATTGGTTGATATCTTCTAACGGCTCCCCATCTTCGGAATTTAATTTACAATTGCTATCAATTTGGTGTTGAGACCAGTTTGGATCCTAATTTTCCAGTTTCTTTTAGAAAGTCAATAACATATTTTCTTTGTGAAATAAATAATCCTTGGATAGAATGAGCTATTTCAATTCCTAAAAAATATTTAAGTCTACCAAGGACCTTTATTTCAAATTTTTTTTTTTAAGTATCTTTTAACATTGTTAATTTTTTCATGATTGTTTCCGGATATAATTATGTCATCAACATAAACAAGAACAATGGTAGTATCATTATTTTCATGTTTTGATAATAAAGATGTATCGGATTGGCTTATTTTAAAACCAAGAAAAATTAAATATTGAGAGAGTTTTTCATACCATGCTCTTGGAGATTGTTTGAGTCCATAAATTGATTTTTTTAACCTACAAACAAGGTTAGTATCTTTTTCTTTTACATGACCCGGTGGTAAAGTCATATAAACATCTTCCTCAAGTGTTCCTTGAATGAATGCATTTTTTACATCCATTTGATATAAATTCCAACCATTATTTACCTTTATCGAAAATAAAATTCTTATGGTATTCATCTTTGCTACCGGAGCAAAGGTCTCTTGGTAATCAATACCGTATATTTGGGTATACCCTTTGGCCACTAGTCGGGCTTTGTACCTTTCTATGGTGCCATCACTTTGATATTTTATTTTATAAATCCATTTGCACCCTACGGGTTTTTTATTTTTTGGTAGCGGTACAATGGTCCATGTGTTGTTTTTTTCTAAGGCTTAAAGTTCTTCTTTCATAGCCTTGCACCACACCGGTTGGCTTATAGCCACTTCGAAATTTCTTGGTTCTTCCATTTTGGAAATTGAACTAAGAAATGCATGGTGTTTTTTTGAATTATTTTTGTATGAAATAAAATTTTCAATAGGGTATTGAACCTTATAGGTTACGAAGTCTCGTAATCTTGTGGACGGTTGTGTAGGACGGATTACCTCTTTACCATTGCTTCTTCTTCAACATTTTCTTCTTCTCCAATATTTTAATTTTCTTAGTTCTCCCCGGCTCCACTTTGAGGAGTATTATTGTTTTCATCATAATTTTCTTCTTCTTCATTTCCTACAATTCTTTGCTCAACAATTGGATTAGTAAATATAGGAATGAGAAAATCATTTGTGCTAATTTGATTATCAATCTCATCTTTATTGGTTTTAAAATATGGCTCATTTTCAAAAAAGGTTACATCTCTAGAAATATATAATTTTTGGTTTATAGGATCGTAGCATTTATAATCCTTTTTGTTAGATAAGTATCCTAGAAAAATAGTTTTTATAGAAGTATGATCTAATTTATCTCGTTTATTTTGGTGTACGTAACATGTACATCCAAAAAAACTTTTAGATGATTAAAAATTATTTTTCTTTGATAAATGATTTCTAATGGACTTTTATTTTTTAAGACAACACTTGACAACCTATTAATCAAATAAGTTGCGGTGAGAATGGCATCCGACCAATAAATTTTTGGAACATTGATTTGAAACATAAGTGTTTTTGTCATTTCAAGTAAATGACGATTTTTTCTTTTGGAAATTCCGTTTTGTTGTGGAGTATAAACACAAGTTGTTTGATGTATAATTCCCTTTTGTTTCAAAAAACTTGAAATTTTTGTATTTATAAATTCCGTACCATTATCGGTTCTAAGAACTTTAATCCTTGTATTATATTGGTTTTCAACCAAATTTGAAATATCTTGAAAGTGAGAAAAAACTTCACTTTTGTTTTTAGTAAATATAAGCATGTTAATCGCGAAAAATCATCTATAAATATAACAAAATATTTGAAACCATTATAAGAGTCTACGGGGGCGGGTCCCCAAACATCGGAATGAACAAGTTCAAATATTCAATTACTTTTAGAATTTGAAGTTACAAAAGGGAGTCTAGTATGCTTATCTAGCTTGCATACTTCACACTTACTACAATCTAAATTAGAAAAGTCAAAAATACATTTTAAAATTATATCAGAAGGATGCCCAATTCTTCTATGCCATAAATGTCCCCATGTCTTGCACTTTTGTGTTGAAATTGTATTTTAGGCCACACAAAAAATAAAGTCCGTTTTTGAAAACACCTTCACCAATCATCTTCTTAAATATTATATCCTTAAAAAATACATTTTGAGGTGAAAAAATAATTTCACAATTTATTTCTTTTGAAAGTTTACCTATAGATAACAAATTTGCAGTGCAATTTGTTACATGTAAAACATTTTTAATTTCTTTTGAAAAAACATTAATTGAGCCGTGACCGCAAATTTTCATTTTTTTCACCATTCGCGACATAGACAAATTCTTGATTTTTGTTTTTTCGATAATTTTGCAAAATATTTTTATTTCCGGTCATGTGGTCGGTTGCACCGGAATCTAAAATCCAATCTAAATTATTTTGAGAATACTCATTATTTAGATTTCCTAAATTTGTACATTTTATTTGTTTCATTTCATTTTGGTTTGTACAATTTCTTTTGCTAGGTATAATATATAAATTCCGGTTTAGACTTTCACTGTTTTGGGTTTGTATTGAATTTTGAGTATTAAAAAAAACCTCAATTGGGCCTTTTGTTCAAAAGCCCACTCAATTGAGAGAGGATGGCCTGCATTTTGGACCGGGTTGGAGGTGCAGTGGATCCATTTGAGTGGTATGCGGCTCCTGAACATCCGGGTGCGTTCTTGTTTGAAGCAGAGACAGACCCATTTGAGTAGTATGTGGACCCTGCACATCCGAGTGCTTTCCCGTTCTGCTGGAGAAAGTCGGACCCGATAGGGAAATAAGCGGACCCGTTTGTTGGAACAGAGGCGGACCCGATATACGGACCCGTTTTCTTTCTTCGCCTCACTCATTTCTCCTTGGGTCCGAGCAGATCCAGCGGTGAAAAATTTCTCCCCCTTAGGGTTTCTTCCTCGATTGCCTCTACCACTGTTGCCCCACCACTTCGGCTTTAATTCGGCGTGGAGGAACCAGCATTTATTCTTTTCGTGACCTTCCTTTTTGCAATGATCGCACTTCTCGGTGATTCCTCCTCTTCTCTCCGAACTAGGGTTTGTTCGAAGTGTGGCCATGGCAAGGTTTTCGGGTTTTTCATGTATTCCTGAGGTACCAGCCATGATGAGGCACCTTGATTCCTCTCCTTGAAGAAGAGACATCGTGTCATTAAGGCTTGGAAGCTCGGCTGACAACAGAATTTGAGCTCGAACTTGTTTGTAGGACTCGTCAAGTCCTGCTAGAAATTGGTACACTCTTTCTTGTTCTCGCTCTTTGATGATTTGTGGATCTGAGGTTTTGACGAGATAGTGGTTCAATTCCTCCCATCTCCTCTTTAATTGGGTGATGTATTCGATGATTGGTTTGTGATTTTGGATTAATTGATGGATTTCTTTTTTGAGATGATATATGTGGGCATGATTTCTCTTTTTGCTGAAATGCTTGTTAATAGCATCCCATATTTCTTTTAAGGTATCATAATAGAGGAAAAGATCATGCATGGAGGGTTCTATGGAATGAATTATTGAGTTCATGGCTTTGAGATATGTCTTCTTCCATTTCTTGTATTCGGGTTTGTCTTTACCAGGCATTTCTGCAGTCCCGGTGACATTTTCGTATAGGTCCCTCTCATTGAGAGAGAGAATCGCTGCTCTGGCCCATGATTGAAAATTATGGTCGTTGAGCAATGTGGCAGTTAAGCGTGACGACGGTACCTCAATGATGGTATTGTTTGTGGTATTGTTCATCGCCTCTGCCATTTTGGAGTCACCACTTCAAATCGCAACTTCTTATTGATTCTGAAATTTTCTGAGGCCTTTAGAAGTAACGCTCTAATACCATGTAAATTTTGAATATTTCTTCTTTTATTGATATTTTTCTGTGTGTCTTTATCCAACTGTTATAAGAGGTATTTATAACATTTGGGTTATTTTACCGTTGTGGTTCTAACGGTAAATTTCTATTTTACCTAAATTACAAATTTACCCTTTTTCTATTTTACAATATTAACCTTCTAATTATTTTTATTCTTCAACAATAATACTTACTAGACTAAATACAATTTTCAAAAAGAAAATTTTTTAGGTGCACGTCAATAACTTGTTACTTGTGACGATTCCTTTTGTATGTTTTAAGAAGCAAATATCTAAGTCTGACAACAGATTTCTTATTCTCACAAGCAAGTAACAAACAGATAACACCTAATTAGTTATTAATGAATGAATAGGACCTACAAAGTCATGTTGGCATTTGCATTGTGATGAAACATAATATATTTGGTGATGTAATCGAGAGAGATATGATTCCAAACTCAAATGTCAAATTGAAATTTGTCCGGTTGGGATAATCCAAGATGGAACATAGCTTAGGCATGATGAGCTGTAATGTCTCACTAATTCTACTAAATAACAGATGGGGGGTTGGGGTTGGGGGTGTATTAGAGTTAGTTAGGATTATGCTTTGACTGAAAGTCAAACCTTTGTAACAATCTGTTAGTTACAGGGTTACTCTCTGTACTATAGGTGTTTAGTCTTTTCTATATATACATGTAATCTCAGATGTATCTGGACTGATCAATACAATCTATTATTATTTCCTCTCTTTATCTTCTTTACTCTCTATTCTATCATGGTATCAAGAGCCTGATCCATTTTTTTCTCTCTTCTTCTCCTCTCTGACAACAATGTCGCAAGAATCTCAGACTTCCCTCCTCACCCCTTCCCCTCCGGTTCTCTCTGAATCAGTGATTCACATCACTATTCCTATTTCCACCAAGCTTGATCGGTCTAATTTTCTTACCTGGCGCTCACAGATTGAGCCGATCGTTGATGGCTATGGTCTTGCTCATCATCTTGATGCTTCCATTGCTCCTCCCGATCGCCACATCACAGTTGAGAATGTGACTAAGGCGAATCCGGCGTTTCTCACTTGGCATCAGCAAGATCGGTTCTTGCTGGGATGGCTTCGCTCCACGATTACTGGATCTGTCCTTTCTCAGTATGTCAGCTGTCAGTCGGCGTCTTCTCTCTGGTCGGCTTTACACAGAGTCTATTTTGCCATCTCCTCTGCTCGAATTATGGAACTGCGTCGCCTCCTTCAGATCACAGTTCGAGGTGGTCTCTCCTGCAATGAGTATTTTGAGAAAATGCGGAGCATTGCTGATCAACTTTCAGCCTCTGGTGAGCCGGTGACCGATTCGGATCTAGTTCGTTACATCCTTAACGGGTTAGGTTCCGAATTTAATTCTTTTATTGTTGCAATCACCACCCGTGCTGAGCCTCTGTCCCTCTCGGATCTTCATGGTTTTCTTCTCACACATGAGGCACTCCTCACATCTCAGCATCGGCCTCTCTCCTCTCATTCCTCTGATCCAGTGGCGCTTTACACCCAATCTAATCGGGGAAGGGGTCGGCACTCCTCTGGCAAGGGTCGTGGTGGTCCCCAGTCTTCAGCTCCTCTTCTTCCTACTCCTGTGGGCCGTGGCAGAGGAGGCCCAAATCAAGGTAAAGGTTCTCAGCCCACTTCTCAATTTCATTCTCAAGGCAGGGGCAATCCGCACTCTTCCTCTCAGACTCAGCCTACTGAGGACCTTCCAACATGTCAAGTTTGTTTCAAAAAGGGCCATACTACTCTCATTTGCTGGTACAGGTATGATCATGCCTATACAGCTGAAGCACCTCAACAGTTTCAAGCTCATTATAACACTACCACTACCTCACCTGATGAAGGATGGTTCTTGGATTCAGGAGCTACTCATCATGTAACATCTGACCTCAACAATCTGACCTCCTTCACTCCTTACAACGGTACCGATCACCTCCAAGTAGGTAATGGCCATACCTTGCCCATTTGTCATATTGGTCATTCCTCTGTAGGTGATGGTAAATTTCTGCTGCAAGATGTCCTTCATGTTCCTCACATTACTAAGAATCTTCTTAGCATATCTCGATTTATTCGTGATAATAATGTGCTTATTGAATTTCACCCTTCTTTTTGCTTGATCAAGGACCGCCGCACCTTGAGAACGGTTCTTCAAGCTTCACTAAGTAATGGTCTTTATCACTTCTCTTCTCCACCTAGAGCCTTCATTGGAGAAAGGGCTTCGGCCGATTTATGGCATGCCCGGTTGGGGCATCCATCAGCTTCTACTACCCGTTTTATAATAAATTATTCTCGTTTACCTATTTCCTCAAATAAGCTGAACACTTGTATTCATTGCTCCCAAGCTAAGGCACATGTATTACCTTTTTCTTCTTCTACTTCTACTTGTAATAATCCTTTGGATGTAGTGCACTCGGATGTTTGGGGACCCTCTCCCATTGTATCAAAAAATGGATATCGATACTATGTGCATTTTATTGACCAATTTTCTCGATTCTCTTGGATTTATTTTTTATATACCAAAGATGAGGTTTTACATGCTTTTACTAAGTTTAAGGATCTTGTTGAGAACTTGTTTGCCACGACTATCAAAGTTCTCCAAACCGATGGTGGGACCGAATTTAAACCAATTGCAAGATCCTTTCCTCACCTTGTGCATCGCACTTCGTGCCCCCACACTCCTCAACAAAACGGTCTCGCCGAACATAAGCACCGCCACATTGTTGAATTGAGTCTCTCGATCATCTCTCATGCCTCCATTCCGCTTGATTTATGGGATCACATATTTCAAAGTGTGGTTTTCATCATCAACCGGCTTCCACCTACATCCTCTCCTCACACTTCTCCTTACACGGTTCTCTTTCATAAGGCACCCGACTATACCTTTCTTCGAGTGATTGGTTGCCTTTGCTTTCCTCTAATTCGGCCTTATAACTCTCACAAGCTACAATTGAGGTCGCTTCCTTGTATTTTTCTTGGATATTGCCAAACTCAAAAAGGTTATAAGTGTCTTCATTTACCTACTCAGAAAATTTACATTAGTAGAAATGTGACTTTTGATGAATCAGTGTTTCCTTACTCTACTGTTTCGAATAGTTCTGAAGTTTCTGTACAGGATCACCTAGCTTGGCATCTCCCTGTCTCTATTGTGCCCAGTTCGGTTCCTCACCATACTCAGCCTGCAGCTTCTTCTATTCCTGCACAGCCCACCTCTTCTCGGCCCAATTGCTCAAGGCCGCCGCTACTTCCTTCTACTCGGCCCAGCCTTCCTTCTTCAACAGGCCTCCCTACATCTATACCTGGCACGGCCCAGCAACCTCTTCAGGCCCAGTCGACTGCACATGATCCATCTTTTCCCTCTTCGGACCAGGCCCCTTCTGCTTTGACTTTACCCATTACTCCCAGCAGACCTGTTTCTATTCAGCCCGATTCTTCCACTGAAACCTTACTGCCTGGCTCTTCCAGACATCCTATGCAAACTCGCCTACGAACCAATACTTCTCGGCCTAAACTATTTCCTGATCATGTCACGTACCTAACCACTAAACATCCTTTACCCGACCTTTCTCTTGCAGAACTTACCTCGTTCACTGTGGCTAACAAGGTTTCCGAATGGCGTGAAGCCATGGCCAATGAACTCTCTGCCCTTGCCCGTAACAACACTTGGGAACTTGTTCCACTTCCTCATAATCGGCATGTTATTGGTTGCAAGTGGATCTACAAAATCAAGAAAAAGGCGGATGGGTCCATTGAGCGTTATAAGGCGCGACTCGTTGCGAAGGGTTTCACTCAAGAGCATGGCATTGATTATCATGAGACGTTTAGTCCGGTGGTTAAACCGACTACTATCCGCCTAGTTCTTTCTCTTGCCGTTGCACATTCTTGGGACATTCGACAACTAGATGTCAATAATGCCTTCCTTCATGGCGATCTCGATGAGTGTGTCTATATGTCTCAACCGCCGGGGTTTGTTGACTCTCACCATCCTTCTCATGTTTGCCTACTAAAAAAAGCTTTGTATGGTCTAAAGCAAGCTCCACGGGCTTGGTTTCACAAACTCGCTTCCGCACTTGCCAATCTTGCTTTTCAACCCTCTCAATCGGATCCATCCCTCTTTATTGGTGCAACTTCGTCTTCTCTCACGGTTGTACTAGTTTATGTTGATGATATTGTCATCACGGGATCCGATAGCTCTCTTCTCACTACTCTCATTTCTTCCCTAGCCTCTCAATTTGCTCTCAAAGACCTTGGTCCCTTGCATTATTTTTTGGGCATCCAAGTTACTCGCTCTTCCAGTGGTATCCACCTTTCTCAACCGAATTATATTCATTCTCTGCTGGTTCGGTCTAAGATGAGTGGAGCAAAACCATGTGCTTCTCCAATTCCTCCTGCTGCCATCCTATCTAAGCACAAAGGGAGTCCCATGGCCGACCCCCTCCTTTACAGAAGCACAGTGGGTGCTCTACAGTATGCCACCTTTACCCGTCCCGACATCACATTTGCCGTGAACAAAGCCTCCCAATTTATGCATGCTCCCACCGATGAGCATTGGGAGGTGGTCAAGCGCATTCTTCGCTTCCTCAAGGGCACGATAACACATGGCATTCACCTTCATGCGGAGTCTCCTCTTCAATTACATGCTTATACGGATTCGGATTGGGCCGGGTGTCCCGACGATCGTCGCTCTACTTCAGGGTTCTGCGTCTTTCTTGGCACTAATCTCCTTTCTTGGGGTTCCAAGAAACAACAAACTGTTGCTAGGTCCAGTACTGAAGCAGAGTATCGCAGTATGGCTATTGCATGCACCGAGCTTATTTGGCTTCAACACTTACTCAAAGAACTTCGGGTCCCTCTTGCTTCTTCTCCCGTCCTATGGTGTGACAACCTTGGCGCCACGTTCCTTGCCTCTAACCCGGTCTTCCATGCCCGTACCAAACATATTGAAATAGATTTTCATTTTGTTCGTGAGAAGGTGGTGTCAAAAAATCTGGAGGTTCGGTTCATATGTTCCAAGGATCAGCTAGCTGATCTATTTACCAAAGGCCTGTCAGCTCCGCGACTACAGTATCTTTGTGCCAAGCTGCACATTGACTCTGCCCCTGCTCAGCTTGCGGGGGGGTATTAGAGTTAGTTAGGATTATGCTTTGACTGAAAGTCAAACCTTTGTAACAATCTGTTAGTTACAGGGTTACTCTCTGTACTATAGGTGTTTAGTCTTTTCTATATATACATGTAATCTCAGATGTATCTGGACTGATCAATACAATCTATTATTCTTTCCTCTCTTTATCTTCTTTACTCTCTATTCTATCAGGGTGGTCTGAAATGGAATTAGTTTATATATTCCAAAAAGTAATTTATCAGCTGTACCGTAGGCGTAGTAACACTAATAATAGAGACCTAGTAGCCTATTAAATATCTGCTGTATTGCCACTCCAAATCAAGATTAAAATTTTAATTTTAATTAGTGGGTCAGAATTCACAAGTTGTCTCAGTTACAAGTTACAACTGATGTGGAATCCCATTATTCTTTTTCAATGTTTTGGTTTCTGACAAGTAGGTTCTCAAACTTTTAATTTTGACAATTGGACAATTGGTCCTTTAAATTATAATAGAACAATTAATTTCCTATTTAGTGCTCAAATTTGAATATGAAATGAATAAAAGACCTTTGCATGTTTATAGTTTAATCTTTAAAGTATTTTTTTATTTATGGTTTTTTAATTTGTAGATGATTTGTAAAATTTTCATTTATAAATGTAGGGACTTGCATTACATATTTACAATGCATGCCAATATTTGTTATATCATTTTTATATGCTTTATTTTATTTTACGAAATATATAATTTCATGAACAATTAAAATTGATATAACTGAGAACCAGCCTTTGGTATAGTGGCAAAGACAATGCTCTCCGTATAGGAGGTCACAAACTCGAAATGAACAATCATTTGCGGATATTAAATAATTGGGTGGCTTGACTTCCAACCTTTCCTAATTTTTTTTTTTTTGATATAACTAGATTTGTTTACACATGAAAAATAACAAACGATATGTTGTAATAAGTTATTGCTAATTTGATATTGATTTTAAAATTTGCAAAGTTTAAGAAAATTATAGTATTTAATGAGGATAAATTTATAACGGCTACTATGATCTTGTCATGTAAAAAAATTTAATGTATTTAGGCTATATTGGCATTTGTTCAAGAAAATATAACTATTCTCAGCTACTTTTTCCTCGGTAAATACAGAATTCTTTATACAAAATTTTGATCTTCCAACTTGATCATACTTTCTATTATAATTTTTATAAATGAACCCGACATAATTTCTATGCACCTAAGGCTAAGCACAATCAATGGCACAATACAATGTAACAAGTGATTTATTTCATTATTTGAGTTTGAATGCTATTAATCAACAGCAAACAGCAGCAAACAGCTCGACAAGTGCACGTGTCCGGACAGAGATAGCATACTCTCTTGTCTACTTGTTATTCGTATTTATTTTATCTTTTATTGCACGAATTAATCGACAAGACTACGGACACGGACACCTCTGCCTTGTTGACTTGTTGAGACATCATTTTTAAACTTTACTGTTTCATCTCTTGTCAAATTCTTTACTGTTGTAATTGAACACTGGTTACTGGTATAGTGTCGCCATGTTCCTCTCTTCCCTCCCTTCTATTTCTTGATTAAAAATAACTATTTTTCTGACATGAACAGATTGCTGTCGATGTTTGATCAAAAGGAACATAAAATCTGAAAAGTTTTGAATATTGAGATTTTCTTTATGAATACGAGGATATCTCTTCTATTGTTATTTCTACCGAAATTTTTAAATATAGCACACGAAAAAAAAAAAATACCAAAACAGCACCGTTTCGTGAGAATTTCAGATTTAGCACGGCCGCAAATCGGCTGAGCGGCCCCATTTACTGGAGACCGCAGATTGGCTGAGCAGCCCCAGAAATGGGGCCGCAAATCGGCTGAGCGGTCTCGCTTTTTTTTATTTATTACAAAATCTGTTTTTTTTTGTGATTGTGTTATAAAAATAATTGTATTTGTGTTTTAGTTTGTAATGTTGTTTAAATTGATGTATTTTGTCGCAAGTTATTTTAGAAATGTGGTTCATTTGAAATATTTTATATATGTCGTGTGGTTCAAATATATTTTTGTACGAGGAGATAGTGATATAATGAACAAAATAAATAAATAACCAAAACAAATAGCAAAGTAACAAAAAAAATAAGAGCCATAATCTAACAAATAAGTCCAGTATCTGACATAATCTACAAATCATACATCTTTCTCTGCTTCTTCTTTCTTAACCCTCGACCCCGCCTGGAGAGTGGCGTCTCGTCAGTATCTCCTGAGTCTGTAGTGTCTGTGGAGTCCTCCGCCTGGACATCTGCAGACTGGACCGGCTCGTCACGAACCTCCTCAATCTCAGATGTCTGCTGTACTCCAGGACCAAAAACAGTAGTCTGTCCAGACTAAGGATGGGTGAATAAATACGCCTGTCAGATAATGGGGTCATCAAGGGGGGCATGCTGTGAGGACTGTCCAGGAAACTCCGGGAAGGGCTCTGTCTGAACTTACCCTGGCTGATAGGTAGGAGGATCCGTCTGAGTCGGACTGTAACCCGGAGAATACAGTCCGTCTGCCGAGATAGTGTACTCCGGAATGCGCTCCCCCTCCTCACCCTGCAGCAGTAACTTACAAGTTAGTTAATCAAGAAATTTGGAAAACAAAAACAGTTGTTTTATATTTTAATTACAATTATACCTCGGCAGCCTATCAGCCTAAGATCCCATGCCCATACGCCCGAAGTCGCGCATCAACTCGGCAGCTCGGTCGAACACCTGACCAACAGTCTTAGCGTCATGGACGGGTCTAAACATGGCCTCATCGCCAGTGTACGGGACGTAGACATCAGGCTCAGGCTCGTCGGATATGTCGTCCACCGCATCAACTCCGCCCAAGCCAGCGCATCTCAGTAGAGCGTTGAGACGCGCCCTGTACCCACACTGGCACACCGTCGGTACGCTGTGCTTGAGGAGGACCTTCCCAAGCCTCTTCCAACCCGTGGTCACGGCCATTGTAGCCCCTATGACGCAACTCTTGACCAAATATAATGCCTGCAAAGAAAAGCAACTCCTCGCATAATGAACGGAAGTCCCCGTACTCGACCCCCGTCACCGGCTCTCCGGTAATAGTCATACCCCACAGACAGTTGACGTCCTGTAGGGTGACTGTCATCTCAACATGGGGGAGATGAAAGGTGTGCGTCTCGGGACGCCATCGCTCAATGAGGTCGGAAGATAACCCCTCATCATGGTTCTCCTCCCGCATCTGGGATAGCTGAAATAATCCCATCGAGCGTAATGTCCCCCCGTACGCCGGCTGGTACGGTAGCCACATGCAATTGTGACGAACCGTAACCGCATCCAAACCCTGCATTTATGTAAAAAATCAAATCAAGTTCATTCATAAAAAAAGATTATGTTTTACTGTATTTTTATAAATATGACTAATTTATAACTTACCCCGGTGGCAGCCTCTAGAATCCGGTGCTCCGCATTCGGGTACCACAAGAAGTCGCTGACCCTGTCAGTGCGACTCCGGATACCCAAAATATCTGCCTGTGAGAGAGCACTCTCGATGTGCTGGGACATCTGGTACGGAGTGGGAGGGCCATGGTGTGTACCTCTACTGGAAGATGATACACCCCTACTGAAAGACGGTATATCTCTACTAGATGCCATGCTGTATTTAAAATAAAGCTAATTAAATTTTGGTACAAGTCCAGTTTAATGTTGGTGCTCAAACATTTAATTTTGATAAAATAAACCTAATTAAATTTTGGTAAAAGTCTAACTCAAACAATTGATTTTGGTAAAATATACATATTTAATTTTTGGTACAAGTCTAGTTAAGTATTGGTGCTAAAACAATTAATTTTGGTTAAATATACCTATTTAATTTTTGGTATAAGTCTATTTTAATTTTATTGGTCGGACAATTTAAAATTTGGTACAATTCTAATTATAAACTCTAAATTAAATCCTAATTCTAAATCCTAATCCTAAACCCTAATTCTAAACCCTACTCCTAAACCTAAATCCTACACCTAATTACTACCATAAACTAAAAAATTAAACAAGAAGAGAAGAAGAGAAAACTTACCCGAGTACAAAGGGAATTGGACTTCTTCAATCAATACAAAAACTAAATCCGACGGCCCCCTTATATAGCCTCACAGGGGACCGCTCAGCCAATCTGCGGTCCCCAGTAAATGGGGCTGCTCAGCCGATCTGCGGTCGTGCTAAATCTGAAATTCCCACAAAATGGTGCTGTTTTGGTTTTTTTTTTCTGTGCTATATTTAAAAATTTCGGGTTATTTCTATGTTATGAAAAAAAATACTTTACAATCTCTCTCATATGGGTATTTATATCCTACTGTGTTATATTGTACCGTTGGTATCTAGAAGTTGGTACCAACAGTAACTTCCTACTTATGCAATAAAGATGCCTATCATTTTTTCTATTTACAATTTTGTCCTTTTTCTATTTTAGCCCTCTAACTATCTCTATTTTCAACACTCCCCTTCAAGTTAGGATTATAAATATCGGTTAATCCTAGCTTACTTGTTATTTCTTCAAATACCCTCGAAATGAGACTCTTGGTGAAGATATCGGCTAATTGGTCTTGACTCTTTATGTAAGGAGTTTCAATTTCCTTCGTTTGAACTTTTTCTCTTATGAAATGACAATTGACTTCGATATTTTTTGTTCTTTTGTGAAACACCGCATTCGAAGCAATATATATTGCCGCATTGTTATCACAAAACATCTTCATTGGTTTATCAATTGTGAAGTTCAACTCTTCGAGCAATTGTTTGATCCACGTAAGTTCACTTGCGGACTTGCGGTAGATGTCATGGCACGATATTCCGCTTCCGCACTTGATCGCGCCTCGACATTTTGCTTCTTACTTTTCCATGTGATTAAGTTTCCGTCTACAAGCGTGCAATAGCCAGCTGTTAATTTTCTATCAATGATCCTGGTCCAGTCTGCATCGGAATAGCCACACATTTCATTAAATTTATTATTTTTCATCCATATACCCTTTCCGGGTGATTGATTTAAATATCTCAAAATTCTATCAATGGCATCAAAATACGGTTTTCTTGATGAATGCATAAATTACTAATTTGGCTGACTGCAAATGATATATCTGGTCTAGTTACCGTTAGGTAAATTAATTTACCTATAAGTCGTTGGCATTGGTTAATATTTTCCCACAATTCTCCATCTTCGGTATTTAGTTTACAATTGTTATCTATGGGTGTTGAACTTGATTTGGACCCTAATTTATCTGTTTCTTTTAAAAGGTCAATGGTATATTTTTTTTTGTGAAATAAATAGTCCCTTGGTTGAGTGGGTTATTTCAATTCCTAAAAATATCTAAGTTTACTATGGCCTTTTATTTCAAATTTTTCTTTTAAGTATCTTTTCACAATGTCAATTTTTTCATAATTGTTTCTGGTTATAATTATGTCATCAACATAGACAAGAACAATGATTTGTATCATTATTTTCATGTTTTGAAAATAGTGATGTATCAGATTGGCTTACTTTAAAACCGAGAAAAAATAAACATTGAGAGAGTTTTTCATACCATGCCCTTGGCGATTGTTTAAGTCCATAAATTGACTTATTTAACCTACAAACAATATCAGTATTTTTTTTCTTTTATATGGCCCGGTGGTAGAGTCATATAAACCTCCTCAAGTATTCCTTGAAGAAACACATTTTTAACATCCATTTGAAATAAGTTCCACACATTATGTACCGCTATCGAAAGCAAAATTCTTGTGATATTCATCTTTGCTACAGGAGCAAAGGTCTCTTGGTAATCAATACCGTATGTTTGGGTATATCCTTTGGTAACTAGCCGGGCCTTATACCTTTCTATGGATCTATCGCTTTGGTATTTTATTTTATAAACCCATTTGCATCATACGATTTTTTATTTTTTGGTAATGGTTCAATGGTCCATGTGTTATTTTTTTCTAAGGCTTGAAGTTCTTCTTTCATAGCATTGCACCATATCGGTTGGTTTATGGCTTCTTCAAAGTTTCTTGGTTCATCCATTTTAGAAATTAAACTAAGAAATGGATGGTGGTGTTTTGAAATATTTTTATATGAAATATAATTTTGAATAGGATATTGAACCTCATAGGTTATGAAATCTCATAACCTTGTTGATGGTTGAGTGGGACGAGTTGATCTCCTTATTGCGATTTCTTCTTCAATAATTTCTTTAAAAGCAGATATATATATCATTGAAGTCTGCGAATGGGTGCGTATCAGTCCGGCCACTAAGCGGCATATTTTCATATTCTCTATGAATGGGCACTGGATCATTTTCATCACAACCCTTCAGGTGATCAGAGTCCCAGCTTCCTCTCTCAAATTCATCCACAGTTTGCAAATCTTCCTCTGAAATTTCGTTAATATTTTCAAAATCCGACCCAGTTTCATTATCTACTAGTGCCGGTTTGGGGTAAGGTGCTGGTGTAGGTAATGATAAAGGCATCACATATACGGGTCTAGGTGGGATTCTTGTATGAGGTCGTGGTTGGGGTGTTAGTGCGGTGAAGTGAATGTATGTTTTTAGGTCAGGTACGAATAAAGGAGGTTCTGGTTGTGATGTATGATTTGGCGTAACTGAATTTTGGCCAGAACTTCAAACCCCTGACTTTATCGGAACTCTCTTGGCGTAGATTTATATGATAAAATTTCCAGTGGCCTTTAACTGCCCGTACATGCCTCTCTATGCAACATCACTTAATATTGGAACTCTTGTATAGGTTGGGGGTGTTCCAGAGTTCAATCGGGTTATCAATTCTATGTTCCACCTTTCTGGGTTATAACCAGTGCATTCGTAAATCATAGACTTCAAGTCCCAAATTGAGGTATCATCATCAACCATGAATGAATTAATTGCCTCTTTGGAGTAATAAACCCCATATGTATTAGTCAAAAACTTCTCACCACAGAGTAATGAAATCATCATTGACATGGCCAACAAACTACATTTTGGTAAATGGTAAACAGTTGTCAAGTTACTAATTTAAATGTATAGGTTGATAAAAAAATATTACAAATAAAAAAATAAAAAAACCTGAAATCGCCTTCTCTTTCTCTCTTTCTGTTCCTCTGTTCCTCTGTTCCTCTCTTTCTCTTATGTGATTTTAAGTGAGTTGTGAGAGGGAGGAGAGAGAAAGAGGGGTATTTATAGGGTCTGGAACAGAAAAAAAATTTCAACCGGCTATTTTTTGACCGGTTCTAATTTTAATTCCGGCAGGCCATTTTTTGACCGGTTTGATCATTTTTAAAAATACCCAGATAAGGTGGGCAGAATTAATATTTTATAATTAAAATAGATATTAATTAAAATGTCGGATAATTGTAGTGCTGTTTACACTTTATTCATTCGACGCTTTTTTTTTGTAAAAGCGGGTTTACAAATTGCAAAAGCCTATGAAGTGCTAAAAAGATGAATTACCTTTGAACACCAAAGGGAATAAATTTCCCAGTGGGTCATATTTCCAATGTATTGAGCATGAAGTTTTGATTTGTTCATGCGTGGAATTTCTGTCCGAATTTGAATTCTAACGGATCCGTATTCAAATTTGTTAATAATTGAACTGATCCAAATCTCTAAATACGTCGTTTTTCTAATGGATGCGATTGGTACAAATTTGGGCCTAATTGGCCATTGCGAATATGCCTAAAGCCCATTCATCTCTTCGCATAAAGCTGCTCGGTAAAAGGAGAATAGTGCAACAAACGTAGCTTTTATTCATCTCTTGGTAAAATTGCTAAGTATTTCCGCAGTATGATAATACAGGCAGAGGTCGAAAGTTTGTTTATGATAAATTTATTTGATAGTTGTGTTAATTACTACACTAGCTTTAATCATTCCGATGACAGTGTTTGGCTGTTTAGGTCTCCTTTTAATCCACAATTGAATTCCCCGTAATTTCTTCTTCTTACTTTTTAAGCCACAAATAACAAGATGCGATTATCATGTAGAAGGGAAATGATTCATAAAAAGATGCATTATTGTAACTGAGAAACAACACAACAAGGCTTTGCACATATTCTAACAAGGCACCACTTTTATTTACTCTTGGTTGTAACTTCTATCATGCTAGCACAAAGGATGGTATGCCAAATTTTTTCACACTAGGAGCATCAAGTGGATTATCATGAAGCCGAAAAACCCGAGTTTCGAGATGCCATCGAATTTCATGCAACCATTGGTTGAAGGGGCCTTTGGTGTTGAATCCGATGAGGCTTGACCGGTTGGAGGAGAAGGCGAAGAATTTGCTGATGCATTTCCTCCGCTTGTGTCTTCAAAAATCTTAGCTTCGGGCGAATTCGGAGGCAGGTTGAGAATACCTTTCAAGCATTCAAGATGTAATAGAAAAGATTTAGAGGGAAATCTAGTCCACCCAAATTTCTTAAATTTTATGATTAGTTTAGTAGTCCAGATTAATATCTGATGGCTTATACTTTTGGTGCAGATTCTGAGGTCTTTTCAATATATTCTGAATAGCATGTTATTGTGATCAACTTTTTCCATGGAAAATTTGGAACAATTATACGTTCAATTTAAATTTCAGTGAAATAGTTAAAGACTTCAATAGAATTTAAAGAAAGCATCACATGCCATTTATTGCCTATGGAAACAATGAAGAACAGTTAGCACAACAGCATGTCTATTTAATTTATGATTTTGCTACAAAAATTACAAGTAAATCTCAAAAAGAGAAAAAATAAAAAAACTGAAATGAGCAACATACTGGGGCAGTTGGAGATATTGGCATCACTATTGCATGCTGCCGGCATATGTAACGCCAATGTGGTATTGATGGGAAGGCCGAGCGACGGATCGGCACTCTCCTTTATGAGCAAGCAGAGGCACTTTGGTTTGGTCGAACGCACTGTCTCTGCATCGGCACAGCATTGGGGCGATGGTTTGTGCGCGGTGCCGCTCACATATGGTATGCATGATGCCATCTGCTGCATCTGATCAGCGCAATCCTTCTCGTCCGCTTGATCGCTTGCTGATTCTGTGTTGGCTACATATCTAGATACTATGAGTACAGTTGCAAGTACAATTAATTTTGAGGAAAGGAACATGTTTAGATTTTGATATGCAGTTGGTTTCCTTTCTGTTCTGTGCATTTGTGTATACAAGTAGGATGGGGTTCTTATTGAACTGATGGAGACTTTAACTCAGTAATGTTGCACTTTTTTCAAAGTTCATTAAATGAATGTAGTAACTTGCATCTTATCTAGCTGATAAAGGTTTTCTCAGGCGCCAAGCATTTCAGATATGTTAGCTTTTCCTGGCTTCCTGCCTTGAGAGAGGAGAGTTTATACTCCCGAGACAAGATGGGAATCCATGGCTTTCAATCCACAACAGTCATATTTTATTGGATCAAATTCACTCCGATGCCCGACCAGAACCGTTCCATTCACATCAAACTTCATGTACACTTGATCCTCACGAATCTTAATACGAATTAAAGCCATCTGAATTTGGTCCGATGCGCATCAGACCGTCCCAATTCCCATATTTAGATTAGCTCACGCAAACAGACTGTATAACTAAAAAAGGATTAAATAATGCTTGATTAACTAGCTATTGAATTTGCTTATTCCCGTTGGAATTCTGAATGCCAAACACCCCAAGAGCATCAGCAGTTTCAGTTCCTTAAAACAACACAAGATATTTCAGAAATTACTAGCCCGCACAATCATATATAGATGCATACATACAATACACAATATATAAAGAGACCACCACTGCACCTGAGGAAACTCATTAAAAAAAGGGTAGCAGTGTATTACATATTCTCTAACTTAAAAAAACTATTTACAAGAGCAACAAAAAGAAAATTTTCGTTGCACCTAAGCTTGAGACTCCATGTCATTTCTGACTCGTCGGTCAATATGGCGCCGGCCAATATTAAGTCCCAACGGTCCACTAGAGGAGATAGACACCTCGGCCTTGCAAAGGGGGCAAAGTGCATTTATTTTGAGCCATTTGTCTACACACTCCTTGTGAAAAAAATGAGTGCATGTAAGCTCACGTAGTTCATCATTATCAGCATATTTTGCTAAGCAAATGCAACAAACCTGAACAAAAAAGAGTTTTAGCACGCAGATTAAAAACAAAAGGGTGAAGGTGAAGAAAATGGCCAATGTGAAACACTTTAACTTGACAAATAGCAAAAAAAAAAAAAGGAAGTACAAGAGTGCCCTTATAATATTGACCCAAGAATATATCAAGTATAGGTATAAACAAGTTGGCAATACCCTCTCCTCTTTAAAAAGGACCCAAAAAAAACCCTCCTTTGACATAGGAGAATAAATAGAAGGTTGGAGCAACACTTTCACCACTTTTTACAGAATTGTCCTTGCATTAGAGACCCCAGAAGACATCATGCATATGGCATACACCCAATTTGCACTTGCACCTATTCCCTTTTAAAAAGTACCCAAACAAACCCTCCTTTTTTTTCCTCACTTTTTACAGAAAATGAGAAAAGAAGATGCTTCCTCAACATGGGAGGGCATGTATATATTCCAAACTTGCATGGGTATATATGAAATTACCTTCAACACCAATCAGAAAAGAAAAGGACACTCACCGCATCTTCAGCAGAGATCATGCGCTCCTTGTCAGTACCAGCACCAATTATACCACCACCATCAGCACCTTGGCTGTCTAAAGGAATCTCACTATTTTCCTTATTGCTGTTGGTATTTATCCTCTTAACTCTGAATTTATATATTGGCAAGGCATTGATTGACTCTTGATTGGCGCCTCTGATGTGATTGAGATCCTCTCTGAATCCCATCAGAGATATTATGCATGGTAGACAACAGCATATCATGGCACATAGGATAAATGGCATTGCATACCCGATGCAACTAAAGGTAAGAAAGGCTATACATAACCTAAAATAAAGAAAGATGAAAGAACCGCTTATATAGCAATTAGCCAGTTAAAAAAAGCATGCAAAACTCGACAATATCACTACAATGGGGCAAATACAACTTATGCTAATTTCATGATAAAATGTTAACATGGATGATAGCTAAGAAGGTAACAGTAATTCTTTACCTGTATAAGTTGGGTGCGTCAGAAAAGGACGAGCGACCACCGAAAATCCACACATTACCAACCACAAACCAGACGGCAAAGAAGCAATCAAGTGCCATCTTGAAATGATCTACTAATGCATGAATCCTGCCATTTTTAGATTGCAATTTATGAGTTTTAGAACAAATTGCAATAAAATTGTGATAATCCAATGTTTCAGAACATTTACAAAATTAGACCATTTGTCAATTGTATGTAGTATAACTTTCTTCTAGAGGACAAGTTTATTTGGTCTAGCAATCTCTTAAACTCTTTTACACCCAGTACGCCTGGTGTGACTGGATTAACAATTAAGGTAGCATTTTGGAATTCTTTTAAGCAGGCTGTTATATTTCAATATGCAACTAACACCAACTTGATTGATATTGAATATTATAATCGAAACAATTGGCCAATGCTAGTGAAATATGCAAATCACATGAAAAGCTGACAATTCTGCCGTGCCATTACAGGCTTTGTTACAAGAAGCCAAATTAAATCGAAAATGGCGATTTAAAAATTAGGTCCAAGTTTGCACAAACTGGTCATCAGTAAATTTTCTTGTATACTAATGAAAATTTTGGGGGCAACTTGGCCTTTTTAATTAGCTTAACATCCATTTTATTGAAAAAAAACGGCACTGTGTTTTACTTAAATAAGACAAAAAAAAGTATTATTTATAAAATTTCAAAAAGAAAGCCTGTTTTCTTAAATACTGTTCTTACCTAGGATTTCTGGTTATAACATTGTTTCTCCAAGCACCTTCCAACCTGCTATTGGTTGTAGAAACCACAGCGTAAGAATTTGTCTCTGTTTGATTGTTACTATTACTGGAGTTGAGACGCGAGTTGAGACGCGCAGTAGGTCTCCCCTCCTGCTCAGACCCGTGACGGTTTCTATGCACATATCTCCAATACAAATGCGGTAAGGTTGCGACACACCCTGCTGTGTACCCGATGACCCATTCGAATAGTGGGGCATGAGGGTGCTCGTGCTTTGACAGAGTCATCACCACTATTGCTGCCACAATCTGGCACAAATTTACCACCAACTCGACTGAAATCCAGAGGCCAGAATTCAAGGGGGAGCGGTGCCTCCTTTGAAGGCGCTCCCCTGTTCTTAAAAGGGTTGTGTTTCGCAAATTGGAGACGGGGTTATCTGATGAGGAAGAGGAGGATAAGGAAGGTGGGCCCCGTTCCCCGTCCCCATCAGAGAGTTCTTCTTGCTCTTCACGGTTGTTATTGCTGTGAGAATTTGAATTTGAAGAGGAGGCACCATTGTGATCTCTTGATATGTCAATTATGTGCTCGTGGATTGTGGTAGTATGATTTGAAATTGCGGGTTCCATTAGTAAAAGAGTACAATTTGGATCCGGTCAAGGGTTTGGGTTAGTGTTGGACTGCAGATTTGTTGGTGAATGGATAATAGTATTGCCATAAAACGTGAAAATGGAGGTGAAGATACAGAAGTAGCAGTATTCTGGCACTGATACTTTTCTAAACTTGTGAACAAGAAAATGGTAGACTTTCAGTTCCAAATCAAATTGGATAAACACTAACAAACCTGAAAAGTATAAGAATGGAAAAAACCAACCAGTTTGAAAATTTAACAGCTAAAAACAAACTTAAAGATTATTTAAGTAATTAAAACAAACTAATAATGAATGAACTTTTCCCCTTTTCAAATCAAATGGCAGATTTGGGTACTTTTTTTAAGATTTTCCATGGGCTTCTTATTTAACTGCATAGAGTAAAAAAATTACACGATACCCCAAAATCAACATTTGTCTACAACGCAAATTTTATCAGATATCAGCTAATCCTCTACCAATGTAGTAAAAAAGAGATGTGGCTTTGTAGAACCAAAAACCAATAAAAAGGAATTAAATCTGCAAGAAATTTACCAATTATAGGTAGGGGAAGAACAGATGCGCGTGTTTCTCAGGTTTGACACTGGTTGCTTTCCTAATTTTGAGCTTATACTTCAGTCTCTGAAAGTACAAACAAAATAAAACGTGGATGCGTTCCAACTACTCCAATTTGAGCTGGAATTTCAAATACAGCTTTTTAACATAAACATCCTTCAAGCAAAAGCTTCAGTGGAAGGTACCAAAACGCCCCAATTTCTCAAAGGGAGCTAATTGAGAAGTCGACCTACACCTCCAATCTGTAAACAAAACAAAAAATAAACGAAATTTTTTGACAAAACCCTAATATAAAAGGAACCTAGGGTTTCTTGTTGTCAAAGGGAACATATAATATATAAAAAACAAAAAGAGAAAGCTTACCTAATTAAGATCAGCCATTTGGCAATTATGAGAACCATTGAATAAGAATCTCTCTCTATCTTTATCTCTTATTTTATTTTTTGACTGATCGAATTTGAAGAAGAAATTTCTGGCAAAAGCTTAAACAGGTCAGTGTTTCCTTGGTTAGAATTAGAATGAGTGAGTCGGAGTAAAATTCCAGAGATAGAGACATGGCCAAATGTGGAATTTCATCACGAATTCATATCACCTAAAGTAACATACATTTTGAGTTTAGATCCGGATCGTCCGATCTGCTTATTCCACCTCGGGCCGGATTGGCCCGGATTCTGATCAGACGATCTAGATATAAACTTAAAATTTGAGTTACTTCAGAAGAACCGGACACATTTCATCACCCAAGTCTTGCTGAGTGCCTATCCTCTGAGGTATCTCAACTTTTGCGTGACCGACGTGTACGATGACTATTCGGGGATAGCAAAGGGGCCAGTATTATTTGTTCCTTGAGATTTGTGTATAACGTATTTAAACGGTTAAAATTTTCGAAAAAAACACCCAAAGTTTGAGATATCTCAGAGTTGCGAATTCAGGGTTGCTCTGGCTCACTGGACAAAGGACCAGGTTCTGTCTGCTGGGTTGGTGAGGTTCATCCCTAGACTCGGTTCTCTGTGTATCCGTGAACCACGAAGCTGAAATGAATTTTCTTTGGAATCTATTTTATACTTTAGTTACAAATTATATTTTTCTGAAGAGTAAAAGTAAATTATTTAAGTTTTAAATATTATTTTTTCTCAGCAAGAGTTACATATTAAACTGTATTATTTTGCAAAAATTCTCAAGTAACTTATTATATTGTTATCTATTACACATAATTTTATTTTGTTGCATGTAAGATTTTTTGATAAAATTATCTTAATTTGAAATTATATTTTTTTAGAATTTATCCATAAATTACAGAATTAGAGATATTAATTAAGTTTCGCAGTTGATCAAGGATAGGTTAACAATACATTATTCCTACCTAAAAGTATTCCAAGAGGAAAAATGGAATTCTCCGTTTGTCGGTGACCGGAAGAAAAAAGCAAATGACATTTATATCCCTCCAGTTTTTGCAACTAAAACATTAAAAACTAGGCCTTGCACGGAGGAAACTTATGAACATATAATAATGACATGACATGTTTTTTACAGTGGAGATTGGAATTTAATTTCTGGTACGGACTGCCAGATTGGACTGAAGATGAAGATTTATTAGAAGAAATAGTACTGTGCTTCCGGATTTGTATTTTGTAGCCACAAAAACAATCCAACTAATGCAACAAAGGACGTGAATTGAGTTCTCGCTCTCAATCATAGTAACATGACTTGCGAGTTATTCGCTAATTACACGGATTTGAGTAATTCAGTTGAACAAATTTTTTCCGAATTATTCGCGTTTTTCTCACGTTTTGTTCGGAAAAACAATTTGCCTTTCTCGCACAGTCACCCTTTCTGCATTTATTAACTCACGTGAAACCCTAAACAAAATGTCAATTTTGCACAGTTCCCCATTTTAGTCAATATATCATACTTTTTTACTATATTACCACACTACTGATCTTCTATGGCAAATACAAGCAGTATATCGTATAGTAAATCATCGGTAATGAATTAAATATGCACTGACTGTCTCGTATTGTAATTCCAAATCATTCCCGAATTATATCCGAATTATTCGTGAATCACGAATTTTTGACCCTGCCGAACCCGAACCCGAATTATTCATTTGTTACTATGCTCTCAACAGTTGAAAATATATAAAGTTTTTTTGCAGAATAAAAAGCTATTTCTCGAACTTCATCCAAAAATATTATTAAGAAAATGTTAAATTTTAAAATAAGGTCATTTTTTATACTTTTATCTCGAAAAAAAATTACGGAAAAAAGATAGACTTTAAAATGAGACAATTTCTATCAAATAAATATGAAAAATAATACAATTAATATTAATTTAAAATGGACATGCTCAAAATCTGAATTGCAGAGTAGAACTAGGGTGTGATGTGCTCACCAAACTCTTTGGTGAGCACAACTCTACATAAACTATCGGATTCACTTCAAACGAGATTAATCAAACCGTTGAAACCGATGTACTTTACGAGTAATGGGCGTACATGCAAAATTTTAAATTTTTTTAATTCATTTAGTCTCAAGTCAAGTGGTCAAAATTGAGAATTTTTTGAATGCATTAAAACAACTTCATTTTGGATCATTCATTTTTCATCAATTTTGACCACTTGACTTGAGACTAAATGAATTCAAAAAATTCAAAATTTTGCATGTACATGCATCACTCGTAAAGTACATCGGTTTCAACGGTTGGATTAATCTCGTTTGAAGTGAATCCGATAGTTTATGTAGAGTTGTGCTCACCAAAGAGTTTGGTGAGCACATCACACCCTAGTTCTACTCCTGAATTGTAATATATTATATTTAGTAATCCTCCCAACTTATTGCGCTATCTCTTTTATCTTTTTCTCTTGGGCTGCGATTCAAGAAACCCACTGAGATATGAAGATCTCTTTTCTTCTCCTCTTCTTATATCTCTTCTCTTCTCTTCAACCCAAATGGCGGGATGCAACGACAGTTAGCAGCTCTGTGCCCTAGTCTACGACACGTGAAGCAGACCAACGCGTTGCGACAAGAATAAGCACGGTGTCCCCGATCGCCGCAGATGTAACAAAAGAAAACTTTAGGGTTTGTGATATGACCAGTTAACCAGGGTGACCAGGATCCGTATCCTCTGCATTAACTCAAAAGGGAATCTTTTGAGTTAATGAATTTCAACCGTCTGATTTTAAACGGAACCAATCCGGTTGTGTCTATAACATAGAGGGCCCTTTGATATTAGTGCAGATCTAGTTCGCACGAATCTTGAAACATATTAAGCAGTCGAGATTCATTAACTCAAAAGATTATCAAAATCTTTTGAGTTAATGTAGAGGATATGAATTCGGTGAGGGAGGGGTTGATATCGCCTCAAGAACCCGTCTTGCGATCCTTGATATGTGGCGGTCTGTACAGCGGGTTGCTGAGAGGAAGGCGGAAAGGATTTCTGAACATGATGCTGCTGGAGGACCTCCACATACGATCTATCAAACCCTGGATGCGTTGATCCCCCATGATTCGCTAAGGCACCATGTTGAGAAGATGAACATGTTGCCTCACCAGATTTCGTAACAACTAACAAGCTGTAGGCCTGTAGCTCCTTGGACTGAACAGATGAAGGCGCCATATGGGAACCCAGCCCACTGTCGTGCTGTTTGATAGGTAAAGGACCGACTGGCCCACTGGCAGTGAGAGGAGAAGAACCCCTCGGTACCCATGGTGGAGGATTGGCTGTGACAGGATCTAAAGCACTCGAAGAAACCTTTCGTCTTCAGTCGTACATATATATGTTGGATGGCTCTTTCAGCTGAGTAGATGTAGATGACTAGATGTAGTGGTGGTGTTGTGTTTTCGCCGTCCAATCTATTTAATTTGTGCAGCATTTCGATAATTTTAGCTCGTACAAAAGGCATCAAGATTTT
Organism: Carex kokanica; assembly: GCA_025461125.1. Taxonomy (NCBI): domain Eukaryota; kingdom Viridiplantae; phylum Streptophyta; class Magnoliopsida; order Poales; family Cyperaceae; genus Carex; species Carex kokanica. The sequence continues at coordinate 283,503 of JAJGRX010001428.1, forward strand.
GACTCCATGCAGTGCATTCACTATAGAATCAAGAACACGTATCCTCTACGATAACTCAAAAAGGAATTTTTGAGTTAATGAATATCAACCGTCTAATTTAAACAGAGTCGATCCGGCTTCTGCCTATAACATAGGGGGTTTTCAGTTTTAAATGTAGCCAATCCGACTCTGCCTATCTCTATTTCATTATTAAGCACGTTGGGTGTCCGATCCGCCAACGGCTACGATTGAAAGATGAAATTTCGGATTTAATCTCAGCCCTCCTATCACATAATCTGTATTCTTTTGATTAAATGCATCTGAATAATATGTAAAAGTCTAAATTTAACTAAATACATACTCACCACACGTACTGCCATATGATGCATTACAATTAAAATTAAACAAATCTGAAATTTAGCGATATAATTCGCAGTTTTCTTATTTCTTTTTTTTCTTATTTCTCCTTCTCCAATTGAACCAATTCTACCTTCCGTTTCTATATGGCGGATCACAATGGAAATCAATTTTTTCTTCACTTCCTTATTTCTTTTTCTTTGTTTCTATAGATATTACCATGAGAAATCTAGAATAATTTATCAATTTTGTTTCTATACAAATATATACAGAAAATCATAGAAGCACAAATTAGCAGGACAGGAAGAAGGAAAATAAAACAAAATTAGAAAGGTTCAATGTCATTTATTTATTATATTCGCATTCATATTTTATTGGATCCGATTTAAAATTCCTTATTGATCTGATAATAATATTTATGAAAAAAATTCTCCATTTTTTTAAATAGCAAATAATTGTTGTAATCTATTATAAATTCTATCTTGTCATTTCATACAACTTAGTTGCATTACAGTTGTGTTCTTAATTAGTATTTTTATATTGTAACACATGTCATTAATTCTTTGTTACTTTATATATATTCATAAAAAATTCGAAATAAAATTTGAATCTGACTCGAAATATATTCATACAAGTCCAAATTGATAACTGACTTCGTGTAAATAAACAAAACAAAAATCGTCTCTACAGTAAAAGTTCAAAGTGCCAAAGGAAACAAATACATAAAGAGGTACAAATTATTTATTCTTTTTCAATGATAACCGCAACTTTACTGAAAAGATGCTACTACAGCGCAAAAAAAAAAACCCAACATTTTGCACATCCCTTATTTGTTAATTAATAGGAAAAGAAGACCATAAATTCTTCTTTTTATAATAAACTGTTTATTGAACTAAAGTGTAAAATGTAACATTATCTGAGTGGAAGGTTGTGAGTTCGAAAATTCAAATGAGAGGTCATTTACACTAAATGGAAGTTGTAGGCTAGATCTCCACTTTTCTTATTAAAAAAATAAATATAAAATACTTACAAAATTAAAATTAAAATATTTCTCCATTCCATTATTAAGCACGAAGGATGTCCGATCTGTCAACGACTACGATTGAAAAATGAAATTCTAGATTTAATCTCAACCCTCCAATCAAATAATCTGTCTTTTTTTTATTAAATGCATCTTTTTTAAGTGTAGAAGTCTATATTTAGTTAAAAACATACTCGCTACACGTACGATCACACGATATGTTACAATTACAATTGAATACACTACCTTTTAGCGTCTTTTTATGTTATTTGATATCACGTTGTATGTCGATATTGAATTGTTATATGATATTTAAAAGAGGAGGGATCCAATTACACCTTTTTTGGTGACACATCATGACACCGTTTTTTATATAGCTCAATTTTGCGATTTCAAAATCCAAACAGTCGATCCAAACCGTTCAACATGATCACCATATTAAAATGTACTTGGAGATCAAATTTTACATTTTTTTGAATTTTTTTACTATTTATTAAGATGGTTACAAAATCGCTGTTTTTCAATGGTCTGAAAACAACGATTTTTGTAACCATCTTAATAAATAGCAAAAAAATTCAAAAAAATGTAAAATTTGATCTCCAAACACATTTTAATATATCCATCATGTTAAACGGTTTGAATCGACTATTTGGACTTTAAAAATGGTAGGTGTCAAAGTGTGTCACCAAAAAAGGTGTAATCGGATCCCTCCTCTATTTAAAATTATATTAGAATCGAGCTATTATTTGATGTCATTGGTACTTAAAGATACATAATCATCACATCATTAAATTATTATCATAGTTCACGGTTCAAGGTAATTAAAAATACAGAATCATATAAATTCTATTAGCATGTTCCTCAATTTTTTAATAATTATTATTTTTATTGGTATTTTTTTTATAAAAATATTTTTTTTTCTCTTATAATATACCTCCATTGCAACGCATGACACGATACTAGTAACTAATTATATTCTATATTTTCAAGCAAAAGGTCACATTTTGAATTTGTTAGCTAAATGAAATTACTTCCACCTGGAATAGTAAAATTTCAAAATTTCACCGACCGGGCACCGGCTATTCACTTCTCTTTGACCAAATAACAAGGCGAAGAGTTGTTTATTTACTTCTTAGCAGCTACAGCCTACAGCCCGACATTTTTATTAATATCCAAAGTTAAATAGAAAATATTAAATAAATTCAGCTTGGCAGAGTTTTAATAAAAATATCTAAACCGGCTATTTAATTCCTAACCGGTCATTAAATGGCCTGTTCTCAAATTTATTTTTCTGTTAAATAACCACTTTTCTCCCTCCTCCCTCTCACAACTCAAAACTCACTCTCAACCCGTCTCTTTCAGGTAAAATTTATTTTTTTAATTTTTTTAATTAATTTTTTTTTTATTTAGTTAAATTTTTTTAATTTTAGTTTATTTTTATTTAATTTAATATAATTTTTATTTAATTTAAATTTATTTTTTTATAATTTTTTATTTTTTAATTATTTTTCAGTAACATATACATTTAAATTAGTAATTTGATAATTGTTTATCATTTACAAAAATATAGTTTGTTCATCATGGCCATAATTTCATTACACTATGGTGTAAAGTTTCTTACTAATACATATGGGGTTTATTACTCCAAAAAGTCAGTTGGTTCATTTATTATTCCCGTGATATCTCACTTTGAACTTGAAACTCATGATTTACGAATGCACTGGTTATAACTCAGAAAATTGGAACTTAGAATTGGCAACCCGAGTGAACCATGAAACACCCCCAACCTATATCATAGTGAAAGTACTAACTGATGTTGCATGGAGAGCCATGTACGGCCATTTAAAGGCCACCGAAAATTTTGTAATATAAATCTACGCCAAGAGGGTTCCGACAGAGTCAGGAGTTGGAAGTTCTGGCCAAAATTCAGTTGCGCCACCTTATACAACTCAACAAGAATCATATACTCCCATAGACCCTTTATTCGTACCTGCCCCAGAAACATACAATGACTTCACTTCACCAGCACCCCAACCACGACTCCAACTAAGATCCTCACCTAGACCCATGCATGTGGCGCCTTTACCATTACCGCCACCATCACCTCACCTCAGACTGGCACCAGTAGACGATAAAATTGAGTCGGATTTTGAAGATATTAATGAAATTTCGGAGGAAGATATGCAAACTGGGGATGAATTTGAGGGAGCAGACTAGGACTTTGATCACCTGGAGGGTTGTGATGAAGATGGTCCAGTGCCCATTCGAACCAGATATGGGAATATGCCGCTTAATTGCCGAACTGATACACACTTGTTCACAAACTTCAATGATATATCTTCTTTTATAGAAACAGATATTGATTACTATGGGCAACGGATTGAGTATAAAAGAGAGCTGGCGCTAGAACAATATTTTCAAAGCAAAGTAAAGATGATTAGTTAATTAAAATTTATTCCCTTAACTGTCGATTTGAACCATTAGTTAATTGATCTCTATAGTTTTCTTATTGAAATTATATTCATATATGTATTCGTATCTGTCCGATATCTGATATGTAATTGTATCTGTTTAATATCTGATCAGTATTTGTATCCGAAATTATTTGTATTCGTATTCACACTATCTGTCAGTATATGATCCGTTTACACTCTTATGCTGGACTGTACTAGATCCCTTTAATAATAAAAAAAAAACAATACTTAGTCACGTACAAATTGAAATTGAAATCTGACCGAAGAATTTCTTGTAAATATTAAAAATTAAGTGGCTCGAACTTCATCTTTTATCTCAAACAGAAGTATATTACTGCCGACATTTTTAATAATACCCCAAGTTAATTAAAGATTAATAAAAATACCCACGGTTCCCGAAAATTTTTAAAAATACCCAAACCGGCCATTTAATGGCCGGTTCCGAATTAACTACCCAACCGGCCATTAAATGGCCGGTTCCGAATTAACTGCCCAACTGGCCATTTAATGGCCGGTTTTGATTTTTTTTTTTTTTTTTTTTTTTTTTAGAAAAATAGCTAAAATACTGAAATCTAACACTAAAAAATCGAATTGTTTTGTTAAATATTTGTTAGATTACTTTTTTCATAGCATATTTATACTAAATTACACTATGAATAGGGCCGATTTTGTGCTAAAATATGCAAAATTACTTCAAATTATGTTAATTTATGGTGATTTACACAAAATTACTTGAAATTACAATAATTACGTAGAGTTATGCTAAAACGGTAAATTACGTATGAATATGACTTATTTTGTACCATCTTTCATAAATCACAAAAAATAGTAAAAAAATTTCAAAAATAATAAAAATTGGTATTCTACAGGTTCATTATATAACTAATTTACTGAGCTACGTAGATTGAAGAATAGAAATGAAAATCTTAATCGGAAACTTCAACTGAAGTTTTGAGGCTCTTTCCTTTGTTTTTTGGCGATTCTGAATTCGGCTTCTAGCATCGCTAGCACGGATGATGCGCATTTTCGCAAGCTTTCCGAAAAGTGGTCATTTGCTGAAATCGGACACTCGAGCGCCGTTTTATGGCCGTTTGAAGTTTTGCCGTCGTTTTTCGCTTTCTCAGTGAAGATATCATCCCTATTCATACGTAATTTAGCGTAATTTAGTGTATTCTACCATAATTCTACATAATTATTGTAATTTAGAGTAATTCAGCATAAATTGACATAATTTCAAGTAATTTAGCGTGTTTTAGTATAAATATGCTAATTATATATATAAAATGTAATCTAGCAAATATTTAAAAATAAATTCAATTTTTTAGTGTTATATTTTAGTATTTTAGTTATTTTTCTCTTAAAAAAATTTAACATAATTTAAAGTAATTCAGTGTCAATCAGCATAAATTAACATAATTTCAAGTAATTTAGCGTATTTTAGTATAAATATGCTATCAAAAAAAGTAATCTAACAAATATTTAAAAAAATAATTCGATTTTTTAGTCTTAGATTTTAACATTTTATCTATTTATCTACAAAAAAAAAAAAAAATTAAATTAAATGGGGGACCGGCCATTAAATGGCCGGCTCCCCTCTTTAATAAAAAAAAATAAAAAAATTGCGGGACCGGCCATTAAATGGCTGGTTTGGGTATTTTTAAAATTTTTCTGGAACCGTGAGTATTTTTATTAATCTTTAATTTAATTGGGGTATTTTTAAAAATGTCGGATATTACTGACTCTTAAAAGTTAAAATAGTAACATAAATTACAAATGGATTAAGAAAAAATTGATATAACATTTTCCCAGTCTTTCTTTCCGAAAGATATTTTGCAGGTTTCTCATGTTAGGATTCAAATCTGGTGCTATCTTTTTTTCGTGAACAGTAACTCTGTTATTTCTGCTTTTATTGAATTCAACCGTTCAACTTTTTTTCAAAACGAATCCTAAAACAACTTTTTTTCAAGAACTGTTATGTGCACGCATCTCAAAACAGTTGAACGGTTGGATTCGGAAAAACAGAGATAGCAGAGTTACTGTTCATGTCCGAGAATAACAATAGATTTGGATCATTGACATCTGTGTTAAGCATTTATTTTTCTTTACTGTGGTTGACCCCGGGTTAATGTGCTTTCTCGATACAAACAAGAATCTTAAAATATGGACAATCATATACTCATTAGAAATTAATTAACCACTCCGCTCCGAGCCCAAAACCTCATGTTTTAGTTTTAGCAACTCAGAAGTTCAAATATTAACGTACTTATTATTATTATTTTTTTATAAAATGAAGTCAAAATCTTTCAATTTTAAATATCGATAATTTTTTTTTTTGAGAATTATAAATATGTAAGAGCCGTCTTTAAAAGATTCCAAATGCAGTCTTTATACATAACACATCAAGTTTTTAAATCTACGCGTGCAAGACTTTAAACTTGGCATATTAAGAAAAAAAAAAGAAAATTACAAATATAACTCAAAAGTACTTCATTATCACCACTACAAAAACACAAAAAGCATACACAACACATTTTACACGTTTGTCATTAAATCTGTGTTCAAACAAAGAAAACATTATTCCAAAAATTTACTCCCACATTCATACACAGTTTATTAATAATGAACCGTGTATAAATGTGCTTTAACATTCATACACAGTTCTTTATTAATAAACCGTGTACAATTGGATCCAATTGTACACGGTTCTTTATTAAAACCGTGTATGAATGTTGGAGCACATTTTTGGACAGGCTTATATGAATGCTCCAACAATTGTACACGGTTTTACTGTAGATCCGTGTGTGATTAAAACAAATACAAACTTTTACACGTTATCGATCTGTGCCTTCTTGTTATAATGCATCTCTATCTACTTTTTTCTAAGTCATTTATCTCATTTCTAAAACATTTCTTCTCTGAACATGTATTTCTGTGAGACATCTCTTCTAAACAGGTGAGGCTATGGCGAGAAATAAGGCAAGAGAGGTGATATCTTTACCGAGAAGGCGATCTTCGATGAAGAAACTTCAAACGGGCATAGTCCAGTGCTCGAGTGTCTGATTTTAGTCCTAAAAAACACAGGGAAGAGCCTCAAAAATTGAGTTAAAGTTTCCGATTAAGTTTTTTTTTCTAATTTTTAATTTTTTTTGTTCTTTACCATATTTTTTCTGAGACATTTGTTCATTTAAATGTATGAATTCTCAAATATAGGATTTTTTTTGTTATATTTTTATGTTTTTTAGTTAAAATGATATTCATGTAACTAATAATATGTGATGTAATTGTAATTGTTGTTTATATTGGTGAATGCAGTGTTTTTGTTATGGTATGTGTTTGTTTAAATTTATAGTTTTGTTTTTAGTATTCAGATCTAGGATTAAATTTGAATTCAAATTTAGGATTTGATTTGAATTCAGAACTAGGGTTTTATTGATTAAAAAATATATATGAATTATACACGGTTTTTAATAAAAAAAATGTGTAGGATAAGTGTTTTCATACATAGTTTTACTTTAAAAATTGTGTCTGATGTGTTTTGGCGAAAAATACTAATCCTACACGGTTTTACTTTAAAAATTGTGTATGATGTGTTTTGGTGAATAAAATCGGCAAATTTTTTGGAAAAACATACACGGTTCTAGAACCGTATACAATTTACCGATCCTATTATGCACAACTCCCACGGGCAGTTGCAAAATTGTGTATAAGTCCATTTTTCAACGGTGCTTGGAAGTACTGTTTTCTATAGTAGTGTATGTATCTCATTTGAAAAAAAATTAAATAGACGACGTTCGTAATTTTTTTTTTTTGAGTAAAGTTGGAGGTCAAGCCACCCAACTATTTAATACCCTTGTTATTACAACAAAGGATTTCCCCCATCTGGGTTTCGAACTCATGACCTCTCACATAGAGACCATATGCCTTTGCCACTAGACCAAAGGCTAGTTTTTGACGTTCGTAATTTTAGATTTGCATAATTTCTCACAAATTATCGAAAAAATAAGCGAGATTGATCGGAGAAAAAATAACAAGAAAAAGGCAATAACAACAAAGATGGAAGCGTAGGGACCATAATGTTTCTCAATGAAAAAAAGGCAATAACAACAAAAATGAAAAAAGACAGCCATGAATTAGATCACATGAAAACTAAGAACACCACTTCTACAACCATTTGGTACGAACATCCTCAGCGTCATATCTCAAATGCTAAACCAAAAAGAAATATCCCAATGCATATTAAATACAGACATGTATTTATGCACTGAACACAGGCAGATCACTAACCAATCTCTGATAGTCTCTGTTGCATCTCAATTCGGCATGATTTAAGAACTCATGACATGCGGCGAAGGCTTCATACACCGTCTCGGCTGCCTCGCACGACTCAACAATATACTCCGGCAACTGTGCACATGGAGGATCCAAATCCACCTTCATTGCTAGTATATGTGGGATTAATGCTACTAGTAGAAGAGAGAAGGTTGAAACCACCATGGTTGATTTCATCTCACTTCCTAGGAAGCGCACAGTTGACTTTTGCCAGACAGAAATTGATGGATTTTATTGGTGGCCACTGGCCAGGTCTTAAACAGGCGCACATGTATGTGTAATATAGTGTTAAGTGTAAGGTTAATTAATGGAAATTAAAATTGCATTCTGTTTTCTTGTAGCGTTTGGCTCTGTTATCTGATTTTTTTTTTTTTTTTTAGGGAAAAATAAAAGTTTTGCCTTCAAATTTCATTAATAGTAACAGAAAAATGTCAAGCTTTACAAAAGCTTAGAAAACATTTAAATTAGAAAAGAAATGAAAAGGATTGGAAATTAGCAAATAGTAAATGCAATTATTTTAATTTTTATGTGTTGGCATCAACATTGCATCATGAAATTCCCTTCTTATGAAGTAACTGTATTAATTGCGAGGCAATCAGAGTCATGGACCATGGAATAGATGCTGCATCGCTTTTGCTTTGTATCCATAAATATAACATATATGTGTTTCTGTCATTGTCAGATTTGACCGTAAATTTTTCATCTGCTATCCAAGATTCGAATAATTTGTTTATTGATTCTGCACTTTCTTTTATTCAAGTTAATTATTAGTTAAAAGGTCTACATGTTACCATGTAGATGAGTACCCAGCTACCCACCTTTGTTCAGATTGCATCGTTCTATAAAAACCCTTCCATACTATTTTTTATTCATCACCTCTCTCATGCCAATAAAGAATCCGAGACACATAAACCCCAATTTTTTTTCTTACCATCTTTTCAAAATAAAAAAACAAAATAAATATGTTTTTCGTGAAAATTCTGTTTTTACCATAAAACCATCTTATATGCACCCCCATCCAGAGTAGGAACGGAAAGATAATCTGCGCTATACAAGTAGAGTGGAAAAAACGTGCCATGCCGTGCCGTGCCATGACTAACACGTCGTGACTTTGGTCTCGTACTGCGTCGTGCCGTGACCAAGTTAATTTTTCACGTGCTGTGCCGTGCCTTGACCAAAATGTCAAGAAGTGGTCATAGCACGCGAGTCACGCCGTACCTAAACGTGCCGTGACCATACGTGACTCGCGTGACTCGCGTGACAATTTTATAATAATTTAGGTTAGTTTATTCAAGATTCACCACTAAATCAATATCTAATGGTTCTAATTATACGTGACTTGCGTAATTACGTGTCATGTCGTGCCAAAGTTTCAAAAGATGAACACGGCACGTGACACGCGAGTCACGGCACATAACTGACACGCGTGCCGTGCCGTTTCATGACGGAACCGGCTCCGCCGTATCATTTTTCCCACTCTACCTTGAAGGCAACAATATTTATGTACCTACTTCCTTACGAAAACCATGTAAATTATGTTTTTTTTTTGGAAGATGGTAAGAAAAAAAACATTCGGCACAGATTAAAGATGTCTCTCTCTCCGATCTTGATCGCTGATTCTGTAGTGACGTACCTGTCAAATTGTCGCCAGCAGTTGTATCTTCTTTTTTTTACATTCACTTTAATAGCCCTCTTTTAAATCATCGCTTAATTGAATTATTTTTTCATTATAATTGTCTATTAATTGTTGAATATTGCAGAGTTATTGTCTGTCATTTTCATGATCGTGTCCTAAGAAGTGACAATTTCAGATAATTTTGATAATGATTACAAGTCTGTACAGTAAAGACATAATATGTTTAAAGACAATGATATATCACGATCCGGATAACACTATTTCGATTTAATTTATTTTGATTAATTTCCTTCTAATCATTGTTTCTAAATTGTTTACCCAAACCATATTTAAAATGGAAATAGAGTGTGTTAATAGGGTCATCTTATTTGGTCATATTTTACCGAGTATATTACTTGTAATATTGGATTCTATTGTTGTAAAAAAAAAATTACAGTCATATCAAAATATATAGTTATTAGGTGTAATGTGTTTTTGTGTTAATAACTCTTCTAGAATTAGTCTCCACTCTTTAATCCAGTAATAGGAAATATTATTTAGAGGGATCCAATTACACATTTTTTGGTGACACATCATGACACCGTTTTTTATATAGTTCAATTTTGCGATTTCAAAACCCAAACAGTTGATCCGAACCGTTCAACATGATCACTATTTTAAAATGTACTTGGAGATCAAATTATATATTTTTTTGAATTTTTTTACTATTTATTAAGATGGTTACAAAATCGCTGTTTTTCAATGGTCTGAAAACAACTATTTTTGTAACCATCTTAATAAATAGCAAAAAAAAATTCAAAAAATGTAAAATTTGATCTCCAAGCACAATGTTGAACGGTTTGAATCGACTATTTGAACTTTGAAAATGGTAGGTGTCAAAGTGTGTCACCAAAAAAGGTTTAATCGGATCCCTCCTCTATTATTTATCATGTGAAAGATTGTATGTTTGAAAGTTAATAAATTTAATCTGATTTTTATCTAAAGATAATATATTAGTGATACACAAATTACAAATGGATGAAGCTAAATGTGATGTAACGTTTTGCTAATATTTCTTTTCGAAAATATTCTGCAGGTGCCGTACAGTGAAAACTATAAATGTTCCGCATTTAATTCTCTTTAATTACCGTGGTTGACCAGGGCCAGTGGTAGTGTGCACTGTGCAATGCATTGATTTGATACAAACCATAATCTTTCTCTGCTCCGGGCCCCAATTCCCCAAACCATGTTTTAGTTTCTTAGACACGGAGAAACATGTTTGTATTTAGGCCAGAGCAATATTTTTAAATGAGTCTTGGTTTGGTTATATAACACTAATTTTAAAATATTGAGCTTATTTACATTGAGCCTAGATTACACTTTCTTCCTAAATACTAAAAACTAAATATTAATGAGGCAGGAAAGCATTAGAGTCGGTTTTTTCATTAAGTTATTTCAGAGAACTGTCGTTTTTCCTCTCGGAACTAATTTATATGGACATTATCATTTCTACAAGAAAAAAAAATTACTCCAAATTCTTACACAAATGTCATTTTAGTGAAAAGACAGCCATGAAGAGTTCATGAAAACTCAGAACACCACTTCTAAAAGCATTGGTATGAAAATTCTAAAGAAAATCATCAGTGTCATTGTCATATCTCAAATGCTGTACTAAGAAAGATCCCAATTAATGTGTATTAGATAGAGACATGCATATATTTATGCACTAAACACAGGCAGATCACTAACCAAACTCTGATACTCTCTGTTTCTGTTGCATCTCAACTCAACATGATTTAAGAACTCATGACATGCAACAAAGGCTTCATACACTGTCTCCGCTGCCGCGCACGACTCAACCATATACTCCGGCAACTGTGCACATGGAGGATCCAAATCCACCTTCATTGCTAGCATTTGTGGGATTAATGTTACTAGTAGAAGAGAGAAGGTTGAAATCACCATGGTTGATTTCATTTCACTTCCTAGGAAGCGCATGATTGATTTTTGGGAGAAACAGAAATTGATGGATTTGATTTGTGGCAAGCTCTTAAAATATGCGCACATGTAGTGTACATGTAAGGTCAATGGAAATTAAAGTTACAGTTACAGTTACAGTCTGGTTCTTATGTGGCGCTTGGCTCTCTTTTCTGATACCCAAGTGTGTTAATCAAGTTACCCACATTTAGGGCTCTGTTATCTGATTTTTTTTTTTTTTTTTAGGGAAAAATAAAAGTTTTGCCTTCAAATTTCATTAACAGTAACAGAAAAATGTCAAGCTTTAAAAAGCTTAGAAAACATTTAAATTAGAAAAGAAATGAAAAGGATTGGAAATGTATAATTACATTAGGTGTTTAAGTTTTATTGAAAGAGTTTTATATATATGTAGATTAATTCCCTACATTTTGGGTTTAGAAAAGAAAAATGTTTGGAAATATAATTAGCATAAGGGAACCTGAATTTACAAGTTTTAGGATTTTCCATTTGCATGCTGGCATTCAAAACTATTGCCATAGAGGATCTAGTTGGTTAATTTTTGCCAAGGACTGACTATACTATACATGGTCGGTGCTCATTAATTTTGGGCATTAACTAAAAAATGACCATGTCTGTACTAATTTTAACATCTGCACTGATTGATGTTCACTGTATGTTTAATCAAACAATATTAAGTAGTGCTGGGCTTAGCTACTTCATGGAGTAAAACGACTTGGTATTCCACGTCTCATTATTTTCATTTTGAAAATCCAAACGACCGATCCGAACCGCTCAAGTTGTTCTCCATATTGATATGTGCTTGGAGACCAAATTTTACATTTTTTGAAATTTTTTTACTATTTATTAAGCCACTTTGAAAATCACTGATCCGGCGGTCCAGAAATTTTTACTGTTTTTTACTGTTCATCCGGATTTTCAGATTTTCAAAGTGGCTTAATAAATAGTAAAAAAATTCCAAAAAATGTAAAATTTGGTCTCCAAGTACATTTCAATATGAAGAACATGTTGGAAGGTTCGAATCATCTATTTGAACTTTGAAAATGAAGATATGGCGTGGAGTACAAAGTCGTTTTACTCCATGAAGTAGCTAAGTCCATCTCATATTAAGTAATAGTGCTCCAACAGCAAGGTCGCACAAGTATAATATAGGTAATATATAGTGCAGTTCATAATATGCCGACATTTTTATTTATATCCAAAGTTAATTACAAATTAATAAATATGTCCAGAAGCGTTAGTTTTTATTAAAAATGTCCAAGCCGATCATTAAATGGCCGGTCCTTGATTTAATTTTTTTTTAGAGACAAATAGCTAAAATGCTGAAATATAACACTAAAAAATCAATTTTTTTTTAAATATTTGTCAAATTACTTTTTTGATAGCATATTTATACTAAAATACGCTAAATTACTTGAAATTATGTTCATTAATGCTGATTTACACTAAATTACTTGAAATTATGTTAATTTTTTAATATTTTTTTAAAGAGACAAATAGCTAAAATGCTGAATTATACTAAAATACTTTATACTAAATTCTACATAATATTTTTTTTAATACTAAAATACACTTGAAATTATATTGATTTATGCTGAATTATACTAAATTACGCTAAATTACAATAATTTATGTAGAATTATGCTAGAATACAGTAAATTACGCTAAATTACGTATGAATAGGGTTGATATCTTCACTGAGAAGGCCAAAAATGACGACGAAACTTCAGAATCGAGTGTCCGATTTCAGCAAATGACCACTTTTCAGAAAACTTGTGAAAATACGCATGCGTTAGTGCCAACCATTCTGGATTTCGAAATTCAAAATCGCCAAAAAACAAAGTGAAGAGTTTCAAAACTTCAGCTGAAGTTTCCGATTAAGATTTTCATTTCTATTCTCCAATCTATGTAGCTCAGTAAATTAGTTATATAATGAACTTGTAGAATACCAATTTTTATTATTTTTGGATTTTGTTTACTATTTTTTATGATTTATGAAAGATGGCACAAAATCGGCCCTATTCATACGTAATTTAGCGTAATTTACCGTCTTTTAGCATAATTTTACATAATTATTGTAATTTAGCGTAATTTAGTGTAATTCAGCGTAAATTAACATAATTTCAAGTAATTTAGCGTATTTTAGTATAAATATGCTATCAAAAAAATAATTTGAGAAATATTTAAAAAAAAATCGATTTTTTAGTGTTATATTTCAGCATTTTAGTTATTTGTCTCTAAAAAAAAAAAATTAAATCAAGAACTGGCCAATAAATGACCGGTTTCCCTTAAATAAGGACCGGCCATTTAATTGCCGGTTTGAGCATTTTTAATAAAAACTGACGCTTCTGGATAATTTTATTAATTTGTAATTAACTTTGGATATAAATAAAAATGTTGGATAATATGTATTGCAAGGGCATGTGACAAGAAAGGAAAAGGAAAAAAAAAAATGAGTTGTATAACACAATCCGGAACGTGTGTAGCATGAATATATTATTGGAAAATATACTACCGAACTAATTTAACGTTTTTCTGAAGTTTTTTTTTTGTTCCATAGATGTCTTTCTAGAAAAATTGAAATAAGAAAGAGTTGTATTCAGTATTAGTCCTGTAAGGCTATAACTTGATGACTAGAAGCGCTTGAAACAGAGTATTGTGATTCGTTAAAGTTGAACGATAATTTGCAATTTAGGTACCATAACAGAAAGGAGGATAGTAATATTTCTCTTTTCTTGTCGTTAAAATATCAATGTTACTTGTTGCGTTTCCTCCAAAGGGAAATCAAGAGATCGAGCAGATGCTCTCCAAGTTCTCAAGCAAAGTTTGTTAATGAACATGGGGCATTAAGAGAGCACATGCGAGATCCGTACTAAATGCTCTGACATTCCTAAATTCCCAAGCAAAGATTTGTTAAAGAAAAAAGGGGATAAAGAAAAGAGCGTCAAGAACAATTGGATCGATCATATCTGTGTTTGATTACTGAGCAGGCTATATGGATAAGAAATTCAAGGTGGCGGCCGCTCATTGGTTACTGATTGACTTAGATGCTATTCCTTTGAGCGTGTGGGAGCCCACTGACCTGCAGATGGTTGTGTACCAGCCGAAGGTAGCAGAGCAGCTGCACTTAGGAGGAGATGCTGGACTTCCAGCGGACTAACGATGACTCATACATCTTGCCCACATCTGAGACTAGGAGTAGTTTACCACAGCCCTATTTTGAGAGGAGGCTTAGAACAGTTGTTATTTTCTATATTTGTGTTTTGGTGGACTTTAAAACGAAGGGCTTATGTTTTTTGCACTTTGTTAGCTTTTTGTAGTTTTCTATATTCCTTGCAAACTGAGATTACTGTTTTGTAATTTACCGTGATGTTTCTTATATGAAACGGGCCTTTGTGCCTTTTTTCAAAAAAAAAAAAAAACAATTGGATCGACCCATCCCGTTTAGATCATACATTCTAACTAGCACATAATATTACCAAGATACTAATTAACCATAATAATAAGGCACGGCGATAGCCTATACAAGCACCTACCAAGTATCTAGTTATCACTAAAACAGGCCAATAATGACCATAACCTAATACAACATAGTTAAAAGTAATATGATTCTTCACCAGTGGATGCACCACCAAAATACCGAAGTACCACCAGTCGCTGCCATACCCCTCTCAATTAGAGAACAGGAGATCACTGTCATCCCATTAGATGCTTAACCCTGTTCAAAATTCTAAAATAATGAAAAAGACTCATACTACCTGTCAAATTTGTTGGGATAAATTTTCAAAACAATTTGAAAAGTTATAAATTAATTTAAATAAATCTAATTGAAATAGAGTTACCCGGATCGTACGAAACATTGTTCTTAAACGTAGTCCTTCTCATCATGCAAGATGGAACTGCAATCAAGATAATCTGGGAATGTTGCTCCTTAGGCATGCTATGGAAGCAACTAATGATAACTCCGCAATATCTAGCGAGGATCAAAATTCGATTAATTGGAGTAAAATGGAAATGGAAAACTCAAAGGGGCTTTCTGTGGGAGTATATCCGATGAGTATCAAAATAAGAAAAGGATGAGTATTATCCGATGTTAAACAGAGAGAGATATATGTAGTTATATAGATCCAGTCAAGAGATATAATATTTGTTAATGATAATTTTAAAATGAAAAAGAAACGTACACTACTACAAAAACACATTTACTATCGCTCATTTACCATTGGGTGTCCTTCCGCACGGATGGAGTATATAATCAGGGGTAGCGCTGTAATTAATTCAAACTTTTTACCATCGGGTAGCGTTGAACCAACCGATGGCGTTGATGGACCCCTCCTTTGCCATCTGTTTTTTATATCCTACCGTTGATTTTCAGTGTCTCTGCGATATTGGTTGGGTTATTGTACCTATGGTGTAGATGAGCCGTCAGTATTAGTTTGATCAATACCAACTCAGGTCTTTTTTTGAATCGATGGGATGTTCTAAAGGGCAACGCTATAAATACTTGGAACCTAGATTTAAGTATAAAATAACTTCTCCATGTATTCAATTACTGATGGTTATGTATTGTGTTATTAAGTTTAGAGATATATAGTGCAATTATAATTAATAAGATAATTATTTAATAACATACGTACATGATACCAACTCAAAAGAAAATTAACTAAAGATTAACTTGCTCCTAATATTTTTTGTGTTATAATCATTAACAGAACAATAAAACGCATTGCATGCACCAATTAAGATTCATCATTCAACATTAATTGTCATAATTCCAAAAATAATGGAACATATATTTACATGTACCCATCCAAAATTCAAGAAATATTAATTGTACATAACATTCATGAACATATATATAGACTACAAATATTTAATATATATATACAACATTCATGCATACACAAAATACACAATATGTATCCATACAAAATATATTCCTGAACATATCTAGTATAACAGCAAACTCTTCTCGAACTTGGCGTGAAACTTTTGGTTTTCAAACATCATCATTTCCCTCTAGTGCAAATTTCCCTCTAGCGCGAAACTTTTGGTTTTCAAACATCATCATTTCCCTAAAGTAACGCAAAATTATATAATTAAATCTGACCACCAGATTTGAAGTAGCACGCATATTGACATACACCATTGCAAATCGGACAGTCCAAGCCTAAGCTCAAAGTTGGCCACACTTTAGGCCCAACTCCGCAGTCAAGTCTTGTCACATAAAAAGTCGCACCTCCCAAGATTTGAAATCGTCATCGTAATATTGATCGGTTAAGTACACGGAGCCGATGGCATTATGTATATACGCTATCAGTCCACATACGGAGCCGATGGCACATGTATTTTCAAAATTTATTTCATATATTTGATCAGTACCGTAGGTGTCGTTTCAACTTCCTAATATTGATCGATCACTCCAAAGGTCTCTCTTTCTCCGCAGTGAGTACTCCAAAGGTCTGCAAATCTAGGTTTTCTCTTTCTCTCACTTGCACTGAGCGGCCACCCTTCCTGACTCTGTCACAGAAGTTAAGGTTGCTCCCTCTCACTTATATCTTTGTAGTATTTTGTTGGTTTTTTATTAGGTTTTTGATGGGAGATTTTTAGGGATTTTCCCTCTCACTTACTATTTTCTAGGTTTTTGATTTGAGGTTCTTCCCTCTCACTGAGGTTCTTACTTTTGTAGTGTTTTTTCAGACTAACAAGAACTTATTTTGATATTTTTTTTATTGGCCAGCAGCCATGTCGTCACCACCCACCGTAGAAGAAGAACAACAACAACCTTACTTTCTAGAGCATGAACTAACACCAGAGAGGAGGACAAGACAAAAAGGGAAAGTGAAACACCATCTGAAAAAGGGTTGGCAAAAATTCTTGATTACCTACGACAATGCTTGCAAGTTCGATGTGAATGTCAAATTCCCTACACAAGAAACATTTATTAATTAATCCTACTTGAAATTAAGAAAAGGATTTAGCAGAAACCTTTTTAGGTTTAATTATTCTATAACATGAAATATGCAAGCAATGCTTTTTCTAGTTATATTAAACCTTCTTCTTCTTGTCTTTTATCCTATAATGGTTGTCACTCATGTTCTACTAGTTCTCTTTCATATTTTTCTAGCTGACTTTCATCTTGTATTGGTTGTGTTACATGTTCTACTGGTTGTCTTTTATGTACTACTTGTGTATTTCTTATTCTTCTAGTTGTCATTCATATTCTAGTAGTTGTCTTTAGTATTGTACCGGTTGTTTTTCATATTCTACTGGTTGTCTTTCATCTTCTGGTAGTTGTTTTTAATCTTTTTTTAGTTGTCTTTCATCCTGTACTGGTTATGTTTCATGTTTTACTAACTGTATTTCATCTTGTACTGATTGTATTTCATGTTCTACTGGTTGTCTTTCATCTACTAATAGTTTAAATTCATCTTTTTCTAGTTGTCTTTCATCTTGTACTAGTTGTCTTTCACATTCTACATGTTGTATTTCATCTTGTACTAGTTGTTTTTCATCTTCTAGGAGTTTTTTGTCATATTCTTATAGTTGTCTTTTATCTTGTACTGTAGTCTTTCATGTTCTACTGGTTATCTTTCATGTCCAACTAATTTTCTTTCATCTACTACTGGTTGTTTTTCATATTCTTCGTGTTGTCTTTCATGTTCTACTAGTTGTCTTTAATCTTTTTTTGGTTGTCTTTCATGTTCTACTGATTGTCTTTCATCTACCACTAGTTGTTTTTAATTTTCTTCTAGTCGTCTTTCATCATGTACTTGTTGTCTTCATGTTCTATTGGATGTCTTAAATCTACTACGTGTTGCCTTTTATCTACTACTGGTTGTATTTCGTATTTTTCTAGTTGTCTTTGATCTTGTACTCGTTGTCTTTCATGTTCTATTGGTTGTCTTTCATCTTTTTCTAGTTGATTTTCAGCTTGTACAAATTGTCTTTCATCTAATACTAGTTGTCATTCATCTACCACTGGTTGTCATTCATCTACCACTGGTTGTCATTCATCATCCACGAGTTGTCCTTCATTTTCCTCTAGTTGTCTTTCAATTTCTTCTAGTTGTCTTTCATCTTCTACTGGTTGTCTTTCATGTTCTTCGTGTTGTCTTTCATGTTCTACTAGTTAACTTTAATCTTTTCTTAGTTGTCTTTCGTGTTTTACTGGTTGTCTTTCATCTACCAATAGTTGTTTTTCATTTCCTTCTAGCCGTCTTTCATCCTGTACTGGTTGTCTTCATGTTCTATTGGATGTCTTAAATCTACTACGTGTGTTGTCTTTTATCTACTACTGGTTGTATTTCGTATTCTTCTAGTTGTCTTAGATCTTGTACTGTCTTTAATGTTCTACTGGTTGTCTTTCATCTTTTTCTAGTTGTTTTTTAGCTTGTACTGATTGTCTTTCATCTAATACTGGGTTGTCATTCATCTACCACTGGTTGTCATTCATCTTCTACCAGTTGTCCTTCATTTTCCTCTAGTTGTCTTTCAATTTCCTCTTGTGACATTATGAATTATATAATAATGAAAACCTCTACATAAGGGCCTATAGGTAATAAAAATTTCGAGTAAGGGTTTATATGCATATATATTGGTAACAAATTTGATTATGAAATCCTATATATATATATAGGTATATGAATATAATTCTTAAAAGTTACATGTGTGTATATATTAGAGAATATAGCCAAAGGACCTAAAGGTAATAAAAAGTTTAGTTAAAGGTTATATATACAATTATTACACCCTTAGGTAATATGAAAGAATTTGGAGGACCTAAGTGTAAATATTACATGGTTAATTAGTTAACCTTCCTTCTCCACCGTATATCCATCTAAACTTCCAAAAAAATAAAACCGTGAGTGTGTATGTGTGTGTGTGCCGAACCAAAGAGGAAGAGAGAAAGGGAGAGTGAAATTAGTGAGACCGATCGAACCGTTCGTAGTTTCGAGATCAGAACGAAGCCCTCTACTCAATTCTAAGCTCTAATTTGGTATTTCATTTTTCTCCTCTTCTCTCAAAATCTGAAATTTATCTCAATTGTTTAGGGTTTTGATCAAATCTGGAATTTTTGTATAAGTTGTGAGTAATCTATCTCCATGAAGCTTCTATGTTGTTAATTTGGTAATTCATTTCTCAATTCCATCTCAATCTTGATTTTCTATCTAGGGTTGGTCTCAAATCCGAAAATTAGAGAAGAGTTGTGATTAATCTAGTCTAATCAAACAAATAGAGGTGTTAATTGGTAAGTTACTCTTTCTTTAAAATCTGAAATTATTTTGGTTTGATTGATCTAGGGTTTGAGTAGTGGGGAAAATTGAATTGTTATCTCTTAAATCTTTTATGTGTTCAACCATCCAATTTGGTATAAGAATCAATTGATAACCATCAAGTGATAAAGGTGAATAAAGTGTTGACAAATAAACTTGAGTCGCTATTAAATTCGTGACTGCACAGTGGACAGATTTTGGGGCTGATTAATGAGCTAATTTGAAAGGGCAATTCTAAATCATTCTGGACAAATGAGGAGTCTAGTTGAAGTGTCTTGGAGTCTAGTTTCTAGTGGTTCAAGTTTCAAGTCGTTTGGAAGTTCCTATAAAAAGTTCTTGCAATTTTAGTAACCAAGGGTCAGGATTTAGGACTGCTGTTTAGAATTCTGTTTTTCACTTGTTTTGTGTACGAATTTTAAGAGTTTAATTTAAGCAAAGTATAAAGAAATTAATATAACTCAAGTAAGCCTATCAATTGCTGAACAAAGATTAAATCAATTATATATGTTGACATAGGGGTAGGCTCGGTTGAGCAAGATTTTGCGGGACCTTTCGAGACGTCCGAACCATAGGTGCGCTTTAGGCTTTTCGTAATCAGGTGCGGGATTTCTGGACTTGTTTGATAGCTTATATTCAGAATTAAACTGTGTTCGATTGACATGTTGAATATTGTTTGAATTGCATTAATGAATTGTGTTGCATATGCATTGCATTGCCCAAATAAAGTGAAACTCGGATTGTTTTATCTGATTGACTTGCATGCTGGTACGGTTATAAATTGTGTTGATCTGAAAGATCTGATTTTTGGAATTAAAGTCACCGTGCTTTACAGCACCATCGGTTGGTGGATTGTGGTCATCCATCGTGATGACATCACCCAGGGGGTGAAACCGGATTTGTCAAAGTCCTCTGCAGGGACTTTGATACCCAGTGTTCTAAAGCTTTAGATCGTCTGGCCCTCAGGCTGTTCCAGTACCGGTTGGGACGAGGGGTAAGTGACTTTGTATTATAATTGTGGATATATGTGACTTGTGTATCGGAGGCATTACCCAGGGGGTAACGCGTTTGGATGGTCAGTTGACTTTATATGGATTTCTGGATGTGAATTAGAACCAGTCTTTTAATTAAACGGTTAGGCCTATAACTACAGATGGGTGTCATATGCAGGTTCCAATAGGGTGGTCCATCTGTAGGTGTCTGGGACCCTACAGGTGTCGACGGGCTAGTGGTCAGGGTGGAACATCTGTAGTTATTACCAGATATTCTGAAACCGAGTAAACCAATTATTGTGTGATTGAAATTCATCTTGGCAATTCCTGAATTGTGATTTCATTTGGATATATATGCTGTCAGAGTTATGCATTTATCTGTATATGCCGTTATATAAATGTGGTATGCTTTATTTGTGTTTCTTTTTGAATATAATCTTTGATTACAAGTCCAGGGATTTATTTTGTGGCAATTATCGCACTGAGAATTCAATTCTCATCCCCTCTTTGGGTAATATTTTCAGGTTCCGGTTCGGCGGATCCGAGAGAGGCACGAGGTCGGTAGGCCCTGGGTTTTCCGCTGCATAGTTTGTCTGGTATGGTGACATTAGAGATTATGTATATAGTTGTGTTTTGATTGTATATATATATATTCTCTATGTCATTTTGTGATGCGTATCCATCGAGATACGGGTTTTGTATACTGTAACCTGACCAGTTGGGATTTGGGATCTGTTTATGTTATGTATTTGTTTGGTTGCGTGTTATGTTTTACTGGTTATTATATCGTAATTGCCTAGTAGGTATACGGGCAACCGTATGCCTACGGCAGGAGCACCTGTCGCGCCTCGTGGGGCTGCGGGGTGTGACAGGTCCTTCTTCGGTGGTATCAGAGCATGGTTTAAAACCCGAACCGGACTTGTTTGGATACGAGAGTGGTATACGTATTAATTGGGGCCGGCACGATACGAATTTCGTATGATAAGTAAAGAATACCAAATGTTATAAACTAATTTTGGTTATTCAGAAATGGAAGCACGACGCCGAGGTAGAGGCAGAGGCAGACCTCGGAGGAATCCGGAACCAAACCCAGAGTTGGTTATCGAGCCAGTTGTGGATCAGGCTGGAGCTGGTCCAGCTGGTGCTGGAGGAGCTGGTAGAGACCGGGACTTGGATGACCGGTTGATTGCGGCCTATGAGAGAGGTCGCCAAGCACAGGTGCGAGAGGCAGCACCGGTAGCTCACGGGGGAGCACCTGAAGATTTCAGAAAGTTATATGATGCATTTTTGCGCTTGAATCCGCCGCGTTATGATGGAACCGGCGGGTATGCGGCAGCGGAGGAATGGTTGGCACAGATAAATGCGAAGTTGAAATTATGCCGTGCTCCTGAGGAAGATAAAGTGGAATTAGTTGAGCAACAGCTGGAGAGTGATGCTCGATTCTGGTGGGATGGAACCCGAGGAAGTTATGATGAGAGGAAGCGAGGATTCCGTGGGAATGGTTCGAACAGCATTTCAATAGAAGGTTTCTGAGCAATATACAGCGTGAAACACTGCGGAGAAAATTCTTGGAGTTAAAGCAAAATGGTCGTCCGGTAGCTGAATACAACAGTGAATTTTTGGCTTTGTCGCGTTATGCTACGGATATAAGAAATGATGTGGAAAGGTACCATAGGCAATACTTGGATGGGTTGGATGGGCAAATCTCTATGATCGTGGATACTCCGATGGCAACAGAGTTGCAAGCAATGATGGATCACGCGGAACAAATTGAAATGCATGGAAAGCGAAGGAAGGAACAAGTGGCTGAAAGGAATGTGAAACAGAAAGAGGCTCAGAGTGGGCAGATGTCGAGGTCGAGGGGAGGACCCTCATTTGCTAGATCCGCTCGGCCGAGTATAGCACCGAGACCCCCGTTCAGACAAGCATCCATGCCGAGTGTTAGACCGGTGATGCCTTCGCAGTGGTGCCGATCATGCAATCAAGCGCATGATGAGGTTGATTGTAGGCGCAAGGCTAATACTTGCTTCGTGTGTGGTAGCACAGAACATTGGGCGAGGGAGTGCCCTAATGCACTTATGCGGATGCGAGGCGCTAGTAGCGTGGGAGGGTCTGCTAGTGTTGGGCGCGGTGCGCCAACGTGGCGCGGACGTGGCGCATCTCATGCTAGCGGGGCTAACGCAAGCAGGGCTGGCAGCGCCGGCAGGAACAACGGCGGTGTAGCGGCGCATGCGCTTAACATTGCTGGAACTTTGCGCAACGCTGCAACTACGTTGGGGGATGGCCAGACTGATGTCATGACAGGTATACTCTCTATATCTGGTCAGAATGCGTATTGTTTGATTGATACGGGGTGCAGCCACTCAGTTGTTTCGAGGGAGTTGGTAGAAAAAGGGGGTTGGCTAGTTGAAAAAAATAACCAAGTTTTAAATGTTCAAACTCCGTTTGGTTCGACCGATCAAGAAATTTCGATATGCCGTAACCTAAGAATTAAAGTGGAAGGAAGGGAGTTCGAAGCTGATTTAATTGTTATGGATATCATGGGATATGATGTATTGTTGGGAATGGATTGGTTGACGAGGCACGCGGCAACCATTGACTGTCCGCATCGAAGGGTTCATTTTTGGAATTCGAGAGGTATGTCATGTGTTCTAAATTGTCGAGAAATTGGGAAACTAACAGCTTGTGTTTCAGCCGTAAAAATGAGGCGGCTAATAGAATCAGGGTGCGATGCTTATTTGGCGACCGTGGTTTATGCGGCTGCAGCAGTTCCAGAGATCAGCAGTATTCCGGTAGTTTCAGAATTTGAGGATGTATTTCCGGAAAAGATTGAGGGAATGCCACCCGAGCGAGAAGTGGAGTTCGGTATCGAACTGGTACCGGGCACAACACCGATTTCAAAAGCGCCGTATCGAATGGCACCGGCAGAACTGAAAGAACTCAAGGCGCAACTGGAAGATATGTTAGAAAGCGGGTTTATCAGACCTAGCACGTCGCCGTGGGGTGCGCCAGTGTTGTTTGTCAAGAAGAAAGACGGAACATTGCGGTTATGCATTGATTACCGCGAGCTGAATAAGGTAACTGTGAAAAATAAATATCCGTTACCTCGAATTGATGATCTGTTTGATCAGTTGCAGGGATCCTCAATATATTCAAAGATTGATCTGAGAACAGGGTATCACCAATTGAGGATTAGGCCGAGCGATGTGGATAAGACAGCATTCCGTACAAGGTACGGGCATTATGAATACTTGGTCATGCCGTTTGGGCTGACGAACGCACCGGCAGCGTTCATGGACTTGATGCACCGCGTATTTCATGATTTGTTGGATTCGACGGTTGTGGTGTTCATTGATGATATACTTGTATATTCGCGCTCGCGAGAGGAACATGAGGTACATTTAAGAATTGTTTTGCAAAGATTGCGCGAACATCAGCTATTCGCAAAATTTTCGAAATGTGAGTTCTGGTTGGAAGAAATTTCATTTTTGGGGCATGTGGTATCTGGAAAAGGGTTAGCAGTGGATCCCGAAAAGATTCGGGCTGTGACAGATTGGAAGAAGCCAGAGACAGTTACTGAAATTCGCAGCTTTCTGGGGTTAGCCGGGTACTACAGGAGATTTGTACTCGGGTTTTCGCAATTAGCTGCACCGCTTACAAAATTATTGCATAAAGGTGTGAAATTCGACTGGGGTACCGCGCAAGATAAAAGTTTTGAGGAATTAAAGAGTCGGCTGGTATCCGCGCCAGTCCTTGTTATGCCGACTATTGATAAAGAGTATACGGTTTACACCGATGCTTCTAAATCGGGTTTGGGTTGTGTATTGATGCAAGATGATCATGTAATTGCCTATGCATCTCGGCAATTGCGACCGCACGAGCAAAACTACCCGACTCATGACTTGGAGTTGGCGGCGGTGATATTTGCGCTAAAGATTTGGCGGCATTATCTGTATGGCGTGAGATGCCGTATATTTACAGATCACCAAAGTTTGAAATACATTTTCACGCAAAAAGAGCTGAATTTGAGACAAAGGCGGTGGTTAGAATTGATGAAAGATTATGACTTGGATATCCAGTATCATGCAGGAAAAGCGAACAGTGTAGCAGACGCGTTAAGCAGAAAGAGTCAGGTAAACCTGGCGTCAGTAATTACAAGCGAAGCGCATCTTCTTGAGGAAATGCGCAGATTAGAAATCCATGTGGGCGCATCACGCGAATTTGCGTTGGATATTGCAGCTAAGTGTGTTGGAGGTGGAGTTGAGGCGGGTACACCCGCAATTACATCAGCTGTACTAGCAGCGATTGAGATCCGATCAGAATTACACGAGCAAATTCGTGCAGCACAACAAAATGATCCGAAATGTCAGAAATTTAAACTGCACTACGAGTCAAATGCTGATTCACCGTTTCAGGTTCAAGGAGATGGTATGTTGCGATTTCGAGACCGTATTTGCGTACCAAGTAATTCAGAACTGAAAGATCTGATTTTATCGGAGGCGCATGACTCGGGTTACGCTATTCATCCGGGAGAGGTAAAGATGTATCAAGATCTAAAGACGTATTTCTGGTGGCCGGAAATAAAGCGAGAAGTGCAAAGGTACGTTGAAAAATGCCAAATATGTCAGCAAGTGAAAGCGGATCGGCGGAGAAAAGCAGGATTGCTAAAGCCGCTGGAGATACCTACCAAGAAATTTGAATCCATCACAATGGATTTCGTAAGTGGATTTCCGAGAACGGTCGGAAGGTACAACACAGTTTGGGTAATTGTGGATCGGCTGACGAAGATAGCGCATTTCATTCCGCTTCGAATTGAGACATCTGGGCAAGAATTGGCAGAATTATTTCTGAAATATCAGTTCAAGTATCATGGCTGCTCGCGCAATATCATTTCTGACCGAGATCCTCGGTTTACTTCTCATTTTTGGGAGAGTTTTCAAGAAACAATGGGTACCAAGTTGAGATTTAGCACTGCACACCATCCGCAGACTGACGGTCAGTCTGAGCGCACTATTCAGACATTAGAAGACATGTTGCGATCCTGCGCGCTAAGTTTACAAGGTTCGTGGGTTGATCATTTGTATCTGGTGGAGTTTGCGTATAACAACAGTTATCATTCGAGTATTGGTATGTCACCGCAAGAGGCGCTGACAGGACAGCAGTGCCGTACTCCGCTGTGGTGGGGACCAGCGGGTACTTATCTGCCTACGGGACCGCAAATGTTAGAAGAAATTGCTGAGAAAACGAAAATGGTTCTAAGTCGGCTCAAGTCGGCTCAAGAAAGACAAAAGAAATACGCTGATATTCATCGAAGACCGTTGGAATTCCAAGAAAGTGATCATGTATGGCTTCGAGTTTCGCCTGTTAGAGGCGTGCATCGATTTGGTGTTTCAGGTAAGCTAAGTCCCCGATACATCGGACCTTTTCAGATTTTGCGACGAGTCGGGCCGGTGGCGTACGAGCTTGCGTTACCACCAGCGCTAGACCGGGTTCATCCGGTATTCCATGTATCACAGCTACGCAAATATGTGCGAGATCCGTCGCATTGTATTGATCATTCGGGTTTATACGTGCAAGATGATCTGACGTATCAGGAAGAACCAATGCAGATATTGGATCGAAAAGAGCAACGGCTTCGAAGTAAGGTGATCAGGCTCGTATTAGTAAAATGGGGTCGTCATTCGAATAAGGAGGCGACGTGGGAAAGCGAAGAGAGTATTCGCGAGAAATATCCGGAATTGTTCGACGATACAGGTACGTAATCAAGTTCAGCGGACTGAACTTTAGTTTAAGGGGGGGAGAAATGTGACATTATGAATTATATAATAATGAAAACCTCTACATAAGGGCCTATAGGTAATAAAAATTTCGAGTAAGGGTTTATATGCATATATATTGGTAACA
Organism: Carex kokanica; assembly: GCA_025461125.1. NCBI lineage: Eukaryota > Viridiplantae > Streptophyta > Magnoliopsida > Poales > Cyperaceae > Carex > Carex kokanica. The sequence continues at coordinate 310,442 of JAJGRX010001428.1, forward strand.
AATTTGATTATGAAATCCTATATATATATATAGGTATATGAATATAATTCTTAAAAGTTACATGTGTGTATATATTAGAGAATATAGCCAAAGGACCTAAAGGTAATAAAAAGTTTAGTTAAAGGTTATATATACAATTATTACACCCTTAGGTAATATGAAAGAATTTGGAGGACCTAAGTGTAAATATTACATGGTTAATTAGTTAACCTTCCTTCTCCACCGTATATCCATCTAAACTTCCAAAAAAATAAAACCGTGAGTGTGTATGTGTGTGTGTGCCGAACCAAAGAGGAAGAGAGAAAGGGAGAGTGAAATTAGTGAGACCGATCGAACCGTTCGTAGTTTCGAGATCAGAACGAAGCCCTCTACTCAATTCTAAGCTCTAATTTGGTATTTCATTTTTCTCCTCTTCTCTCAAAATCTGAAATTTATCTCAATTGTTTAGGGTTTTGATCAAATCTGGAATTTTTGTATAAGTTGTGAGTAATCTATCTCCATGAAGCTTCTATGTTGTTAATTTGGTAATTCATTTCTCAATTCCATCTCAATCTTGATTTTCTATCTAGGGTTGGTCTCAAATCCGAAAATTAGAGAAGAGTTGTGATTAATCTAGTCTAATCAAACAAATAGAGGTGTTAATTGGTAAGTTACTCTTTCTTTAAAATCTGAAATTATTTTGGTTTGATTGATCTAGGGTTTGAGTAGTGGGGAAAATTGAATTGTTATCTCTTAAATCTTTTATGTGTTCAACCATCCAATTTGGTATAAGAATCAATTGATAACCATCAAGTGATAAAGGTGAATAAAGTGTTGACAAATAAACTTGAGTCGCTATTAAATTCGTGACTGCACAGTGGACAGATTTTGGGGCTGATTAATGAGCTAATTTGAAAGGGCAATTCTAAATCATTCTGGACAAATGAGGAGTCTAGTTGAAGTGTCTTGGAGTCTAGTTTCTAGTGGTTCAAGTTTCAAGTCGTTTGGAAGTTCCTATAAAAAGTTCTTGCAATTTTAGTAACCAAGGGTCAGGATTTAGGACTGCTGTTTAGAATTCTGTTTTTCACTTGTTTTGTGTACGAATTTTAAGAGTTTAATTTAAGCAAAGTATAAAGAAATTAATATAACTCAAGTAAGCCTATCAATTGCTGAACAAAGATTAAATCAATTATATATGTTGACATAGGGGTAGGCTCGGTTGAGCAAGATTTTGCGGGACCTTTCGAGACGTCCGAACCATAGGTGCGCTTTAGGCTTTTCGTAATCAGGTGCGGGATTTCTGGACTTGTTTGATAGCTTATATTCAGAATTAAACTGTGTTCGATTGACATGTTGAATATTGTTTGAATTGCATTAATGAATTGTGTTGCATATGCATTGCATTGCCCAAATAAAGTGAAACTCGGATTGTTTTATCTGATTGACTTGCATGCTGGTACGGTTATAAATTGTGTTGATCTGAAAGATCTGATTTTTGGAATTAAAGTCACCGTGCTTTACAGCACCATCGGTTGGTGGATTGTGGTCATCCATCGTGATGACATCACCCAGGGGGTGAAACCGGATTTGTCAAAGTCCTCTGCAGGGACTTTGATACCCAGTGTTCTAAAGCTTTAGATCGTCTGGCCCTCAGGCTGTTCCAGTACCGGTTGGGACGAGGGGTAAGTGACTTTGTATTATAATTGTGGATATATGTGACTTGTGTATCGGAGGCATTACCCAGGGGGTAACGCGTTTGGATGGTCAGTTGACTTTATATGGATTTCTGGATGTGAATTAGAACCAGTCTTTTAATTAAACGGTTAGGCCTATAACTACAGATGGGTGTCATATGCAGGTTCCAATAGGGTGGTCCATCTGTAGGTGTCTGGGACCCTACAGGTGTCGACGGGCTAGTGGTCAGGGTGGAACATCTGTAGTTATTACCAGATATTCTGAAACCGAGTAAACCAATTATTGTGTGATTGAAATTCATCTTGGCAATTCCTGAATTGTGATTTCATTTGGATATATATGCTGTCAGAGTTATGCATTTATCTGTATATGCCGTTATATAAATGTGGTATGCTTTATTTGTGTTTCTTTTTGAATATAATCTTTGATTACAAGTCCAGGGATTTATTTTGTGGCAATTATCGCACTGAGAATTCAATTCTCATCCCCTCTTTGGGTAATATTTTCAGGTTCCGGTTCGGCGGATCCGAGAGAGGCACGAGGTCGGTAGGCCCTGGGTTTTCCGCTGCATAGTTTGTCTGGTATGGTGACATTAGAGATTATGTATATAGTTGTGTTTTGATTGTATATATATATATTCTCTATGTCATTTTGTGATGCGTATCCATCGAGATACGGGTTTTGTATACTGTAACCTGACCAGTTGGGATTTGGGATCTGTTTATGTTATGTATTTGTTTGGTTGCGTGTTATGTTTTACTGGTTATTATATCGTAATTGCCTAGTAGGTATACGGGCAACCGTATGCCTACGGCAGGAGCACCTGTCGCGCCTCGTGGGGCTGCGGGGTGTGACACCTCTAGTTGTCGTTCATCTTCTACTGGTTGTCTTTCATGTTCTACTAGTTGTGTGTCATCTTCTTCTAGTTGTATTTCTTTTATCTCTAGTTATATTAAATATTATTCTTCTTGTCTTTTATCTTATAATGGTTGTTACTCATGTTCAACTAGTTCTCTTTCATCTTTTTTCTAGTTGACTTTCATCTTGTACAGGATGTGTATCAATTTGTCACACCCCGAGACAACCCGCCACGTATTTCTACGTAAGGCGTATTCCCATCACATACATTATCAATAACAATACAATAAAAGCCACATTTACTTCATAAGCAAAAGAGTTCTACAAACGATCATGACAGACACGGCTAGTAAAACAACCACTGCCATGCCAGTTCAATGTATCAATTATTTAAAATAGAAACTAAATCAACAAGTGGCATAATATTCCTTTCAGAATCTTCCCGCTTTAGCTTACTCACGACCTTCCTCAGTACCTTCATCTTCATTACCTGGAACCCACATAAAAGTGGAACGGGTGAGAGACTCGAACATTCTCTCAGTACAGGATTTAGTTCCAGCCCGGGGATTTGTAAAATCTTTCCTTTTAATCATACTAAATAAATTTATTTATTCAATAACCAAAATGCAATCTATATTATCCTATCAAGCAATGACTACCATTCATGTAAGCACGTGTTACTTTAAAAATCTTAATAATCACTGACCATCACTTTGCTTGTGATGCGTTATATCTCAAACCCGACTGCGACTAGCATTCCCCGCATGCCGGTCCCGACCGCGACTAACAGTCCCCGCGTATCGGCCTTTCAAACATCAAACCCGACTGCGACTAGCATTCCCCGCATATCGGTCCCGACCACGACTAGCAGTCCCCGTGTATCGGCCTTTCCAACATCGAACCCGACTGCGACTAACAGCCTCCGCATATCGGTCCCGACCACGACTAGCAGTCCCCGTGTATCGGCCTTTCCAATATCGAACCCGACTGCGACTAGCAGCCCCCGCATGTCGGTCTCGATCGCGACTAGCATTCCCCGCGTATCGGCCTTTCCTTTCATTCAACTCACGGTGATCGTTCGTTTTCTTATTCTATTATTATATTCAATCGATATATTTCATTCAGGTCATATGTTCCAACCGAAGTAAACTTATTCTTTATTCTCTAAACAAAGCCGAAGAGGTTGTTCGAATCAACATGCACAATTTCACAAGTAAATTAAAATGCAAACAAAGGAATAAGTAATTAGTTTTACAAAAAGCCCAGGAAACCCGTACCTGATATTTAAGTATATTCTTGATCGTCCCTTACGTAGTTTAAGCCTTTAAAAATCGAACCTGATACAATAATATACCTCTAATTAATAAATGTATAGTATTCAATCGCTCTCATTTTCCAAAATTCCTTGATTATACTATTAGTATTATATTCACATATTATTAATCCTATCTCATAAACTTTAATTAGTTTACTTTAACAATTCATTTTGATTGCAAACAAATCTGAAACCTTAATATGGTGTATCATAAATTTAGCATAAAATAATTCAGCATGAAATTAATGAGAAAATCTTTTAATTATTTTTATTCTATTACTATTTATAATTAAGAAGAGATCTCTAAGTTTTATATTTGCTGAAATTTATATTTAAATAAGGATTTCCTAAATATTATATTTTACTGAAATTTACTTTTAAATCTGTAAAAAAATAATTGTAAGCAATTATGAAAATGAAATATTTATTTCTAATTTAAATATTGGAATATCCATATTATATGATTTCTGAAATTAAACTAAAATTTATGGAAAATATTATTTTGGTATGGTTTCTCCTTGTTAAGAGATTTCAACAATCATATGAATAATTCTCACGCAGAAAGAAGAACAAATTAAGAAATATTTTTGAATTATATAAAAAAAATCAAACTTGATTTCACGTGACCAGAAAATAAGTAATACTTGTTAATAAATTGTATTTCCAGATTTCTAATATTATTAAAGAGATTATTACTAAAAAAATCATATTATATTATAATTAACGAAATAAACTAAAATTTCAGATTAAAAGAAAACACTACCTAATCAATTCCAGATTTTCATATAATTAAATAATTTATTATAACTAAATTCATACAATCCAATAATAAAATTTATTCTAAACCAATAAACCTGCTTATCGTATCCCAATCAATTCAATTTATTGTACTGTCAATTTAATATCAAATGATATAATTTCAATTACCTTAGTTGCAGATTTTCCGAACGAAAGAGCAGACAAATCGTTAATCCTTGATAACTTCAGATCATGAGATTTATAAATTCTAATATTTAATAGTTTTGAGATGGAGAGTGGGAGGTTTGAGACAAATCCAAATAGAGGGGTTGGGCGGGTTGAGACAAAAACAAAGGAATATGGGGGCGGCAGGGAAATAAGTAAAGGTTGGTAGTTTAGGGTTTAGCGTTTAATTAGGGCGGGGGTGCGTAGTTTCCATAGGAGGAAATCGAAAGATAGGTGGTTAACAGGGTTGGTTATTTTGAGGAATGGGTTGCTGAAAATTAATTGGGTTGATGCCTCTTTTGATTTGGTCATAAATTTTATTTTGTGGCCTACCAATTTATTTAATTAATAAAACAAAATTTAAATTGGGTCGTTACTCAAATTTATTTCTTAATTTACGTGATGTTACATCTATATTTATTATGCTTTTAAATCTCTCAGGATAATTTATGTCAATAATGTTGAATAATAATAATAATAATAAAAATTAACTTTGACAGAATGTTACACAGTTATACTTGTTGTGTTTCTTCTTCTTCTAGTTGTCATTCATATTCTAGTAGTTGTCTTTCGTTTTGTACCAGTTGTTTTTCATATTATTCTAGTTGTCTTTCATCTTCTGGTAGTTGTTTTTAATACTTTTTTTAGTTGTCTTTCATCCTTTACTGGTTATGTTTCATGTTCTACTGGATGTTTTTAATCTTGTACAGGTTGTATTTCATGTTCTACTGGTTGTATTTCATCTACTACTAGTTGCATTTCATCTTTTTTCTAGTTGCCTTTCATCTTGTACTAGTTGTCTTTCATTCTACGTGTGTCTTTCATCTTGTACTAGTTGTTTTTCATCTTATAGTAGTTGTTTTTCATGTTCTACGGTTGTCTCTCATCTTGTTGTTGTTGTTGTTGTTGTTGTTTCCTCTAGTTGTTTTTCATCTTTTTCTAGTTGTTTTTCATCTTTTTCTAGTTCTTTCATCTTTTTCTAGTTGTCTTTCATCTTGTACTAGTTGTTTTCCATCTTCTAGGAGTTGTTTGTCATATTCTTCTACTTGTCTTTTATTTTGTACTGGTAGTCTTTCATGTTCTATTGGTTATCTTTCATGCCCTACTAATTTTCTTTCATCTAATACTGGTTGTTTTTCATATTTTTCGTGTTGTCTTTCATGTTCTACTTGTTAACTTTAATCTTTTTTTAGTTGTCTTTCATGTTTAACTGGTTGTCTTTCATCTACCAATAGTTGTTTTTCATTTTCTTCTAGCCGTCTTTCATCCTGTACTAGTTGTCTTCATGTTCTATTGGATGTCTTAAATAAATCTACTACGTCTTGTCTTTTATCAACTACTGGTTGTATTTAGTATTCTTCTAGTTGTCTTTGATCTTGTACTCGTTGTCTTTCATTGTTCTACTGGTTGTCTTTCATCTTTTTCTACATGTTTTTCAACTTGTACTGATTGTATTTCATCTAATACTAGTTGTCATTCATCTTCTACCAGTTGTCCTTCATTTTTCTCCAGTTGTATTTCAATTTCTTCTAGTTGTCTTTCATCTTCTACAGGTTGTCTTTCATGTTCTACTAGTTGAGTGTCATCTTCTTCTAATTGTATTTCTTCTACCTCTAGTTATATTAAATCTTCTTCTTCTTGTCTTTTATCTTATAATGGTTGTCTCTCATGTCCTACTAGTTGTCTTTCATATTCTTCAAGTTGACTTTCATCTTGTAATGGTTGTGTATCATGTTCTACTTGTTGTATTTCTTCTTCTACTATATGTCATTCATATTCCAGTAGTTGCCTTTCGTTTTATACCGGTTGTTTTTCATCTTCTGGTAGTTGTTTTTAATCTTTTTTTAGTTGTGTTTCATCCAATACAGGTTGTGTTTCATGTTTTACTGGCTATATTTCATTTTGTACTGGTTGTATTTCATGATCTACTGGTTGTCTTTCATCTATTACTAGTTGCCTTGCATCTTTTTTCTAGTTGTCTTTCATCTTTTACTTGTTTGTCTTTCACATTCTACGTGTTGTATTTAATCTTGTACTAGTTGTTTTTCATCTTGTATTAGTTGTTTTTCATCTTCTAGCAATTGCTTTTCATGTTCTACAGGTTGTCTCTCATCTTCTTGTTGTTGTTGTTGTTGTTGTTTCCTCTAGTTGTCTTTCATCTTCTTCTAGTTGTCTTTCATCTTGTACTAGCTGTTTTCCATCTTCTAGGATTTGTTTGTCATATTCTTCTAGTTGTCTTTCATCTTATACTGGTAGCCTTTCGTGTTGTACTGGTTATCTTTCGTTGCCTACTAATTTTCTTTCATCTACTATTGGTTGTTTTTCATATTCTTCGTGTTGTCTTTCATGTTCTACCAGTTGTCTTTCTTGTTCTACTGGTTGTCTTTCATCTACCACTAGGTGTTTTTCATTTTCTTCTAGCCGTCTTTCATCCTGTACTGGTTGTCTTCATGTTCTATTGGATGTCTTAAATATACTATGTGTTATCTTTTATCTACTACTGGTTGTATTTCGTATTCTTCTAGTTGTCTTTGATCTTGTACTAGTTGTCATTCACATTTTACGTGTTGTTTTTCATCTTGTAATAGTAGTTTTTCATCTTCTAGTAGTTGTTTTTCATGTTCTACAGGTTGTCTCTCATCTTCTTGTTGTTGTTGTTTCCTCTAGTTGTCTTTCATCTTTTTCTAGTTGTCTTTCATCTTGTAATAGTTGTTTTTCATCTTCTAGGAGTTGTTTGTCATATTCTTTTAGCTGTCTTTCATCTTGTACTGGTAGTCTTTCATGTTCTACTGGTTATCTTTAATCTTTTTTTAGTTGTCTTTCATATTCTACTTGTTGTCTTTATCTACCACAAGTTGTTTTCATTTTCTTCAAGCCGTCTTTCATCCTGTATTGGTTGTCTTCATGTTCTATTGGATGTCTTAAATCAACTATGTGTTGTCTTTTTTCTACTACTGGTTGTATCTTCTAGTTGTCTTTGATCTTTTACTCATTGTCTGTCGTGTTCTACTGGTTGTCTTTCATCTTTTTTCTAGTTGTTTTTCTGCTTGTACTGATTGCCTTTCATCGAATACTAGTTGTCATTCATCTACCACTGATTGTCATTCATCTTCTACCAGTTGTCCTGCAATTTCCTCTAGTTGTCTTTCAATTTCTTCTAGTTGTCTTTCATTTTCTATTGGTTGTCTTTCATGTTCTACTAGTTGTGTGTCATCTTCTGCCAGTTGTATTTATTCTACCTCTAGTTATATTAAATCTTCTTCTTCTTGTCTTTATCTTATAATGGTTGTCACTCATGTTCTACTAGTTGTTTTTCATATTTATTCTAGTTGACTTTCATCTTGTACTGGTTGTGTATCATGTTCTACTTGTTGTATTTGATCTTCTTCTAGTTGTTATTCATATTCCAGTAGTTTTCTTTCGTTTTGTATCGGTTGTTTGTCATATTCTGCTGGTTGTCTTTCATCATCTGGTAGTTGTTTTTAATCTTTTTTTAGTTGTCTTTCATCCTTTACTGGTTGTGTTTCAAGTTCAACTGGCCGTATTTCATCTTGTACTGGTTGTATTTCAAGATCTACTAGTTGCATTGCATCTACTACTAGTTGCATTGCATCTTTTTTCAAGTTGTCTTTCATCTTGTACTTGTCTTTCACATTCTACGTGTCTTTCATCTTGTACTTGTTGTTTTTCATCTTGTACTAGTTGTTTTTCATGTTCTACAGGTTGTCTCTCATCTTGTTGTTGTTGTTGTTTCCTCTAGTTGTCTTTCATCTTCTTCTTCTTGTCATTCATCTTATACTAGTTGTTTTCCATCTTCTAGGAGTTGTTTGTCATATTCTTCTAGTTGTCTATCATCTTGTACTGGTAGTTTTTCATGTTCTACTGGTTATCTTTCATGGCCTACTAATTTTCTTTCATGTACTACTGGTTGTTTTTCATATTCTCCGTGTTGTCTTTCATTTTCTACTAGTTGTCTTTAATCTTTTTTTAGTTGTCTTTCTTGTTCTACTGGTTGTCTTTCATCTACCACTAGTTGTTTTTCGTTATCTTCTAGCCGTCTTTCATCTACCACAAGTTGTTTTTCATCATGTACTAGTTGTTTTTCAACTTGTACTAGTTGTTTTTCATCTTCTAGTAGTTGTTTTTCATGTTCTACAGGTTGTCTCTCATCTTCTTGTTGTTGTTGTTGTTTCCTCTAGTTGTCTTTCATCTTTTCCTGGTTGTCTTTCATCTTGTACTATTTGTTTTCCATCTTCTAGGAGTTGTTTGTCATATTCTTCTAATTGTCTTTCATCTTGTAATGGTAGTTTTTCATGTTCTACTGGTTATCTTTCATGGTCTACTAATTTTCTTTCATGTTCTACTAGTTGTCTTTAATCTTTTGTAAGTTGTATTTCTTGTTCTACTGGTTGTCTTTCATCTACCACTAGTTGTTTTTCATTTTCTTCTAGCCGACTTTCATCCTGTACTGGTTGTCTTCATGTTCTATTGGATGTCTTAAATCTACTATGTGTTGTCTTTTATCTACTACAGGTCGTATTTAGTATTCTTCTAGTTGTCTTTGATCTTTTACTCCTTGTCTTAGATCTTGTACTAGTTGTATTTCATCTTTTTCTACTTGTTTTTCAGCTTGTATTGATTGTCTTTCATCTAATACTAGTTGTCATTCATCTTCTACCAGTTGTCCTTCATTTTCCTATTATGGTCTTTCAATTTCTTCTAGTTGTATTTCATCTTCTACTGGTTGTCTTTCATGTTCTACTAGTTGTGTGTCATCTTCTTCTAGTTGTATTTCTTCTACCTCTAGTTATATTAAATCTTCTTCTTCTTGTCTTTTATCTTACAATGTTTGTTACTCATGTTCTACTAGTTGTCTTTCATATTTTTTCCAGTTGACTTTCATCTTGTACTGGTTCTGTATCATGTTCTACATGTTGTATTTCTTCTTCTTCTAGTTGTCATTCATATTCTAGTAGTTGTTTTTCGTTTTGTACCGGTTGTTTTTCATATTCTATTGGTTGTCTTTCATCTTCTGCTAGTTCTTTTTATATTTTTAGTTGTGTTTCATCCTTTACTGGGTGTGTTTCATGTTCAACTGGTTGTATTTCATCTTTTACTGGTTGTATTTCATGTTCTACTGGTTGTATTTCATCTACAACTAGTTGCATTTCATCTTTTTTCTAGTTGTCTTTCATCTTTTTCCAAGTTGTCTTTCATCTTGTACTAGTTGTCTTTCAAATTCGACGTGTTGTTCATCATCTTTTATTAGTTGTTTTTCATCTTGTAATAGTTATTTTTCATCTTCTAGTAGTTGTTTTTCATGTTCTGCAGGATGGCTCTCATCTTCTTGTTGTTGTTTTTTCCTCTAGTTGTCTTTTATCTTGTACAAGTTGTTTTTAGTCCTCTAGGACTTGTTTGTCATATTCTTTTTATTGTCTATCATCTTGTACTGGTAGTTTTTCATGTTCTACTGGTTATCATTCATGGCCTACGAATTTTCTTTCATGTACTACTAGTTGTTTTTCATATTCTCCGTGTTGTCTTTCAGTTTTCTACTAGTTGTCTTTCTTGTTCTACTAGTTGCCTTTCATCTACCACTAGTTGTTTTTCATTATCTTCTAGCCGTCTTTCATCTTGTACTGGTTGTCTTCATGTTCCATTGGATGTCTTAAATCTACTATGTGTTGTCTTTTATCTACTACTGGTTGTATTTCGTATTCTTCTAGTTGTCTTTGATATTGTACTCGTTGTCTTTCATGTTCTACTGGTTGTCTTTCTTCTTTTTCTAGTTATTTTTCAGCTTGTACAGATTGTCTTTCATCTAATACTAGTTGTCATTCATCTATCACTGGTTGTCATTCATCTTCTACCAGTTGTCCTTCATTTCCCTCTAGTTGTCTTTCAATTTCTTCTAGTTGTCTTTCATCTTCTACTGGTTGTCTTTCTTGTTCTACTAGTTGTGTGTCATCTTCCTCTAATTGTATTTCTTCTACCTGTAGTTATATTAAATCTTCTTCTTCTTCTTCTTGTGTTTTATCTTATAATTGTTGTCACTCATGTTCTACTTGTTGTATTTCTTCTTCTTCTTGTGTTTTATCTTATAATTGTTGTCACTCATGTTCTACTTGTTGTATTTCTTCTTCTTCTAGTTGTCATTCATATTCTAGTAGTTGTCTTTCGGTTTGTACAGGTTGTTTTTCATATTCATCTAGTTGTCTTTCATCTTCTGGTAGTTGTTTTTAATCTTTTTTTAGTTGTCTTTCATCCTTTACTGGTAGTGTTTCATGTTCTACTGGTTGTATTTCATCTTGTACTGGTTGTATTTCATCTTTTTTCTTGTTGTCTTTCATCTTGTACTAGTTGTCTTTCACATTCTACATGTTGTCTTTCTTCTTGTACTAGTTATTTTTCATCTTGTACTAGTTGTTTTTCATCTTCTAGTAGTTGTTTTTCATGTTCTACAGGTTGTCTCTCATGTTCTTGTTGTTGTTGTTTCCTCTAGTTGTCTGTCATCTTCTGCTAGTTGTCTTTCATCTTGTACTAGTTGTTTTCCATCTTCTAGGAGTTGTTTGTCTTATTCTTCTAGTTGTCTTTCATCTTGTAATGGTAGTCTTTTTTATGTTCTACTGGTTATCTTTCATGGCCTACTAATTTTCTTTCATGTTATACAAGTTGTCTTTAATCTTTTGTAAGTTGTCTTTCTTGTTCTACTGGTTGTCTTTCATCTACCACTAGTTGTTTTTTATTTTCTTCTAGCCGTCTTTCATCCTGTACTGGTTGCCTTCTTGTTCTATTGGATGTCTTAAATCTACTATGTGTTGTCTTTTATCTACTACTGGTTGTATTTAGTATTCTTCTAGTTGTCTTTGATCTTGTACTTGTTGTTTTTCATGTTCTACTGGTTGTCTTTCATTTTTTTCTAGTTATTTTTCAGCTTGTACTGATTGTCTTTCATCAAATACTAGTTGTCATTCATCTTCTACCAGCTGTCCTTCATTTTCCTCTAGTTGTCTTTAAATTTCTTCTAGTTGTCTTTCATCTTCTACTGGTTGTCTTTCATGTTATACTAGTTGTGTGTCATCTTCTACTAGTTGTATTTCTTCTACCTCTAGTTATATTAAATCTTCTTCTTCTTGTCTTTTATCTTATAATGGTTGTTACTCATGTTCTACTAGTTGTCTTTCATATTTTTTTTCCAGTTGACTTTCATCTTGTACTGGTTGTGTATCATGTTCTACTTGTTGTATTTCTTCTTCTTCTTGTTGTCATTCATATTCTAGTAGTTGTTTTTCATTTTGTACCGGTTGTTTTTCATATTCTTTTGGTTGTCTTTCATCTTTTGCTAGTTATTTTTAATCTTTTTGTAGTTGTGTTTCATCCTTTACTGGGTATGTTTCATGTTCTACTGGTTGTATTTCATGTTCTACTGGTTGTATTTCATCTACTACTAGTTGCATTTCATCTTTTTTCTAGTTGTCTTTCATCTTGTACTAGTTGTCTTTCACATTCTACGTGTTGTCTTTCATCTTTTATTAGTTGTTTTTCATCTTGTAATAGTTGTTTTTCATCTTCTAGTAGTTGTTTTTCATGTTCTGCAGGATGGCTCTCATCTTCTTGTTGTTGTTTTTTCCTCTAGTTGTCTTTCATCTTCTTCAAGGTTTCTTTCATCTTGTACAAGTTGTTTTTAGTCCTCTAGGACTTGTTTGTCACATTCTTTTTATTGTCTTTTATCTTGTACTAGTAGTCTTTCATGTTCAACTGGTTATCTTTCATGTCCTACTAATTTTCTTTCATCTACTACTGGTTGTTTTGCATATTATTCTTGTTGTCTTTCATGTTCTATTAGTTGTCTTTCATGTTCTACTGGTTGTCTTTCATCTACCACTAGTTGTTTTTTATTTTCTTCTAGTCGTCTTTCATCCTGTAATGGTCTTCTTCATGTTCTGGATGTCTGAAATCTTGTACGTGTTGTCTTTTATCTTCTACTGGTTGTATTTCGTATTCTTCTAGTTGTCTTTGACTTTGTACTGATTGACTTTCATCTAATACTAGTTGTCATTCATCTACCACTGGTTGTCATTCATCTTCCACTAGTTGTCCTTCATTTTCCTCTAGTTGTCTTTCAATTTCTTCTAGTTGTCTTTCATCTTATACTGGTTGTCTTTCATGTTCTTATAGTTGTGTGTCATCTTCTTCTAGTTGTATTTCTTCTACCTCTAGTTATATAAAATCTTCTTCTTCTTGTCTTTTATCGTATAATGGTTGTCACTGATGTTCTACTAGTTGTCTTTCATATTTTTTTAGTTGACTGTGTTTCATGTTCTACTGGTAGTATTTCTTCTTCTTCTAGTTGTCATTCATATTCTGGTAGTTGTCTTTCATCTTGTACTAGTTGTTTTTCATCTTCTAGTAGTTGTTTTTCATGTTCTACTGATTATCTCTCATCTGGTTGTTGTTGTTGTTTCCTCTAGTTGTCTTTCATCTTCTTCTAGTTGTATTTCATCTTATTCTAGTTGTTTGTCATATTCTTCTAGTTGTTTTTCATCTTGTACTGGTTTCATGTTCTACTGGTTATCTTTCATGTCCTACAAATTTTCTTTCATCTACTACTGGTTGTTTTTCATATTATTCTTCTAATCTTTCACGTTCTACTAGTTGTCTTGAATCTATTTTTAGTTGTCTTTCATCTTGTACTGGTTGTCTTTCATTTCTACTGCTTGTCATTCATCTACCACTAGTTGTTTTTCATTTTCTTCTAATCGTCTTTCATCCTGTACTGGTTGTCTTCATGTTCTATTGGATGTCTTAAATCTACTACTGGCTGTATTTCGTCTTTCATCCTGTACTGGCTGTATTTTATCTACTACTGGTTGTATTCGTACTTCCTCTAGTTGTCTTTCAATTTCTTCTAGTTGTCTTTCATCTTCTACTGGTTGTCTTTCATGTTCTTATAGTTGTGTGTCATCTTCTTCTAGTTGTATTTCTTCTACCTCTAGTTATATAAAATCTTTTTCTTCTTGTCTTTTATCTTATAATGGTTGTCACTAATGTCCTACTAGTTGTCTTTCATATTTTTCTAGTTGATTTTCATCTTGTACTGGTTGTGTTTCATGTTCTACTGGTTGTATTTCTTTTTCTTCTAGTTGTCATTCATATTCTAGTAGTTGTCTTTCGTTTGTTACCGGTTGTTTTTCATATTCTATTTGTTGTCTTTCATCTTGTGGTAGTTGTTTTTAATCTTTTTTTAGTTGTATTTCATCATTTACTAGTTGTTTTTCATGTTCTACTGGCTGTATTTCATTTGTACTGGTTGTATTTCTTGTTATACTGGTTGTCTTTCATCTACTACTATTTGCATTTCATCTTTTTTCTAGTTGTCTTTCATCTTGTACAACTTGTTTTTCATCTTGTATTAGTTATTTTTCATCTTGTAGTAGTTGTTTTTCATGTTCTACAGGTTGTCTCTCATCTTGTTGTTGTTGTTGTTTCTTCTAGCTGTCTTTCATCTTATACTAGCTGTCTTTCATCTTTTTCTAATTGTTTTTCAACTTCTAGGAGTTGTTTGTCATATTCTTCTAGTTGTTTTTAATCTTGTACTGGTAGTTTTTCATGTTCTACTTGTTATCTTTCTTGTTGTATTGGATATAAATACTACGTGTTTGTCTTTTATCTACTACTGGTTGTATTTCGTATTCTTCTAGTTGTCTTCTAGAATGTGAAAGACAACTAGTACAAGATGAAAGACAACTCGAAAAAGATTAAATGCAACTAGTAGTCGATGAAAGACAACCAGTAGAAATGAAATACAACCAGTACAAGATGAAATATAGCCAGTAGAACATGAAACACAACCAGTAAAGGATGAAAGACAACTAAAAAAGATTAAAAACAACTATCGGAAGATGAAAGACAACCAGTAGAATATGAAAAACAATCGGTACAAAACGAAAGACAACTACTAGAATATGAATGACAACTAAAAGAAGAAGAAATACAACCTGTAGTACATGAAAGACAACCAGTAGAGAATGAAACACAACCTATACAAGATGAAAGTCAACTAGAAAAATATGAAAGACAACTAGTAGAACATGTGTGACAACCATTATAGATGACACACAACTAGTAAAACATGAAAGACAACCAGTAGAAGATGAAAGACAACTAGAAGAAATTTAAAAACAACTAGAGGAAAATGAAGGACAACTAGTAGAAGATGAATGAAAACTAGTGGGAGATGAATGACAACTATTAGATGAAAGACAATCAATACAAGCTGAAAAACAACTAGAACCAGATGAAAAACAACCAGTAGAACATGAAATACAACTAATATTAGATGAAAGACAACCAGTACAACATTAAAGACAACTAGTGTAAGTTGAAAGACAACTAGAAATATATGAAAAACAACTAGTAGAAGATGAAAGACAACTAGAAAAAGATGAAATACAACCAGTTTTAGATGAAAGACAATCAGTAGGACATGAAAGACACCAGCAGAACATAAAAGACTACTAACACAAAATTAAAGACAACTTGAAGAAGATGAAAAATAACTACTAAAAGATGAAACACAACCAGTACAAGATGAAAAATGACTAGCATCTAGACGAAGATGAAAGACAACTACAAGAAGATGAAAAACAATTAGTAGCACTTGAAAAAGAACTAGTAGTAGATGAAAGACAACCAATACAAGCTGGAGGACAACTAGTTGTACGTGAAGACAACTAGTAGAACATGAAAGACAATCAGTACAAGATGAAAGGCAACTAGGAGAAAATGAAAAACAACTAGGAGAAGATGAAAGACAATTAGAAGAAGATGAAATACAACTTGAAGAAGATGAAATATTACTAGTAGATGAAAGACAATTAGTAGGACATGAAAGACAACCAGTAGAACATGAAAAACAACTTATACAAGATGAAAGACAATTAGTAGAATATGAATGACAACTTGAATAAGATGAAATACAACCAGTAAAAGATGAAAGACAATTAGTAGAATATGAATGACAACTTGAATAAGATGAAATACAACCAGTAAAAGATGAAAGATAACTAGAAGAATATGACATACAAATAGAGGAAGAAAAAAATATAATAAGAAGATGATGAATGACAACTAGTAGAGCATGAAAGACGACTAGTACAAGATAAAAGACAACTAAAAGAAGATGAAATACAACTAGTAGTAGATGAAAGACAACCAGTAGAAAATGAAATACAACCAGTAAAAGATGAAAGTCAACAAGAAGAAGATGAAAGACAACCAGTTAAAGATGAGAGGCAACTACAAGAAAATGAAAAACAACTAATAGAAGATGAAATACAACTAGTAGTAGATAAAAGAAAACTAGTAGAACGTGAAAGGCAACCAGTAGAACATGAAATACAACTTGAAAAAGATGAAAAACAACTACTAGAAGACGAAAGACAACCAGTACAAGATAAAAATAATTAGTAGAATATGAATGACAACTAGAATAATATGATAGACAACCAATCAAAGATGAAAGACAACTATAATAAGATGACATACAATTAGAGGAAGAAAAAAATACAACAAGAAAAAGATGAAAGACAACCAGTAGAGCATGAAAGACAACTAAGGACAAGATGAAAGACAACTAGAATAAGATGAAAGACAACCAGTATAACATGAAAAACAACCAGCACAAGATGAAAGACAACTAGAAGAAGATGAAAAATAACTAGTAGAAGATGAAATACAACCAGTAGTAGAAAAAATACAATAACTAAAATGTGAAAAACAACTAGTAGAACATAAAGATCACAAGTGGATAGGCCTATCGTGTAGTATGATTGGGGTGTCGATCCACATGGATAGTGTATTAGATTTTAACACTTTTCACTCGTCTAGGTTATCGAGGGTTTTTAAAAGTTTGATGCGGTGGCGCTAATTGAGTCAAGGTTAAGGTTAAATAGTAATTAGAGAGCCTCTAGGGTTCAGATTCTATCCTTCTTAATTATGCAAAGTATATATTTCAGGTTATATCCTTCTTAATTATGCAAAGTATAAATTTCGATGTCTCTACATCGCATGCAGCACTGTCACTATCGCATGCGGCTAAGATTGTCCCACAGCTACCCCGCATGCGGTACTATCCTACCTACAGGGCGTGCTAGGTGTTTGCTTATGCGATTTGAGTTTTTCAATCTTGTGATCGGCTTTTGGGCTACCAAGATTGAAGTATTTTAGGTACGCAATTATATTCTTTCCCTATACTACCCCGTAGTTGAAATATCCCAAAGACCCAACCTAATTTAAGTGCTTCGTAATATAATCTAAATGTACAATTTACGCTATCTTGCCAAGGAAGCCCACTGAGTTCTAACCCTAGTCTTTGAACCGCTGCCAAGCCTAGTTAGCCGAAGTATTTATAGTACTTACATGCATTATCCTTCTCACACAAGGAGCTAATAAAAGGAATTGTGGATGGTCATTGGCATATAGTAGACAGAATTATGTATGCAAGGAGGTAATAAAAGGAATTTAAAGTACAAAATGAAACTCAAATCATCATAAATAAAATATAAACATATATACTAAAACATAATTAAGAATTCAAGTACAACCCTCACCTTAGAGATAAGAAGTATTGCTTCTCATGGCCATGGCAAAATAAAATAAATAAAATAAGGAGAACATAAATTACAACCTAATTGAAGATGGAAGAACCTCTGCCTCCTTAGATAACGTCTTCTTCTCTTGCTTGACTTCCGATGGCTACCCTTCTCTCTCTAAGTAACTCTCTAACCTAACCTAACAATGAGGATTGCCAGTCTACTACGATGGACATGACACAATTAAACACGCCCTAAATCCTATTATAAGAGGGGTATTTATAGCCCTCCTAAATTAGAGGTGAAGTAGTGGAAGTAGTGGAGGTGGTGTAAACTTGGACTGCACTTAAAGTTGGGTAGATGAAGCCAAAACTAGCTTTGATAGCTTGGCTCTAAAGCAAACACGTACTTCGAGAAGGCCCATCAAGAATTCATCCTTCTGGAAGGTCCATCAAGAATTCGTCCTTCTGGAAGGCCCATCAAGAATTTGTCCTTCTGGAAGGCTGATTAGAGTCAAAATGATGATGAATTACGTAGGGTTTTGGCTTAGGTTTTGCATATTATCTCACACTTATGTTTATTTAATTAGAGAAAAAGGTTACTGTCACCCTTCTTTATGTTTTATTCCAAAAAAAAAATTTTGGGACTATTTCACATCAAATGGAGCAAGAATCAGATTAATCGGACAAGCGATGGTAATCGACTAAGGTCCTGTTAACGTCCATACCAGTTGATATGGACCTAGCCGGATACGGACCAGGAGATGATGTGATACGCATTAAAACTCTCAGCGACAAGGTGTGAATATCGACCGTATCAGGTGATACGGTCCATAACCAAGGTGCCTTTTGGGGAATAACTGCCACAAGCGTGTCCAGATCGTGTTTCTTGGTCTCCACTCATCTCCAGACGTCCCCTCACTTCTATATAAGGCCCCTGGACGGAAGAGAAAGTCATATTTGTAATTTTGGTAGTTAGGGTTAGATTTGATTGAAGCGAGAAGAGAGGAGTGTTGTAATGATGCCGTTCCGCGGCTAAGTTTTTTTCTTAGTGCTAGGCAGTAAACCTTGTTACTCATGATGCATTGATTTATATATTTTCTGTTGATTATGATTTCTTGTTGTTGATTGAAATGCTTTTGCAATTTATTCTCCTTCACCTGATTTCGATGATCTAGTTTAATCCTAGGGTAGTGACAGTACTTTATTGGTAGAAAAACTATGATGGACGAGTTAGACTCATTGGGAGCCATTAGATTTATGTGAAGAAAACTTTCGCAGGGAAACCATAAATCAGAACTGTTGCACCAAAAGGTAATGCACAAAGTTTCAGTACAGTAAACTGTACTTTTTAAACCTTAAATACACTTTCGGTTCAGACTGCAAGTGCACAGTCCTATCGTATAGTATATTATCGGGTATCGATCACAGGGACGGTTTGACAATTATGGGACTTAACTTAAAATACAGAGATTCTAGAAGTCTGCAAAGGTTGATTTAGGGTATTACGTGTCCTAACAGTTCAAATAACAAAATTCAGAACAATAAAATAAACTTTGATTTGGATTTAATATAATTAAAAAGGGGTTACTAGGGTTTCTGATTTCATCTCAGCTAAGTATCAAGGTGCCCGGTCCGTGCACTTTCATGCACGGGCCGTGTGTAATATACACGGGCCCTGTACTCTCATACACGGTCCGTGTGGCCCTCGAGTTAATACAGCAGCTACTGATTTCTGTGTTGTTTCATGTGTAGGGTTCTATTGACCGAACCAAAGTACCTAGATCTCAACTCTCGCATATTGGCTTAATTACTCAGTGCGGGATTCAATTTCTTCCCTCCTAGGGTTCTCAAACCTCAACTTTTGCTTGTTGGCTTAATTATCCTAAGTCACTTGTTGGTTTACTAAAGATATCATCGATCTCTCGATACGAGAAAAAGTTCACCTCTCGGCTACTACTTGGTTTCACCTCTCGGTTCATAAACCTATCTCAAATACTTAGTTTGGTCGAGTGAATATCAAGGTTATACAATTTCCATCTAGATGAGGCCTTTCATCTAACGGATTAACAATTCAATTCAAACAATTTCCACTAAGCAATAAAATACTACACAATCAAGCAAGCACAAGATTCAACACAAATTCCAAATAACTAGCAAATAAAACTAAGCATTCGACTACATCCTAACCCTAGAAACATAAAAGTTTACTCCAAAATGGTTAAAAAGCAAATAAAACAAATAGCAATAAGAAAGTTCATGACAAAACTCCAAGAGAGATGAAGATTCGTCTCCAAACTTCTTCTCCAAGCTGAGTTTTTCTCCCAAGAGCCAGCCGTCCCCTTTAGGTCTGCAATCTCCCCCTTTTAATGCTCAAAATCGCGTCTTAAAGCCTTTCCTTTCGACCTCCCCAGCTGGCATCTGTTTCCATCGCCAGTCTGGATTTTCAGATTTTCTGTGTTCGGTCTGCGCAAAAATGTGTACGGACCGTGTGCCTGTGTTGTAGAGATTTAGCACTCTCTGTGTGGTTGGGCAGTTAAGGTACGGTCCGCACAAAAATTTGTACTGACCGTGTGCCTGTGTATTTGGCTCAGATTGTAGATCTTCTCACAAGTTTTCTGAAAAGTGGTCATACACCCAAAATGGAGTTACGAGTCAAAATCTATGACTGTTTTAATTTCAGGTGCTGAAATTTCAGCATCATATACAGGTCGTGTGGATGGTGTCCTGGTCGTGTTTGTGGTCGGGCAGAGGGTTATACGGTCCACATCAGAAGGTACACGGACCGTATATAAACCTTTGAATTCCATATTCTTTCTCGGTTTCACCCATTTTCTACAAAGTAAGAACAAATGCGCAGCAATACCACATTTTATAGATATTCAATGAAATAAAACACGATTTGACAGTTTTAGGCACAGGTTTTGGTACAAAGTTTGGTCAGAATATAGATAAAAAAGCGAGATATCAAGAACCACAAAACTCAAACCAAGTTCTGTCATTTGCGTAAGATAAATCGAAGTGTCCTATGTAGTAACTTGTGTATTTAAGGGATCTGTCATTTGCGTAAGATAAATCGCATTGTCCTATGTAGTATCCCGGTGGAAGTCCCGTCATTTGCGTAAGTGACTCGCAGTGTCCTATGTAGTGTTTTCCATTAACAACAACAGGTAATCAGACCCGACAGAAGTATAGTATCAAAGTGGATTGAGTAGCAATGGTGTGCCGAAACCCTAGGAATTCTCATCTCTATCTTTATTTTAATTACTTTTAATTGTTGCCAAATTTACATTGATCACAATTCCAAACTCTCAATTTTTAGATTTTGTCTAGCCTTCTGAAAGATTGTGATTTGATCGCTCAAGACTGTAAACCAATATTCCCGGTGGATCGACCTCGATTATATTACTCGATAAGAATTGTGCGCTTGCAATCTGAACCGATAGCATTCTTGAGTTTATAAATTTTAAAAGAAACATCGATCTCTTTTGAGTGATCAAAGGCTCATTTAGAGAAATCGCCTATTTTTTATGACAGTCCACGGATTGTGTGGCATCAAGGTTATTGTCACACCCCGGGACAACCCGCCACGTATTGCTACGTAAGGCGTATGCACATCACATACATTATCAATAACAATATAAATAAAGCCACATTTATTTCATAATCAAAAGAGTTTAACAAACGATCACGACAGACATGGCTAGTAACACAACACTGCCATGCCTGCTCAATGTATCAATTATTTAATCATGGAAATAAAACTAAACAACATGTGGCAATTTATCAATCATAAGCCTTCCCGCTTGATCTCACTCTTGTACTTGCTCGAATCCTTCTTCTTCGTTACCTAGAACCCACATAAAAGTGGAGTGGGTGAGAGATCGAACCTTCTCTCAGTGCGGGATTTAGTTCCAGCCTAGAGCTTATAAAACCTTTACTTATTCTCACAAATATGAACATACATAATTAAAATGCGTATGCTTCTTTAATGCAATGCATATCCTATCATTAATTACTACTTTCATTTACTTTCAAAATTCCTTTAATCTATTTCGTGTGCCTCACTAGACGATGAATTCATATGCCGCTAGGTCTTGGCGGTGATAGGACCGCTTGCGCCTACAATCACGTCCGTGAAAGGACCGCTTGCGCCTACAATCACGTCCGTGATAGGACCGCGTCAGCCTACAATCACATCCGTGACAGGACTGCTTTCGCCTACAGTCATGTTAACGAGGGGTCTAGTCGAACACCAGACCCAATGTATACATCCCAATATGCAAGCATATCGGCCCCTGTTCAGTTTCCTTAGTCGTTCATTTCAAATACATTTATTCAATCACACAATTCATGCCATGCTCAATACATCGTATTCATGCAAGTCCATTGGTCAATATGAATCCTATCATTTCATGCAATTTATTCATGTTCTACTCGAGTCATACGAATGGTTCGAAAACAACATGCACAAATTCAACTAATGCCATGATAATAAACAGTTGAATGACAACAGACAAGTAAGATAGTTTTATAAAGTCTAGGAAACCCGCACCTGTGGTCATAGAGTAGTTGTTAGACGTCTCGAGATCTTCTAGAACTCCAGAGTTCGAACCTAAACGACATATATATTACCTTTAAGTTAGTACTTCTTATTAATTATTCTAGAGTTCTTTGTTTACTATTTAGAGTATTTGTAATTTCTAAAGTCTATGTTACGTGATAAAAGATAAATAAAAGAAAATAAGAAATCATTAAAAATGAAAAGCTAACTAGATACTCCAACTCAAAACAATGACTTATTAAGATTCTTAGAAGAATAATAAAGAACTATAATTCTTAGAAGAAAAATAAAGGCTCATGAAAAGGAATCATTAAAATTCAAAAAAGTCGACTAATTAAATCGAAGTATTAATAGAAACTAGTCACTAGATATTCTAACCAATTTAATTAATTACGTTGGCAACATATTATATAAAATAAAAAGTTATTCAATCTAGAAAGCTTAATTCTTACAAATGAATTGTTCAATAAAGATGGTATAGTAATTTTTGGTTGAGACAGGAACGAAAGAAAATAAATAAGGTTTAATATTTTAATAGGGCTTATTTAATATAGGAAACCTAACTCTATTAATGAATTGTTAATAAATGAGTTATATTAAATTCTGTTGAGGCAAGTAATGAAACAAAAGAACAAATATAATATAATAATTAAATGCGTAAATTAAGTTTAAATAGCTTAATAAAGATTAAATTCGGTTGAGATAAAATGAGGTAAATATCTAATGAAATCTGAAACTTTAGAATGTATGATCAATCTAGGAAATAATCTTATTATTTATATGAATATCTATTTCTAATAAAATATCTGGACCTTTGAATTGAATGACAGATTTAGAAATGAATCTTCATTTGTTGTAAGCATATATTTCTCAAAGTAGGTAACTGTGCCTAAGTAAAGAAAATAAATTAACAAACAAGGAAAGAATCCGAATTTCAATTGAAAAATATGGAAAGTAGATTTTTAAAGGAAATTACTATATTGTAATATCCATCATGTTCTAGTTATTTATTTATTTGGTCATCTATCTTAAAATATAATTAAGAAATAAATTTGTATACTTGCTGGAGTTTAATTCATATGACTGAATTCAAATGAAGTAAATGAATTGAGAAAAGAAAATTATAATCATCTATGTATATTTGTAAAACTAATCATGCATGTTTAATTGAAAAGAGAAATGAATTGCGGGAGAGAATTAATAGAATCATTGTGTAAGATTTGAAATTATTGTTACTTCAACCATTGGAACATCTAAGGTTCCTTTTGGAGTTGTAATCGTAACATGACCCGTGTAGGTGTCTTGCACCGGTTATAGGTCGGATTATGAAAAGATCAAAATAAAAGAAAGAACAAGAATCAAACCAAGCCGTATAGATGTTATACATCGTTTATGCCTTGGATTTATTATTTTATTTTTGTAGAGAAGAAATAAAGAAAACAAAACAAAGCAAAAAGAAAAATGAAACAAAATAGTACAGAGAAAATAAACGTCCCTAGGTATTTGTTTATTTGATGGATTATTTTATTATTAATTTACTCAAGTAAGAGAGAATAATTTAATTAGATTGAAAATAAATGGTTACCTTGAGGCCGATGGGAGAAGATGAGTAGCTAAAGAGTTTAGTATATATTTTTTTTTGTGAGAGGGAATGTGTCGGCTGTGGGGGGGAATGTGGTGGGGGAGGGGTTTAAATAGGAGTTATTAGGTTTAGTAAATTAATTAGGGAATTGGGCTTGGAATTGTGGGCTAGGCTTTTAATTTTTGCTTGGGCTTCTTAATTAATTTAGTTATATTCTCTTTAACCAAATGGATTAAATTTGGTTTGGGTTTCTTAATTAATTTAATAGTGTAATTAAATTAGTCTATTATCTAAATGCCGTGGCGTTATATCATATTTCCATATATATTGATTTGTATCTTAGGTTTTATATATTAAGTATGACGATTATTCACTTCTAGATTTATTGATAAATAATAATAAAAATCGACGTGATGGAATATTACAGTTATGCAGCATGCGGCATAGAGGAGGCAGCACGGCATCCTGACATAGCATATTTTCTTGTATTTTTTGCCATTTCGCATGTTGTGCACTCCGTGTGAGGTGTTGCATGCTCCATGTAGTGTCCCATTTTGACGGCTTATTCAGAAATCGTCCAAATTTGACACTTTTGCTCTGTTTTTGCCCTAAATACGCAACTATCTCAAAAGCCTACCAAAAACACCTAAAAACACGTTTGTGGTAAATAAATCAGAAAAATGGCTACTTTGCATTCGCTTTTTGCCATTTTTCGGAAGAAAAGATAGTGATTTTTGCTATATGTTTTGGCTTCATCACACCCCCAAGCTTAAACTTTTGTTCGTCCTCCAACAAAATAAGCAAAAGCTACTCGATAGGTCAGCTAAAAATTGGCCCTTGAAATTTTTTTTTGAAAATATTGATAAATTTTCTAAGAATTAACATAATACAAAAATGTCTACTCAATTCCTAATATTTATGCTTGGTGAAATTTTTAGAAAAATGGAAACCTTTGCAATCACAACACTTTGATTTTATTTTGAAATATTTTGAAGACAACCCCGTCTTAATATCATCATGGTAAAAGAAATCCTAAAATCAATCAATACTCATTTTTATCCTTCTAATTTTTTATCCTTCTAATTTTTTATCCATTCTTTGGGCCAAAATTTTATAGACTAAGTGTGTTAGTAGAATGCAAATTTATTGATAAAAGTAAATTGTAAG
The DNA here is from genome assembly GCA_025461125.1 of Carex kokanica. NCBI lineage: Eukaryota > Viridiplantae > Streptophyta > Magnoliopsida > Poales > Cyperaceae > Carex > Carex kokanica. The sequence goes on from JAJGRX010001428.1 coordinate 335,157, forward strand.
AAAGTAAATACACATTACTTAATTTGGTTTTACCCTTCTAGCGCATAGATACAAACGAGAGATTATGCGTTACGAATGTACCTAAGGATTTCATTGGGTGATTCTTCTAGCATAGATGCAAACGAGAGCTTCCTGACTTAGCGGATCTTCTTCTCTTTCTTGCTTCTAATGGCTACCCTTCTCTCTCTAAGTAACTCTCAAACCTAACCTAACAATGAGGATTGTTAGCTACAATTCTGGACTTGACACAATTAAACACGCACACTAAAGCTTATTACAAGAGGGGTATTCATAGTCTTCCTAAATGAGAGGTGGAGTAGTGGAAGTAGTGGGGGACGTGGGGTCCACCCATGATTGGATAGATGAAGCCAAAAATAACTTGGCTCTTAAGAAAAATATGTCATTCTAGAATGCCCATCAGGAATTCGCGTTCTTCTAGAAAGCCCATCAGAGAAAGCCTATTTTTAGGACAATCTATGGATCGTGCGGCCTCAGAGTATGACGCATGTGGCATGGAGGCCGCAGGGCTTCCTGACTTAGCGGATTTTCTTGTATTTTTCACCATTTTGCATGTTGTACACTTCGTATGAGGTGTTGCATGCTCCATGTAATATCCCATTTTGACGCCTTATACAAAAATCGCCTAAATATGACACTTTTGCTCCGTTTTTTTCCCTAAATATGCAACTTTCTCAAAAAATATGTCAAAAAGACCTAAAAACACGTTTGCGGTAAATAAATCAGGAAAATGACTACTTTGCATTCGCTTTTCGCCATTTTTCGGAAGAAAAAATAGTGATTTTTGTTATATGTTTTGGCTTCATCAGGAAGACGTGGTTGAAGGGGAAGAAGAAGAGGCGAGAGGAGAGTTAAAAGTGCAGATCTGTGTTGTGTATTTTGGGTATCGAAATATAGGTCAATTTAATACACTTTTCACTTTTAAAATTTATAAAACCTTAATACACAATGATAGGTCGGTTGCAAGCATACAACCTATCATTGTAGTAAAATAGGTATCGATCCAAAGATAACGGAAAATATTACTTTTTACTAAATTAATTAATCCTAAAATAGTGCAAAATAAAGTAAATGGGGGGGTGTTTGTTGTAAATTTGGTTTTTGTGGGTTCAATACCCGATTGAGAGTTGAATTGTAACAAAAAAAAAACAATTTAAACAAACAAATAAAAGGAGTTTGTGAATTAATGAGATAGGAATCTAGGAGCTATCAGCACACAATCACTTGATCAAATCCACACTCACTTGGTTTCTAAATTCATGTTTGTAATTATGGGGTTTCTAAGCCTAAAGTATAAAAAAGGGTCACTTTCGTGAATTAATGACGTGCATAGATAATTCAGACTTCACGATTAAGTCATTCACCCTAGCTATCTAGATCATAAGCAAAGGTTAGTCTAGTTTATTTCCAAATACCAATACTTCATGATTAAGTTCTTCACACCAATATTTAGTTCAATTATAGGGGTCTCAATTAAATATGAGGCTTTACGATTAAGTCCTTCACCTCAATTCAACCTTTGTTCTTTGTGGTTCCGGACTAAAAAATAGATTTGGTCATTTCTAATCTCAATCCTAGAGTTATTCATATATACAATTTGGTACCATCAATTCTTTGATCCAAGCACCTTAAGTTGATTAAACCTAAGTGGGACGCTAATTAATAAGTACACAAATAACACAATCACATGAATTATAAAATCAACAAGAACAAACATGCAAATAAACAATCATCATAAAGACAATTATCCAAGGTAAATTTAACACAAGTTCATGATAAAAACCTAAGTCCCTAGAGAGGAAATCTAGCCTCTCATGGGTGCGCTAACATCCAAAAGAAATAAAAGAGTAAACATGATAAAAACCTAAAAAAACAAGAAAGAGAATAGAATATACCAATCTCCTTGCTTGTTGCCCCTTGTCTTCACTTGTGCTCGCTCGAGAAAACCTTCAATCCTTCGCTCTAATCGCCTTCAATCACTCGGAGAAGAGAGAAAAATATAAAAAGATCTGTGGAATTAAAACTAAGTTGAAAGATGCCTTCTCCTGCTGCCTCCCTGCCAATATATAGTTATTTTCGTGCCTTGGGAAACAAACCCCCAAAATCTGGCAGCAAATCTGAGAAGATATCGCAAAATAAGGCAAGATTGGCATTGGTGCGGCCTCTGTGCGGCCTTCAGAAAATCCATGCGGCCCGCACAAAATGGGAAGTCGGCTGAAAATCGCTAAGAAAAAGGATTTGTACGGCCCGCTGAAAATTCTTGCGGTCTGCACAAAATGGCTGGAAATCACTAAGGAAAAAAGATTTGTGCGACCCGCACAAAATTCCTGAGGCCTGCACGAGTACCCGCAAAACTCTCTGTCTTGATTGGAGAAAACTTGATAAATTTCGAAATTTATTTTTCGGCTTGAATTTATTTTGTGCAGCCCGCACAGAATTCGTGTGGCCCGCATCAGCTTGTATTTTGCTCCATTTGCTCGATTTTTGCAATTTAAACAAGGCAAAGGCAGTAACTTGGTTCTTTGGTGCATTATATACTAAACTAAGGTAAAATACGAGGAATTTGGTGCAGTTTTAGAGGTGAAACCCTAACGAAAAGTATATATAATTAAGGCTTATCAATCTGGGCCAAGGCGTGGAGGAACTCTGGGTTTCACACCTTGGCTTTCGCTTGAATTTTAAGTTTTCGTTGTTTCTTCCTCCTGTTCGTTTTCTGATAAGCCCAAATTATATATACTTTCGGTTAAGGTTTTACCTCTAAATTGTACCAAATTCCTTGTGTTTTACCTTAGTTTAGTATAGAATACATCCAAGAACCAAGTTACTGCCTTTGCCTTGTCTAATTTGCAGGAATCGAGCAAAAATGAGCAATTCTGCGAGTTTGTGCGGGCCGCACAAAATAAATTCATCCGAAAAATAAAAATTCAGAATTCACAAGTTTTGCTCCAGTCGAGTCAGAGAGTTTTGTGGGTCATCGTGTGGCCTGAAGGAAATTTTATGCGGACCGCAGGAATTTTATGCGGGTCGTACAAATCCCTTTTCTCCGCGCAGTTTTCGGCCAACTCCTTATTTTGTGCGGGCCGCACGGATTTTGTGAAGGCCGCACAAAGGCCGCAACAATGCCAATTTAGCCTGATTTTTAGGGATCTTCTCAGATTTGCTGCCAGATTTCGGAGATTCATTTCCTAAAGCACGAAATAGGCTATTTAATAGCAGGGAGGCATCATGAGAGAGCTTTTCATCTAGATTTTATTCTTCCAAACTTCTCCATTTTTATTCTCTTTTCTCCACAAATCAAAGGCTTTTGGATTAAAAGATTGAAGGTCGATTCGAGCAAGCAAAACCGAAGACAAGGGGCATCATACTAGGAGATTGGTGTATTCTCTTCTTTTATTTGTTTACCTAGGTTTTCATTATGTTTTCTCTTTATTTTCTCTTGGATGTTGGTACACCCATGAGAGGCTAGATTCCTCTCTAGGGGCTTAAGCTAAAATCATGAACTTGTGTTAGAATTATGCTTACTTGGATATTTATTCTAGATAATGATTGTTTGATGCTTGATTGATCTTGTTAATTTTATTATTCATGTCTTTGTATGATTTGCGATTTGTTAATTAGTGTTCCGCTTGAGTTTAACCAACTTAAGGTGTTAGGATCAAAGAATTAATAGAACCAAATTACTTGCATGAATAACTCTAGAATTGAGATTAGAAATGACCAAATCTATTTCTTAGTCCGGAACCACAAGAACAATGGTTGAATTGAGATGAAGGACTTAATCGTGAAGCCTCATATTCGATTGGGACCCCTAAAATTTAACCGAATTTTGGTGTGAAGAACTTAATCGTGAAGCGTCGATATTTGGAAATAAATTAGGCTAAACATGTGCTTATGGTCTAGATAATTAGGGTGAAGGACTTAATCGTGAAATCCGAACTATCTAGACACGTCATTAATTCACGAAAGTGACCTTTCTTGACATATTAGGTTTAGAAACCCCAAAATTACAAACAAGAATTTAGAAACCAAGTAAGTGTAAATTTGACCAAGTGATTGAGAGCCGATAGCCCTTAGATTCCATCTCCTTGATTACAAACTCCCTTTTAATTGTTTGTTTAGAATTGTTTTGTTAAAATTCAACTCCTCTTCGGGTATTGAACCCACAATTTCAGTTTTTCAAAACAAAACCCCCCATTTACTTTATTTAAATTATTTTAGAATTAATTAGTTTAGTAAAAAGTAATATTTTCCGTTATCTTTGGATCGATACCCATAATTACTACAGGGATAGATTGTGCGCTTGCAATTCAATCTAACTTTACGTATTTAGGGTTTTATAAATTTAAAGCAAAGAGTGTACGAAATAGACCATTTATTTCTATACCCAAAATACACATCATTTTCTTTTAGGCTTGTACTTGGATGACAGTACTTCGTAAATTAAGTGAACTTTTAGACTTTTTTGAATTGTCAGATATTGAATTCTATTATGCAGTTTATTTCTTCCCATCAACAAAATTCAATTCCAAATCTATTATTATCATTTCTTCTCTATTGAAGTGAAATCTATCATCATTAGTTTATCTTCCGATCAAACCCGAAGTCTACTGCCGAGAAACTCTGCAGTTGGGGCATTTAAAAAAAATTGAGGGCATTTGAGTATTTTTTTTTTTAATCGAGAATATGAAAAAAAATTTGATGCCCATCCTCTAGTAAAGATCAAACAAAATACTCCTAAATTTCTTGACAAAATGTCATTGTGGGCCCAAAAATTTTCTTCCCTTCCTCTCCCCCCTGTCTCATCACATTAGTGCCCTTGTGGGCCTCAAACAAACCAAACTAAATAAAAATATTAATGATAAAAATAAACATTTTTTGTTAATTCTTTAATTTTTATAAGGAGAGTGGCTAATATCAAAACGTTTGCACCAAGGGGTTGGTGCAAACGATTTGTTTTCGGGTTTTCGAAGTCCAAACGGTCGATCCGAACCGTTCAAGTTGTTCTCCATATTGAAATGTGCTTGGAGACCAATTAATTTCACATTTTTTGGAATTTTTTTGCTATTTATTAAGCCACTTTGAAAGTTGCTGATCACACGGTCCAGAATTTGATTGCACTGTTTTTACTGTTCACCCAAATCAGCAACTTTCAAAGTGGCTTAATAAATAGCAAAAAAATTCCAAAAAATGTGAAATTTGGTCTCCAAGCACATTTTAATATGGATTAAATATCTAACGGTTCGGATCGACCGTTTGGACTTCGAAAACCCGAAAACAAATCGTTTGCACCAACCCCTTGGTGCAAACGTTTTGATATTAGCCACTCTCTTTTTATAAGATAAATTTATAAATTTTGTTTGATTCGATCTAGCCGATTTTAGACCGATCCAAGCAATATACATTATGTCGTAATTTTTGAATTTTTTTAAATGTGGTTCAAATGGGCTACGGATTAGAAATTTTTATCGGTTCAGTCTAACCGATTTTAAAATTTCCTAAATCGAACCGAACAAGTAAAATGATTTAAAAAGAATGAACTGAACCGATCTGTTTAACTAAAAAACCGAATCAGTTAATTCGAAATATCTCGCTTTTGTTCAAAACCAATTAAAAACCAAAAACAATTAAATCGGAAGAAAAAAAATTTGCTTTCCTTTAATGGGGATTGGGATCAGATCGGTAAAAGATCAGAGCCCCCAATGTTGTCACAATAAAGCGAGATGTTAACCGCTCATCACATCCCATTTACTAACGGGTCCGGATCCCCTAAAGTAACCTAATCTTAATGTTTTGGATTGAGACCGTCCGATATGAATTTGTCGATTAAGATCGTCTCGAAATTCGATTTCATCGTCAGAATATGTGCACTCACTTCGCAAATGAATTTTCACAGATTCAAATCGGACGGTCCCGATCTAAAACTCAAAAGTTGAGTTAGTTCACTAGATCCGAATTCTTTACTAACTGCCTGAAGTATCCTGACTTTTTATCTGCCACCTACTGTCTACTTATAGGACCGCTGTGTCTATCTTGAACCTTCTGCTATCTATGTGGGACTACAAGTTTGGTTCATAAAAACCGGATACAAACTCTTTTGTTTTTTTGACTTGGGAAATCCTAGCTAGTCAATTAATTTTTAAAATCTAGAAGAGTTTACATGACTGTTGCAATAAAATCAAGGTTCTAAACAGAGATTATTGCGTTATTGCTTTTCTGTAACGTCCCGTTACGTCAACTTTTTTTTATCATTATCATAAATCGTCACGAGAGAGCGTAACAACTTATCATCACAACTAGGTATTTTTCAAAGTTTATTTAAAATACGATGTAACGCCACGGCATTTCGTTAATGGACTAACATAATTACACTATTAAATTAATTAAGAAACCCAAACCATATTTAATCCATTTGGTTAAGGAGAATATAATTAAACTAATTAAGAAGCCCAAGCGAAAATTAAAAGCATAGCCCACAATTTTCCAAGCCCAATTCCCTAATTAGTTTACTAAACCTAATAAGCCGACACACCCTCTCACAAAAAAAAACAAATACTAAACCTTTAGCTACACATCTTCTTCTGTCGGCCTCAAGGTAACAATTTATTTTCAAACTAATTAAATTATTATCTCTTACTTGAGTAAATTAATAATAAATCCATCAAATAAACAAGGACCTAAGGAACGTTTGTTCTTCTATATAGTATTTTGTTTCATCTTTCGTTTTGTTTTGTTTGGTTTTCTTTATTTCTTCTCCACAAAAATAAAATAATAAATCCAAGACATAAACGATGTATAACATATATACGGCTTGGTTTGATTCTTGTTCTTTCTTTTATTTTGATCTTTTCATAATCCGACCTATAACCGGTGCAAGACACCTACACAGGTCATGTTACGATGACAACTCCAAAGGGAACCTTAGATGTTCCAATAGTTGAAGTAACAATAACTTTGAATCTTATACAATGATTCTATTAATTCTTTCCTGCAATTCATTTCTCTTTTCAATTAAAAATGATTAGTTTTACAAAATACATAGATAATATTATAATTTTCTTTTCTCAATTCATTTACTTATTTCAATTAAGTCATATGAATTAAACTCCAGCAAGTATACGAATTTCTTTTTTATATTTTAAGGTAGATGACCAAGTAAATAAATAACTAGAACATGATGGATATTACAATATAGTAATTTCCTTTAAAAATCTACTTTCCATATTTTTCAATTGAAATTCGGATTCTTTTTAATTCGTTTTCTTTACTTAAGCACAGTTACCCTATTTTGAGAAATATATGCTTACAACAAATGAAGATTCATTTCTAAATCTGTCGTTCAATTCAAAGGTCCAAATATTTTATTAGAAATAGATATTCATATAAATAATAAGATTCCTTCCTAGATTGATCATACATTCTAAAGTTTCAGATTTCACTAGATATTTACCTCATTTTATCTCAACCGAATTTAATTTTTATTAAGTTATTTAAACTTAATTTACGCATTCAATTATTATATTATATTATATTTGTTCTTTTGTTTCATCACTTGTCTCAACCGAATTTAATATAACTCATTTATTAACAATTCATTAATAGAGTTAGGTCTCCTATATTAAATAAGCCCTATTTAAATATTTAAACCTTATTTATTTTCTTTCGTTCCTGTCTCAACCAAAATTACTATACCATCTTTATTGAACAATTCATTTATAAGAATTAAGCTTTCTATATTGAATAACTTTTTATTTTAGATAATATGTTGCCCACTATCAGAATTTTCACTTGTTGCAAGGGTAATAATCGTAGTAGCATGGGTAGGAAGGGTCCATGCAAAAGAATTTGGATTTCTGGTTTCGTTTACCTTTTTGCATGCGCTGGCCCATGCAAAACACAACCCATGCAACTGCTGGCTGCTTATCCATGCAATTGTCTTCTATTGGCCCATGCAACTAATATTGGGTGAGCCAGGCCCCACCAAAACGACTCAGATAGTATATTTTATTAAAGGTACATGCAAATACTTGATCCTATGCCCATGCAAATAGTTATGAAGTTGTGGGACATATTATTAGCATGGGCTGTCGCATGCAATTGTTCTGTTGATCCTTTTTATATTATTTTAAGGTAGAGGCACATGCTAAAACTTGGCCACCATGCCCATGCTAATAATCTGGAGAGTCGAAACTGACTTTTTGCATGGGCTATCACATGCAATTGTTTTGTTGATCATTTTTATATTATTTTAAGGTAGAGGCTCATGCTAAAACTCAGCCACCATACCCATGCTAATAATATGGTACGTCGAAACTGACTTTTTGCATGGGCTGTCGCATGCAATTGTTTTGAATTAATGGACAAAGATTTCTATATATTTTATCTCCCTTTGAATGGTGAATATTAATATAAATCACAAGCATTATATGAAAAACTACAATTTGTTTAATAGCAGTATAAGAAATCACATCTAAATTTTTCGTTTTTTTATCTGCATGAGATATTAATCTAAATATATCCAAGTTGAGGATATTGTAACAAGATTTCTTTTGATAAAAATATTGTAACAAGATTTAGCAAAGCAACCTTCAACACAAAATTATTTTAATCGTATTAAGTATTGTACAAAGTCAGGATACATAAAAATAGCTAAATTTAGAAAGTTCTTTCAAATTTTTTATGTTGGAGTTTGTTTCATAATATGTGAAATAGGTGCTCTGCACATTTTTTTTGTTTATTTATGTCAGCCTTCAATACACCATCAGCAGCTTGAGCTCGAGGCAAAATTTCACCTTCCTATCCCAAAAATAATCCAAATGAGTAAAAATCAAATCCATAATCACTACCACATTTATTCTACAAAACAATGTCGAATGATAATATAATACATTGAAGTTCTGACTAAAATCCTTTTCGAATGATAATGTAATACGAGTAGAACTAAGGTGTTCTTAAGCTCACTAAGTCTCTTTGTGAGCTTAACTCAAAAACCTATCGGATTGACTTCAAATAAAGTATCCAAACCGTTGAAACCGATCTACTTCATGAGTGATGCGTTTACATGTTAAATTTTTAAATTTTTGAACTAATTTAGTATTAAGTCAAGCGGTAAAAAAAAAGATGATTTATAAGTTAATTTTAATGTGTTCATTTTTCAACATTTTTTGACTGCTTGACTTTATATTAAATTAGTTCGAAAAATTAAAAATTTGACATGTAAATGCATCACTCGTGAAGTAGAACGGTTTTAACAGTTTGGATGTGTCATTTGAAGTCAATCCGATAGGTTATTGAGTTAAGCTCACAAAGAGGCTTGGTGAGCTTAAGAACACCTTAGTTCTACTCATGTAATACATTGAAATTCTGAAAAACAGAACTTCTACCAAATAAATTGGCAATGTACCAGTTTTCTTTTTTATATACAACAACAGTGTACATCCCGCAATTTCTAAAAAATGACATTGTAGTATTCATTCTCCAAATTTATATAGCATACATTCCTATGGAAGAATTGATACTTAAATTATTTTCTTGGTATAACAATTAAGCAGAACCTTAATTTTGACTTACATAAGAACGCTAGTGCCGCAGTTGCTGGGGAGACGATCTCTGGCTTTAAGCTGGGTGTTTGTAATTCTGTGTTTGTGCCTCATCGACCATGCGCATTCGCTAGACCCAGGCCCGGTGTGACCAGGGCCTGCATGCACCGCAGAGTCGCCGTGGCTTGCTTCCTTACCAAATGGCCTCTTATTAGTGCTTGTAGCCTTTCTTGCCTGAAAATTTATTCATAAAAATAAGAAAAAAAGTTACAGAACCCACAAAACTTAATGAAACTAGCTCTAAAATTGGGCCTAAATGATTGTGTCAAAATTTGGAGCAATTAAGGTATCAGGCGTTCATTTCACAGAGCAAATGGCACACAATTCATTCTTTTCTACTCGTGTCCGGTCTTCTTGTGCTGCAGCAACAGCCGCATCGGCAGCTGCCGTTGCGTGTCTATTCTGATCCTTCTCGGCCCGGCCAACCCAACACTCCCACCACACACACTTTGACAGTATGACCTTAGAAAATTGAAACTAGTCTTTCTGATGGGGGCAAATACAAGTGTACTGACCGGTACCAGTGCATGCTGCCAAAAAGATTTTTACAAGGGAATGAATATCCAAACAACAACCCGAAAAATTCAATTCAGAATCAAATTCGGGATCAAAGCCGGGAATGCATATTCAATTCAGGATCATGCCCTTACAAACACTTTTAAGTGGATATGCCCTTACAAACATTGAACTTGATTTGGACATTTCATCAAACACTATGAGAGCATTCCATTTGTTCAATTCAGTGCTCTAACCCCCTTCACCATTTTTAAATCCAACGAATCTTACAAGGGAAACTCCCACTGTATATGACAACAATGTAACCTTTTGTCCACATCAAGCTAGAGAAACCAGCATAAAATTGGGAGAGGAGAAATGAGATCACTTCACCATCAAACGCTTACAAAAAGACAACTTTATACAAAGAGAACTTATTTGAAGCAAATTGTCGAACAGGTGGTGGGTGTCCACTATTAGTTCACTTTTGAAGATCTTATCTCCATGGAGAGAGATCAATTGAAAACCCATAACTGAAATACTTACTTTAGAAGATGAAGGAGGTTGAGGCTAGGACGGAGGCAACAGGGTGTGGCCATGGCGCCAATAGCTTGTAAAAAGTCGGTTTACATCTCCCCACAACCATATTTTGTTTTATCAGTATTTTATGTTTTTTGTTTTTAAGAAGAAGATACAAATTCTTCAGAGAGGGAACGAGGAAACCAATTATTTGGAGGCAACCAAAAAAATTGTGGAGGGAAGTTCACAAAAAAAATGGAGAGAAGCCTAAAAAATTGGAGGGAGTCCAAAATGTTTGGCGGCAGCCAAAAGAAGGGAGGACCTCTCTCTAAGTCCCAGAGAGCATTTATCATGGATACGCATACTTCGATTTATATCACCTGAGGTAACATAATATTTATGTTTAGATCAGGGTCGTATGATCAGAATTAGCACGGTTATTAAAGGATCCAAGTGATTTCATCTAGGGCGGATCTAAACAGAAATAGTATGTTACCTTAGCGAAATGGACCTCTTGCCCACAACCCCTGTAATGGAGACATCCATTGGTAATCATGACCCTTCATCACCTATCAGACGGCTCATATCAATAGTTGATGAAATTAGTGGTTTTTGTACAACAAATAATATGAATAAATTCCTAAAAAAATATTTTCTACATTTATACATACCCTGTGACCAAATAATGTTTGTAATTGTCAATTTCATATAATTTCATCAATATTTGTTCATTAAAATTGAGCTAACAATTATGGACCGTTCATTTTCGTATGAGTAATCAACGGTCGATTTGCAATGAAATAATTCCAAATTAGTTTTCAAATGATCAAGAGAAAACATTGAACGTAACCAACAAAAAAAAATTGAAGTTTCGATATGTCGAAGCTTCGATCCAACGTGAAGTGTTTGTGGCTCTACGATGTTTGTATATTCCGTCGGCTTGATGGATAGGTAAATGAACATAAAATTTCATCAAACTTACATACAATGAAATGAATGTGATACTCTTCAATTTGAACGGTTCCGATCGACCATCGGGCAACGTATACTTGTGGATCTTCATTGACTCACACTACGAGAGTTCATGTTCTATGTTGATGCTTGAAGGATGTGAGTTATTCATGCAACAAGCATGTTATGCTATATAAATTTTTTTGTACAAATAATTTAGTAATTCATAAATATGTTCTTCCACTTGTTACCGTGTTAATTTCATTTATTTTGTTTGAAATTTATTTTATTATTTTTGAGAAATTTAAATTAACAACTTTTTGTTAAATGTCTAAATTTCGCTAAATCACGTAAGTTACTAACCTTTTCTAATAAATAGTATTTTTTCATAAAACTATAACAACTAATTTTTTAACAATGCCACGGTTAACTAAAAAATATTAAATATCTAACAAAATTAAATATGGTACAACTTTCAATTCTTATGTAAATTAAACCATAATAAAGTTTTCAAATGAAATTTATTTCATTAATTCCTTCTAATTTTTCCCTCACAGAGTCAATTTAGAGGCGATTTATTTCATTCCTTCTCATTTTAATGGCACATGTTGAACGGTCAATTTATTTTATATTAAGTTTTCAAAAATAAACATATAGACATTCAATTTATTCTATAATAAGTTTTAAAAAATTTATTATAAAAGATCACTCAACTTATTACATATAAAAATTCAATTAAAATAAATAAACATAATTATTAAACATATTACAAAATTTACAAAATGCAAAAATTTGTATTCTTAAATAAAATAAACAATAATAAATTACTTTTAAACAAACAAGTGTAATTAATTTACATCTCCCTCTCAATTTTCCCTCACAGAGCTGTGAAATTTCAGGCGATTTTATTTGCAGAGCAATTTTGATTTCATGCAGCACATAGCCTATAGCCCTATATAATTTAAAGAGTGTCCAATATATTTAACAAACTACATGAAGCTAAAGCTGCTCTGTTAAAATATGTACTTGACGAAATTTTTTTCCTCTCCCATCGCAAGCGGAGAGCATTTCGCCCCTTTTTAGGTCACGATTTCGCCCTCAATTCTACTCACTTTCAACGTTCCCTCCTAATTTTTCCTAGTGCCGCTCTCACCAAACCCTCCCAGTCTAATCCCACCAAACCTAATCCCCTAAATGGCGACGGCGTCTCCTCTTCCCAAGCGTTGGAGAGTACCCTAGATCGGTGTCTCCCTCAAGCCGTTCGTCACTGTCGCCTCCTCTTCCCAATTCCTGTCAAATGTCATCGGCCGATCTCCAGGCAAAGCTCAGCGATCCGGTGAAACTACATGTTTGCCATGGTGACTCTTATTCTCTTCCTCGTTGTTGCCTCTCTTTTTTTCTATTTCAAAGGAGAGGTCCGCCTTATTGTATTTGTGTTAAATTTTGGGTAACCTTAATTTTTCTGATTTTTTTAATTTGTGCTTCTTTCTTTTGCATAAATGGGAGCAAGTTGGACTAATCTGGTACAAATAGGAGATTTCTAAGGAGCCAGGTTCAAATTTTTCTTCTATTTTGGATGGACACTATATATGCGGTTTTGTTGACATAATTTTAGTTGGCGTCATTAGTAAAAGGAATATATGCTTGGTAATTAGAAAAGCATCAATTGGAAAATAATCAATTTCAAGGGTCCGAACTAAAAGGAATATATGCTTGGTAGATGTTTCCAGAGAAAGATACCAGAACTATTTCAAAGCCGGTACCAAAGGACATGTATCAAACAAGTCAGACATAAAAAAATCAAAATGAACACAAGAACACACGATTATAATTGCTAGAATAGAGACAGTGAATTCAGAAATCACATTCTTTCATTGATTGTAAATTGTACCAGACTCCCTTATTTATAGTTACTGGTATTCATTCATTTATACAAAGTCAGAAATTTTTTTTTATTCATAGCTACTGGTATCCATTCATTCACTTCATTTTTTGTTATTGTTTTCCGATAAAAGGCAAGGGATATCAAGTCAGAAAGGGTACTGTATGAAAGTACACTTTCAGCTTTAAGAACAATTAAATGTGAAGAAGGCTTGAGGGGTTTATACAGGTAATATGATTTTACCAATCTAGCTAAAGTTTTAATAGTCGGCCGATTTGTTAATTTAGACTCAATAGTTGGCTGTTGGATTGCCAAATGTGTGGTCCCTGCTCTCACTACACTTGTGAATAGAACTGATGTTGTGCCTTCTTTTTCTTTAGTCTCGGCCACTCAGATGCGTGCTGAGGTACTACCATTCTTGTTTTTGTTGTTTTGTTTGTATTTAGAGGTGGATGTTGCTCTCTTACTGTGCTCCTATAAATTGTCAAAATATCACTGAAAATATTTCTTATATATGTTGAGGGTAAACAATCTGACTTCTCATTGTTTCTTTAGGTTTTTATATGGTTTCTATATTATTCTTATTCCAGTTTGGGGTTAAAAAGAAGAAGGGGGGAGGGGGGTGGGTGGTGGGGTGGGGTTGGGAGCTTATGCAAGATACAGTCTTTTGGATTAACTCTTTAATTATTTGGTATCTTTGGGCGAGATTTAATTGTTCTTCAATTCTCAACATTGCATTAACTCTTTAATTATTTGGGATCTTTGGGCGAGATTTATTAGATGATGCCAGTATTGACGTATTGTACATGAATGGTCGAAGTTTTGGATAAACTGGTTATGTTGCTTTGCTTTAAGGATGTCCTTTTGCTTGGGATGTAATGAATTAATTATGCCTTGTAAAGGAGTTAGACTGCTTTGCCTTTTGCATCTTTTTTTTTTATATATATTATTCCATTATATTGCCACTGATAATATATATGTTTGTATTCTTTGCTTAGAGAGAAAGGGGGGCAAGAAATGCTTGGAGATCAAAGCTGCCATGTAACAGTGACGGTAATAATCAATATGTTTGTTTCAAAAATCTTCACTTAGGAGACAATAGAAATGAATTCAAGAAACTGCTAAACAAAAAATGCACTCCTAATAGGCAGGGGGTAGGTAGCTAGAGATGCAAATATGTTGTCAAAAGCAATACTATAAATGTTTTTGTTAGAATGTACTTTATTGTGAATTAGATTTCAGTTCTAGCTTGCATGCAAGTTAATATGGACTATGTTCCTTTTTGCAGCAATACAGTCTTTTGGAATTGAGAGAGAGAGAGAGAGAGAGAGAGAGAGAGCATATTACAACTTGGAATTGATATATGTTTTTTTTTCTCTATTAATAGTGGTATCCTTCCTTCTTTAGTCGGAGTTAGCCATGCAGCAATCCAGTTTTCAGCTTAGAGAAATTTAAATCTTATCTTGCTAAAACAGGTAACATCTTTTTGTTTTTTTTGTTTTTTTTTCTGCACATGAGTTCTTTTTGTGTGGATTATTTTCTGGCCATTTCAAGTTACACAACTTTTTTCTGCACTGAGATGCTGCTTTGTAATACTTGGCACTGATGAACAGTTGAACACCAATGATACCAAGAGAAAATAATATTTGATAGGTGTACAGTGCCAGTAATGTGGCAAGAAATAAGAATTTGTTTCTTTGTATATTTATCTGTTGGTGTAGTGTTTCTTGTGGATATCTAATAAATTAGGAATTTGCATAATACTTCGGTTATGCTTTAGAAATTTTCAATAAGTCTGGGTATCCAGTAAATTGAAGCAAAACATCTTGTATGCAAATTTAACAATTTCTCTCTATACAGATGCATGCACAGAACTTGCAAAAAAAGATGATCCTTTTATTACATACTAAAGCCCACACTGCCATGCACTAAATGGGGCTTCTACAATCTACAACTATTCTTTTGGGTCCAGGCACAAGTTCATTATATTAATGTGGTTGTTATGCTTTTTTATTTTTGGTACAATACATGCTTGATAACAGTATGTTGATTAATGCTTATTACAAGATTTCTCTTTTAATTGCAATGTGTTGTTATTTAATATTTATGATTATTTAATTTTAAATGTAAATAATTTAATGGATGAGAATTGGCTTCGTACCGGGTGGTATAATATTGGTATTGGATTGTAGAATTATAAAATGATAATTGTATTTTTAATTTTTGATTAATTATTTCCATCGCAACATCGAAGCAGATTAGTACCTAAATTATCCTTGCAATTAACCAGGTGGGACCCACATTCATACATATGCAATTAATCATGTGGGGCCCACGCTCGCTGCCTATGCAAAAAACTAGATGGGACCCACGGTCTCTGGCCATGCAATTAATATTGTGGGACCCACATGATTTACCCTTGCAAATACTCACATGGGGCCCACGCTTCTATCCTTGCAAATACTCATAGGTTAGCCTTGCAAATACCAAGATGGGACCCACGCTTCTATCCTTGCAAATACCCACAGGCTAGCCTTGCAAATACATAGATGGGACCCACGCTTCTATCCTTGCAAATACTTAGATGGGTCCCACGTTTCTTTCCTTGCAAATACCTACATGGGTCCCACACCTCTATCCTTGCAAATACTCCAGTCAGGCAACAACTCTGAAAGTTTTTGCATGCGTGGTTGTTGCATGGGGAAGCGCATGCAACAACCCAGGATAAGGTAGTTGCATGGGGGAACAAGTAGTTGCATGGGTGACCAAGCAGTTGCAACGGGGCTTTACGCATGGGTAGTTGTTGCATGCGGAAGCGCATGCTAATGACGTTTTTGGGGCTTGTTGCATGGGGTCGCCCATGCAACAAGCCATTTTACTCCCCATACAACAAGTGAAAATTCTGATAGTGTGCTAACATAATTAAATTGGTTAGAATATCTAGTGACTAGTTTTTATTAATACTTTGATTTAATTAGTCGACTTTTTTGAATTTTAATGATTCCTTTTCATGAGCCTTTATTTTTCTTCTAAGAATTTTAGTAAGTAATTACTGTCGGTTCTTTATTTTTCTTCTAAGAATCTTAATAAGTCATTGTTTTAAGTTAGAGTATCTAGTTAGCTTTTCAATTTTAATGATTGCTTATTTTCTTTTATTTATCTTTTATCACGTAACACAGACTTTAGAAAATTACAAATATTTTAAATAGTAAACAAAGAACTCTAGAATAATTAATAAAAAGTACTAACTTAAAGGTAATATATATATATATATATATAGAGCTGGGCTATGGTGAGTTGCGAAGTAAGATGTCATTTTTACTTCACGCTCATATTTTTATTTTGAAAATCCAAACGACCGATCCGAACCGCTCAACATGTTCTCCATATTGAAATGTGCTTGGAGACCAAATTTTATATTTTTTGGAATTTTTTTACTATTTATTAAGCCACTTTGAAAATCGCTGATCGAATGGTCCAGAATTTTTTACTGTTTTTTACTGTTCACCTGGATCTGAGATTTTCAAAGTGGCTTAATAAATAGTAAAAAAATTCCAAAAAATATAAAATTTGGTCTCCAAGCACATTTCAATATGGAGAACATGTTGAGCGGTTCGGATATGTCGTTTGGATTTTCAAAATGGAGTATGAGCGTGAAGTAAAACGACGTTTTACTTCGCAACTCACCATAGTCAATCTCTATATATATATATATATATAGTGCTGGGCTTAGCTAAGCCATGGTGTAAAACGACTTGGTGCTCCACGCCTCATTATTTTCATTTTGAAAATCCAAACGACCGATCCGAACCGCTCAAGTTGTTCTCCATATTGATATGTGCTTGGAGACCAAATTTTACATTTTTTGGAATTTTTTTACTATTTATTAAGCCACTTTGAAAATCACTGATCCAGCGGTCCAGAAATTTTTACTGTTTTTTACTGTTCATAAGGATTTTCAGATTTTCAAAGTGGCTTAATAAATAGTAAAAAAATTCCAAAAAATGTAAAATTTGGTCTCCAAGCACATTTCAATATGGAGAACATGTTGGAAGGTTCGAATCGACTATTTGAACTTTGAAAATGAAGATATGGCGTGGAGTACCAAGTCGTTTTACTCCATGGAGTAGCCTAGTCGGACTCTATATATATATAGGGTGATGCTACGGTGCTTTGGGAAGTAAAGAGGGTGTTTTACTTCCCGCTCATATCTCCATTTTCAAAGTTCAAACTGTCAATCCGAACATCTCAACACATTCTTCATATTGAAATGTGCTTGGAGACCAAATTTTACATTTTTTGGAAATTTTTTACTATTTCTTTTGAATTTTTGAAAATCAGTGTTTTTTCTGAATTTTTTCTGAATTTTTTATTTAATAAAAAGCTGTGATTTTCAAAAATTCAAAAGAAATAGTAAAAAATTTCCAAAAAATGTAAAATTTGGTCTCCAAGCACATTTCAATATGAAGAATGTGTTGAGATGTTCGGATTGACAGTTTGAACTTTGAAAATGGAGATATGAGCGGGAAGTAAAACACCCTCTTTACTTCCCAAAGCACCGTAGCCTATCCCTATATATATATATATATATATATATATATATATCGTTTAGGTTCGAACTCTGGAGTTCTAGAAGATCTTGAGACGTCTAAGACTTCCCTACGACCACAGGTGCAGGTTTCCTATACTTTATAAAACTATCTTACTTGCCTATTGTCATTCAACTGTTTATTATTATGGCATTAGTTGAATTTATGCATGTTGTTTTCGAACCATTCGTATTACTTGAGTAGAACATATATAAATTGCATGAAAGAATATGATTCATACATTGACTATTGGACTTGCATGAATAGGATGTATTGAGCATGACATGAATTGTGTGATTGAATAAATGTATATGAAATGAACGGATAAGGAAACTGAACAGGGGCCGATATACTTGCATATTGGGATGTATACATTGGGTCTAGTGTTCGACTAAACCCCTTGTTAACGTGACTGTAGGCGAAAGCGGTCCTGTCACAAATGTGATTGTAGGCGCAAGCGGTCCTTTCACGGACGTGATTGTAGGCGCAAGCGGTCCTATCACCGCCAAGACCTAGCGGCATATGAATTCATCGTCTAGTGAGGCACACAAAATGGATTAACGGAATTTTGAAAGTAAATGAAAGTAGTAAGTAATGATATGATATGCATTGCATAGAAGAAGCATACACATTTTAAATATGTATGTTCATATTTGTGAGAATAAGTAAATGTTTTATAAGCTCTGGGCTGGAACTAAATCCCACACTAAGATAAGGTTCGATCTCTCACCCGCTCCACTTTTATGTGGGTTCCATGTAACGAAGATGAAAGATTCGAGCAAGTACAAAAGTGAGACCAAGCGGGAAGGCCTATGATTGATAAATTGTCACATGCTGTTTAGTTTTATTTCCTTGATTCAATAATTGATAAATTGAGGAGGCATGACAGTGTTGTACGTTACTAGCCATGTCTGTCGTGATCGTTTGTTAAACTCTTGTTATTATGAAATAAATGTGGCTTTATTTATTTTGTTATTGATAATGTATGTGATGTGCATACGCCTTACGTAGAAATACGTGGCGGGTTGTCTCGGGGTGTGACATTTTTAGATCCGAAAAAACTAGCTATAGAGCAGTGATAGCTAGTTATTTAGAACTCTGATCAAAGAAAAACGGTTGATAGTGTTATAGCTTTTAAGATCCGAAAAGCTATAGCGCAGTCATTGCACAAATTAAACTAGCTATTTAGAACCCTGAATAAAATTTATTTTGTAATGTTCAAAAATTCATAATACGAAATTAAGACATTTTTATTATAATACAAATGAAACAGAAAAATGCTGGTATGTTTTAAAAGAAATGAAATGGGTTGTGAATTGTATGAATAAACTGTAATAATATCTTATTTATATATTTGTAAAATTCGTGAATACTACACTAATTAAATTTTGAATTATGCATAAACTTCATATAAAATTTAATACATTATTTATTCGACGAGGTGCTAAAATGTGTGAATCACGACTTATTATTCCCTAGTTTACTCTCGGCAAATAGTACAATAAAAAATTATTTAAAGTTAATCCAACTAATGTGTTGACTTGTCACCCTCTATTTTTAAAAATTGACTAGGTACTATAATTTATTGCTTAAACAGGGGCATATTCCAAGTTGACTTAATACACGTTGGAGAGTTTAGAAGTGAAAATTGATAAACGCTATTGCACAACCAAAATTTATTTATTTTCAATAGATTTTTTTTTAACCTGATAACTGTCTCCAAATTTAATTTCTGGTCAATTTTTCTAAACCTAGCTACTTTTGATCAAAACCACCTTTCAAAAAAATCACTATCGCATTTATAGCTAGATCTAGTTGGGAGTGCAAGCCTTTAAACCTAACATATCAAGTTATTATACATAGCCAGTGTAATAAAATGCGGTTTCATGCGGCGCATATGGGGCCGCATATGCGTTTGCGGTGCTCAGCCGCATAAAATCCGAATATGCGAATTTAATATGCAGTTTCAGTCACGGAGTTGACCAAAACCAAATGCAACCCACTTAAATTTTTTTATTTATTAACAAAAAGTCCGGATCCGAATCCAAACAAATTTAAATTAATACTCATGCTGAATCCAAACCCATTATGTGTCCGGATCCAAAAATATTCAAACCCATGCTGAATCCAAACCCATTAGCTGAGTCCGGACCCGTTTGGGTAAATTCTACAACGCCTCACTGCCCTCACAGCTTCTTTTATAGGCTGGAGAGCGGATTAATTGTTCTCTATTGGAATTGTGACTATGATTTCCGAAGCATTGCATTGACCGGTAAGATTTAAATTGGGCCATCCGGCAATATTGGGCCGATGCGCCAATGGAATTCTACAGCGCCATAATTTAATTCTTTTAAGGCAAACAGCCGTAATACAGTTTTCATGCTTTGAGCCTTTGACTGAAATATTAATATTAATAAATCCATTCATATATGAATATATAATTTAATCCTGGCTGCTACGAGTCCCCAGATTTATCCACAGAAATACTAAAAGCATATTAAATATATAATTGATATTTTACGAAAGAATCCGCATATATAAGTCCGCATGAAAATCTGCATATGCGGACGCATACCGTATATGCGGTATGCGGTGGCCTTCCGCATACCGCATGAAAAACCGCATTTTATTACACTGTATATAGCATATTTAAAAGACAAAAAAAAAAACAATGACATGAATATAACTCAAAAAAATTTCATCATGAATCTAATTTGAAAGAGAAAATCGGGTAGAAAACATTTATTATTTTAGATCTGCAAAATTTCTCATAGATCGTCAGAAAAATGGACAAGATTGATTAGAGACAAGAAAAAAAGAATGGGTGCAAGTTTTAATAGATTCAAAATGCAATCTTTATACATAACATATGAAATCTTTACACCTACACGTGAAAGTCTTTAAACCTATCATATGAAGTTTTTATATGTAGCATATCAAGAAGAAGAAAAATAACAACACATATATAACTCAAAAGTACTTCATCACGGATCACATTTGAAAAGAAATCGAGTAGAAGACGTTCGTAGTTTTAAATTCGCAAAATTTTTCACAGATCGTCGGAAAAATGAACAAGAATGGTCAAAGGGAAAAAAAAGGTGATTAAATGAATTTTTTTTTTTTGGCTTGGACAAATTGCGAGAAAAAAATAGTTAACATTTGAACTAGTTAGGGACGCGTTCGGAGATAAATGCTTGGGGGCATAACTTTTTTTTTTTTTGTTTCCATAGCAACCATCTTAGCATTAGCGAATAATTAGCAAATAAATTAGTGTTATGGGTAGATAAAGTGGATAAGTAGGGGAACAATTTCAGCGCATTTTAAATTTACCAATTTTGTTTGGAAGATGAGAAAACCTAAAGAAAAAAAAAAGGACGAGCAAGGAGATTAGACCTAACCTACCACGTGTTTCACGAGATGACATATAATGAGATCTTTAAATTGGGAATATGGATTAATTATTGTAGTGCATTTCAGATTGGATCTATATAAGATCGATCATTTATTTAGAATAAGCATAATAGTATACAAATTCAACGGATCTTAACAAATCAATTATTTAATAGACCATGTTTCTCTATTAAAAGGTCTTATTATCTGTCAGGCACCATTTTTTTATGGCTAGTTCTCGGTTACCGTTGCTCCACCTTTCACACCACAACTATGCCACATTTAATCAAATTTCGAATTTTTAATTAATTTTGGTGGGGCAACCGGTTATAATTTCCTGTTATTAAGGGGCACCGAATTTTTTTTTTCCGGTTACACACATTTTGATATTTTTATTAATTTTGGGAACCGGTTATTAGGGTTAAATAGAAAAGAAATCAGGCTTTTGATTAAGGGACCGACTAACTATCCCCCAGCTCTCATCCCCCATTCATCCCCCAGTCAATAACTGTTTTTGTTGACTGTTAATTAAGAGGGGACCACAAATTTCAGCGCTAAAAGACAAAACAAAACATGTTATTATCGCGGCGAGTGCAAGTATTCATATATAAGACATCAAGTATTCATATATAATACATCAAGTATTCATATCTAACATATCAAGTATTCAAAAAAAACTGGACACATTACTCACCCATCTTTACACGTTTTTAGAGGTGGATTTTTTTCTCCGTTCACTCTAATCAATATTTCTGACAATCTGGTAGGAATTTTGCAAATATAAAACCACGAACGTTTTCTACACAATTTTCTCTTTCAAATGAGATCCATGATGACATACTTTCGAGTTGTCCGTTGCACAAGTATTCATACCTTGTCATTCAAGTATTCATACATCATCGAACAAGTATTCATACCTAATTAGTATTTCACAAATAAAAAATTGGACACATAATTCACTCATTTTTTACCGATTGAAATTTCGTTACCGCTCAATTACTGGAAGTGTCCAGTACACTCTATCTTAGGTATGAATACTTGTTCGACGAGGTATGAATACTTGCTTGACGTGGTATGAATACTTGCATGACGAGATATAAATAATTTTACGAGGTATGAATACTTGCGCGACAGATAACTCAAAAGTATTTCATCATGGATCTCATTTGAAAGAGAAAATTGCGTAGAAGACGTTTGTGATTTTAGATTCGCAAAATTCTTCACAAATTGTAAGAAATATTAGTTAGAGTGAACGGAGAAAAAAAAAACCACCTCTAAAAACGTGTAAAAGATGGGTGAGTGATGTATCCAGTTTTTTTTTAAATACTTGATACCGAGATTTTTATTAATACCCTAAAAAAAAAAATATTAAAAATGCCCTCAGTTTTAAAAAAATTTTAAAAATGCCCTAACCGCCCCATAATGGGGCGGTCCACTTATGGAAGAAAACCGCCCTATTTCTGGGCGGTCCACCTCCTCCAGAAAACCGCCCAGAGATGGGGCGGTTCAGTGTTTTTTTTTTTTTTTTCAGATTTTATATATTTTTATAAGGAAATTGTATATTGATGTATATATATTTTAAGATGTATATATTGTTTAGATATATTTTTCTTTTTTAAGATATATATATTGTTAAGATATATATATTGTTAAGATGTATATATTTTTAATGATTTAAGATGTATATATTTTTAAGACGTAGGTATTTTTATTGTTGTTTGTACTAATTATTAATGATTTATGTTGTATATTGTATTCTTTGAAGTATTTATTCCATCTAGTTATTGTTTATTTATGTTTTATGTTGTCAATCTGTGCATATTTAATTGCGTTATGAAAATAACAAAACTGAAGCATATAAAATAGTTACAAACTACGAATTAAATCAGTTCACAAACTCATCGACGACGACCGAACAAATTTAGAAATCGACGAGTTCTGGATCTGCTTCCAGTCTGTTGTGCGACACTACTACCGCTACCGGATGCCTCTGCATGACTACTACCGCTACCGGTGGCCTCAGCAACAACTCTAGCATTTTCTCTTTCGTTGGCTTCGTTGATGGCCTCTGCATTCCAGTTCACAAAAAATGATATGTTATTGAAATCGAAAAATATAAAATGAATTATAAAATACAAGATGAAATGTACCTGCTCGCTGCCTGTCACAAGTTGAACGGCGAGCCTGATGTCCCATTCGCCTACCCTGCATCTCATCCATTGTCATTACAGCACGCTTGTGGGGCCTTCTCCCTTTCCTGATATAAAAAGAAGTTAAATAACTATATGAAAAAGATGGTCAGTGCATATACAAAGTATTCTCCCTAACCTGATCTTCTTGGGTGGGTTGAGTTCATCCCCAACGTAGGCTGGCCAAGCATGCTGGTTGGGATAAGGATGGAAGGATGCACCCCAAGTACTCGCAAGGTAATCGGTACGGTACATGTCGGCGACAAAATCATCCTCACGGAAGTTTCTCACTCGGCACACCGCCATAACATGAGAACAAGGTAGGTGAGCTAGTTGGATTCCTTGGCATGTACATGTTACAGTATTGTCCACTCCGATAATGACAACATACTTGTATGGTCTTTTAATAAACTCCATAGTCCCATCTGCTCTACGGCTGGTTGGAACATACTCATTCGGAGAGTGCACTTCGAATTCCAAGGTGCGATCCCCATACGGGACAACGGTCATAACTGAACCCTTCTCCCTATGTTTACGTAGTTTGCCCTCCACCCTTGTTGAAAATGCCTGGTTCCTGAAGAGTAATTCTCGTGCTTTAACACGCCGGTCAACGAACCATGCATTTAGCTTGTAGAAAGTGTCCTCCACAATGGCTGCCACGGGCAACATCCGGCTCTGCTTGAAAACAGCATTCAAGGACTCGGACCCATTTGTCGTCATTATTCCCCATCTCCAACCTCCATCTTTTGCTTGAAATATTTTCTCATATGCGGGTGCTTCTTGCAGATCTCTCGGATTATTTTTCCCCACCTTGAGTAAGTACGAATTTGCCTTCGGACAGTACTACACAGAAATAAATTTTCAGATTAGAAAAATATAAGTAAATAGTTTATTAAAATTTCATCTAAAATATACATACCTTGGCAAACTCTTTGAACATCTCTTCCAGCCTCCTCGGCTTCTTCCTTCTGCATCCAATTTTAAATGTATCTGCAACCCATTGGTCGTTCCCGACATGCTTGTGGAGGTTCTCTGCAACGTGCTGCATACACAGCCTGTGCACACATTCGCCGTGAGCTGTCGACCACCCGAAATCTGTTCGATCAAAGACATACTTGATTCCTTTGTGCTGGTCTGATATGACGCAGAAGAACCTGTTCCCAACCACCTCTCTTCGCAAGAAACTCATGAAAAAACCCCAATTTTCACCGTCCTCCTTCTCGACAATTGCAAATGCCAAAGGCAACAACTGGTTCTCGGCATCATATGCACATGCTATCAACAGTCTCCCCTCGTAACGGCCAGACAAGAAGCATGCATCTATACTGATAACAGGTCTGATATATGGCACAGCTTGAATGCACGGACCAAACGCCCATGCTATGGCCTTGAACTGCATCGCGTCGCGCTTCTCAGGATCGGTGACATTCCAACATTCAAACTTTGTGCCGGGATTTGTACTTGATATGGCATGGAGCAGTGGTGCAAGCAAGTTGTATGAACCCTTCCAACTACCGAACAATCTGCAAATCGCAAGTTCACGCCCTCTCCACAACCTGTTGTACTTTGGGGTTACATGGTCGTAAGCGTGTCTCACCGCTCTACCGACCTCCTTAAGGCTGATCGACGGGTCGTCCTTAACATCCCTCTCAATTACATCGGCAATAAGTGATGCCGTAAGCTGTGCATGGTCTGTCCTTGACGACGCAGACTTGCATGTATGAGGTGGTTCACATTTCTTAATGATCCATGCGTCCCCCTTACCCACAGGGGTTGCATACAGTCGGAACTCGCATCGCGGTGAGTCTTTGCAAACAACAACTAACCTTTTTCGATCTCGCTTTTGTATTGTGCACTCCCAGTTGCCGCGAATATGAGTTTCTTGGACTTTCTTCACAAGTTCCTCTATGTTGGTATAAACCTGATTCGGAGCAAGTTCTGTGTTGTAAACGACACGCTTCCCAAAATAGCTTATGTCTGCTTCTTCAAAAGCAGTAGTATCGTTGAATGTGGCGACCGGATGTCTGTCTGTCCGACCTCTAATAGGAAATCTGTCATGGCTGGGTGCATAATCTCCATCACCGTCTGATAATGCATCAGAATTCCAATCCCCGTCCCAACTATCACCTGAGTTAATTTCATGTTCCGGTATGGCATCAACCCCTTCAGCCTCCAACATAGCATCTCTCCGGGGAACCATAACAGGTACAATTATAGGTACGGACGGTGGTACAGAAGGAAATCTGGCTTGGATTACGGGTTGAATAGGAGGCGGCGGCGGCGGTGGTGGTAGGTCGGTGGTATAATCAGTGGTGTAATCAGTGGTATACTCAGTGGTGTAATCAGCGGTGTAATCAGCGGTGTAATCAGCGGTGTAATCAGCGGTGTAATCAGTATGAACGGGTGGTGCATGACCGAAGTTTCGGTCACCCGAGTTGTCATAACCCGAGTGTTCAAAACCCGAGTGCTGCTGCACCGGGCTATCATGACCTGTATTGTCCGTAGAAGGTCCAACCCCGGACCGACGCAAGACCTTTCTGGAATATAACTCCATTATCGGGGTACCCGCAGATTGAAAAGTATTATAAACACATCTCCAACCATCCTCATCTGTTATTGGATACTTTACATAGTAAGGTCTATCCCTCCCTGTGTCAACCCGAGTAACTAAATCTATGTCATACCGGTTGTTGTTTACACCAATCCTTTCGAATACCTTTTGCTTAAGTTCCATAAATGAGGTGTTTTCGTTAACCTCAAAGCCGTGGGTTGGATCTTTCGTGTAATATACTCCCTCCACACCCACCACGAACTTCCCGCCCATATGCAGTGTAACCAACATTTTGATAGCTGCATTAATAAACAATTTTTTTATCACTTACAAAATAACAATACACAATTAAATTATTAGTAAACAACAACAATTAAAATTATATTAAAATAAAAAAAAATTACAAAAATAATAATAAATAATCTACAGTAATCTACAGTAATCTACAGTAATCTACAGTAATCTACAGTGATCTACAGTAATCTACAGTGATCTACAGTGAGCTACAGTAATCTACAGTGAGCTACAGTAATCTACAGTGAGCTACAGTAATCTACAGTAATCAACAGTAACCTACAGTAAGCTACAGTAAGCTACAGTATCTACAGTAATCAACAGTAACCTACAGTAAGCTACAGTAATCTACAGTATCTACAGTAACCTACAGTAATCAGCAGTAACCTACAGTAATCTACAGTATCTACAGTAACCTACAGTAATACACATTAACTAAATAATAATAAAATAAAATTATAAAAAATACCTTCGGAGCACAGTAAAGAGCGAGAGGCGGGGCGAGAGCGAAAATGAAGTGTGAGGGAGAGAGTGCGCAGTTTTATGGGATTTTATAGTATGTATAGTGGACCGCCCCATAGGGGGGCGGTTTTCTCGGCCAACAGAACCGCCCAACCATAGGGCGGTTTGGCGGGTATGGTGAACTGCCCCATCATGGGGCGGTTAGGGTATTTTTAAAATTTTTTTAAAATTGAGGGTATTTTTATTATTTTTTTTTTTTTAGGGTATTAATAAAAATCTCGGTACTTGATATCTTAGATATGAATACTTAGTGTATTATATATGAATACTTGATGTGTTATATATGAATACTTACCCGCGTCAGTTATAAAAATTTTCAAATACAAGCGGTCCCCCACGTAATTAATGATTGATACACGTTTTTTTTTGTCTTTTTGTACTTGAAGTTGTGGTCCCCTACATAATTAATGATTGGGGGATGAATGGGGGATAGGAGCCGGGGGAAAAAAACTCTTTATCCTTTGATTAAATTGGGTTAAAGGCTTGATGTTTAAAAATGTTTTAATGTAATTAATTATACTCACTCTTTTTTTTTTTATTGGGTAAAAAATATCAGTTTGAAACATGAATAATACTTGTACTTAGAGGTGCTATCGGGTCGGGTAGGGTCCGTATACTAAAAGTGTTCAGGTCAGAATTTCGATCCATATACTTATTTGTTTCAAATCGGGTCGGGTCCAGATACCTATCTACTCGTAGATATTCCGGATCCAGTCTTTCGGTTCCGAGTAGATATATACCTATAACTTGTTTATGAATTATCGGGTCCAGTTCGGATCCGGAGCAGGTACATATCGCAACTCATAAGCATTTGAAAAACACTTTAAGTTTAAATATAATTATAATATCTTAAACATCTCACATAATATATCATTATAATATAAATTAAAATCTGCTCCAAAATATTGAATGTGAGATAATTTTAGAAAGTAAAATATTGGAGATGGTGATTTCATTATATGGTTCCAAAATCTAGGAATAAAATATTAATATTAATTTGTTTCAATCAGCGAAGAGAGCAATAAGTTTCAATAATCTGTGCAGAAAGGTAGATACATAGTAGATCAAGAAAGGAATTAATTAGTTTCGAAATTTTATAGGCAAAAAGTGAACATGACATTTGATTTCAATAATCTGTGCGAAAAGAGCAATAAATTTCATTCAAGAGATTAAAAAATACTACAAATAATTATATTTTCATAGTTATTAATATGAGAAGGGATCCAATTATATCCATTTTTATGACACATCTTGACATTGTTTTTTTATAGGCCAATTTTGCGATTTTAAAATCCAAACAGTCGATCCGAACCGTTCAACATGATCACCATATTAAAATGTGCTTGGAGATCAAATTTTACATTTTTTTAAATTTTTTTTACTATTTATTAAGATGGTTACAAAATCGCTGTTTTTCAATGGTCTGAAAATAACGATTTTGTAACCATCTTAATAAATAGTAAAAAAATTCAAAAAAATGTAAAATTTGATCTCCAAGCACATTTTAATATATCCATCATGTTGAACGATTTGGATCGACTATTTGGAATTTGAAAAAGGTAGGTGTCAAAGTGTGTCAAAAAAAAAGGTGTAATCCGATCCCTCCTCTATTAATATATGTGTTTATATTGAATAATTATAAAGAAATGGTATTATCATTTTATCGGGTATTTATACGGATATCAGGTCAGGTTCGGTTATGGGTCAGATAACTAAATCAAACCCATATCCTATCCATTACAGTATCGGTTCCAGTTCGGATCCAGGTCGGATATTAAATTATTAATTTTGTAACAGTACCCATAATTTAAACAGTTATATTTTTTAACCATATCCTATCCAAATTAATTGGATCCGGGTTCAGGGGCGAACCCATAAAGGCCCAGGGGTAGGCAAGGATTTTAAAAAAAAATTAGGCCCAATATAAATTTACCCCAAGTGCCTACCCTGATTCATTATTGTGCCTACCCCTGGGCCCAGAAAAAATTAAATAGCAAGGCCCATCCTCCATTGAAATAAAAAGGTCGGTCCGCTACAGCCGAGGAAAAAAATTGAAACCCAATAAAATAAAACAAAGAAAGTAGCGACACTACAGCCAAGGAAAAAAAAAGATTTTTCTTCACGTGAGGGAAAAAAAAGACCTGCTTGCTGCTTCCTATTCGTTGTTCAGAGTCAGAGAGCAAAATAAAAAATATTTTGCACTGTTATTAGTATTTGTGCCTACCCCTGATCAAATTCCTGGGTCCGCCCCTGTCCGGGTCGATTCCGGATAATCGGATAAAAGTACCACGTACCTCTAAGTTGTACTTTAAAAAACTGAGGGATAATTAGTTAAGAAACTAAAGTTAATACCTGTTTAATTGGACTTCTTGCTAATTATTACATTATTGTTTATTTTGTTTGCTTCTAAATTGCTTCCCATATATCACATGAATCATGCATTGCATTACTTATTTTGGCTAGGTATCTAGTTTTGGAAACTAATCGATTTGATCAATTTGAATTTTTGAATTTTGTGAATTTTTTTATATGTAGATTACATTGATCAATTTGATTGAACTGCTCAGATATGAGAAAAAAAAAATTGAATCGTTAGTATATTAGAAGATATGCTAATATATATTAGTACTTAGCATATTAAATCACCAAATTTTTATTATGAATTTCAAAAACGGAGGATCAAATTCTGAACATAATTAATATAGGTATACGAATTGACTAAAACGGTACCAAACTCCCATAGCCATAGGGTATATAAAAATGTATCATTTATTTATTTCTTTATCTATTAATTTACATCTACATGACTTTTATAAATAAATTATAGTATGGTTCCCACCTAACTAAAAAACTAAAAACTAAGACCTAGACAAACAATGATGAATTAATAGGTATCTTATGGCAAGTAATGACATGCCAAATTGTGTTAAATCGCCAGAGCATTTGGACATGAATTTGAACTTGCCATGAAGGTATATATGGTATATATATTAGAGGTGAAAGTACTCCACCAGATAATAAGGATTTGAGTCAACACAAGCCGCCAGCCCTAAACCCTAAACCCTAAACCCGATGCCAATTAGGTGCGCTGTTTATACTTGGCAGCCGCCAGCCGATGCCAATTAGGTTTACCAAAAAAAAAAAAAATTGAGAATTATTCCGTATCATTGAGACTGCTAACGGCTAACCACATTAAAATTTCACAAAATAAAAAACTCTTTAAAGTCTCTAATTAAACACATTTGTATTCATCACGTTGCTATAACAAAAACAAATCATATGTGCCAAATTAAGAAATATATATATACAACTTCCTAGTTCCCAATGCTCTCTTTGCACATGCAAATAAGCTGTTATTCAAAAACTCTTCACCAACTCTCCTCATCTCCCTCGCTATTAAATCCCAGTTCCACAGGCAAGGTTTAATTAGCTACTCCACAACCCCAAAAATAACTACAATCCTTACAATAGTCTCAACAATGCGTCAAGTTCGTAGAACTTACACTTACGCCCCGCCACCACCCCCGACGCCGACACAATGGCCGCTGCCATGCCCACCGCCACCGTCCGATCACTATTTTCCACCACCCGAATCCCCGTTCCCCCCACCTCAACAACCAGCCACACCACCATCTCTGCAGCCTAATACACCACCACCACCACAACCTGTCACGCCATCACTGCAGCCTTTTACACCGCCTCCACAGCCTGTGACACCTCCATCTCCACCTACACACACATCATCACCGCCTCCGAACTACTATTCGCCACCGCATCTACCTTCAGGTCCTCCAAACTCACCATTCACGCCCCCACTAACCCCATACACACCAAACACACCATACACCCCATACACACCATACACACCATACACACCGCCCCCGTCATCACCCCATCACCACCGCACTATAATTATCACTGCATGTTCGGTTGGTGGGTTCTTCATCGTTGCCTTTCTTGTGGCTGCTCTACTCTGTTGCAAGAAAAGGTACAGGAAGCACGAGGAGTGCGAGACAGTTGAGAAGGTGGAGGCTGTCGGAACAGTTGGGGCAGTTGAAGCAGCTGTACCAGTACAGGGAGCGTGCGGTCAAGTTCAGGAAGAGGTTCATGCAAGTGAAATCGTAGTGGGTTCGTATGATCATTCAGGACCAAGGCCGCCATATCGAAATGGAGGAGGTTACTCGGTTAATTCCCGTTGAGACATGTTCGTGAATGCATGGTTTTGAGAAAATGCCAAAAAAAGTGTTGCTTAGCTAGTGTGCTCCTTTCATGTTTTTTTTTTTTTTTTGTCAAGTTTGAATATCTTTCATTCAAATGTTTATTTTAATTTCTTTCGTTCATTGAGTGTTGTAATATCTATGACTTAGATTGAGTACAAGAGTCGTTGAAAACTTGAAATTTCCTATATACGTACAGTTCTCAACTAAAGTTGAGTAGGTATCAGTATAGTAACAAATGAATAATTCGGGTTCGGTTCGGCAGGGTCAAAAATTCGTGATTCGGGAATAATTCGGATATAATTCGGGAATAATTCAGAATTACAGTACGAGACCTCAGTGCATATTTAATTAATTACCGATGATTTACTATAAGATATACTGCTAGAACTTGCCACAGAAGATCAATAACATAGTAAAAATATATTAAAATGAAATGGAGAAATGAGCTCATTGCCACAGAAGATCAATAACATAGTAAAAAATATATTAAAATGAAATAGGGAAATGAGCTCATTGCCACAGAAGATCAATAACATAGTAAAAAATATGTTAAAATGAAATGGGGAAATGAGCTCAAGTCACGTGGGGTGCCGGGTAGCCTGGGAAAACTGCGCAGTTCGCACAGCCGCACAGTACCGCGAGAATTTATTTTTTTTTCCGAAAAAAAGAGAAAAACGCGTATTATTCGTAAAATTCGTAAAATTCGCGTTTTATTCGGTCAAAGGTTCGGTCAACGAATAATACGCCATTCGGTTCGGAAACACCCCAAAAACGTTTTATTCGCGAATTAAACGCGAATAAATCGCGAATATTGTCACTGTGGGTATCAGTATCACTCCCACACACATATAGAGTATGGCTAATGTGCTTTCTCTAATATATCGATCATATGCTTTCGGTTTTCAAAATCTATCGAATCGGCTTCAAATGACAAATTCAAACAATTAAAACCAATCTCCTTAACGAGAGCTTCATTTTCATATAAAAAAAATTTAATTTTCGAATTTATTTACCATCAAGCCAAGCGGTCAAAATTAATATGAAGAATTTTGTGCACATTTTAATGCACTGTATCCTTCATTTTTTTTTTTGCTTGACTTGATAGTAAATAAATTCGAAAATTAATTTTTATATATATGAAAACAAAGCTCTCGTTAAGGAGATTGGTTTGAATTATTTGAATTTGTCGTTTGAAATTGATTAGATAAGTTTTAAAGACCGAAAGCATAGTGTGAATATACTAGAGAAAGCACGTTAGCTTTACTGTGTATATATAGTATATATATATACACAACATGAGAAATTACAACAGCATCCAAAGTTCCAAACAGTGTGCTTTCATCGAACCATTCAATAAACAACTGTTGTTTAATTACGAGAGAGAGAGAGAGAGGACTAAAGTTAGTTTTATTTCTTCTTTTGTTATTTTTTAAAGGATCCTATTGTTTGTTAGCACATTGTGCAATTATATATTAGATGCTTTGAATAAGGACTGTCCGACTGTCACTTCAACTTTGGTTTAATAATGAAGGAGAGAAGCAATTTCCTGCGTATAGGCAAGTCAATTTTTAACAGTTATCTTGAAAGAGTGTGTATTATTCGATTCAAGTGAATTAGGTAATGACAGTATAAGCCAGAAGAACAATGCACAAAAACATGATTATTTGATCCTCTCACTAAACAAACAGAAGAAGGGAGGCTTTACCAGTATGGAGTAGTTCGATTTGTCAGAAAGCCAGAGATTTAGAAAATGCCATAAAAATGGATTAAGACCAACTTCTGGAAACATCCAATTTTATTTGATTATTTAGAAAAAGGTCCATGAGCAACATATAAATATGCAAGTGCATTGCAATTATTTACAATTACATTTTTACTTCAATTACAATTAAGTTGATAGTAAATTTTACTATCATATGTGCAAAAACTGATGTACTGAGTTAATGATTAAGACATGAATGTTATTGAAACAATTTGCTTGGTCTAATTGTACACATTTTCTGGGCTGGCAATGATCTTGTAAGAGTATGAGAAATAGATTTTTAGGTGATTGTGGGAAGTGCATTTGGATTTGGGCCATTTATTAACTTACTGGGTTGGTTTTGTTTGTTCAGCCTGGCTTTAATCCTCTATAAAACCCAACAACACCTCCAATCTACTTTTGAGAAATTGCTTGTATACAGACAAGAAATCTACTGACAGCCCACTCTGTAAACAACTACATGCAAAAATTTGAATAGCTTATTTGATGTCAGCCTACATACAAATTCAAGAGCAACAAATTGGGTTCAGTAGGCCTGGAAAATCCCAATCCCACTGAATTTATTCAAACCCATTAATAATTGAACTTAATTCTGGGCTTTCTCTTTCATCCCTGAAAAATCCATTTTAATCTAGGTATTTTTGTTGATTTATTCAACTCTAATTCAGGGCTTTCTTTCCCAGTCTTATAACTTGTCAATTTCAAATTTTCTTGATGCTTTCTATTTACATTTTACTATAAAAAATGATATAATTAAGTCTTCACATACAAATATACAAAATAGTAATCTATAATCATGTCACATCACATTACTATTTTTTTTAGGTGATGTGATGTGACATGATTAAAATGATGAAGGTCCGTCACGTTACATGAACGGTTGTGCCACGGGTGGTCACATCATGACCATGTGTGGTGTGATTAAACTTGACTAGTCACGTATAATTATTTTGTTCGAATTTTAAGTTAGCTCATTGAAAAAATCAGAAAGAATGTTAAAAAAAGTTTGAAAAATTATAAATAAAAATAAAAATTAATACTGGAAATGTTGGTCACAAAACGTGCGTGTCATGTGACATGACCAAATTAGTTAGCATGACGGGATGTGACATATCATTTTCGATCAAAAGGAGATGTATCTTGCTAATGGACATAATATGGGATGTGTGAGTCACGTCACATGTAGAGGTGCTACTTTTACCTGATTACCCAGTCCGATCCAGATCCGAACCGGAACTGACCTGGATTCAATTAATTTGGATATGATATGGTTTAAAAAATATAACCGGTTAAATTAATAATTTAAATATCCAACCTGGATCCGAACCGGAACTGATACTGTAATGGATAAGATATATGTTTGATTTAGTTATCCGACCCATAACTGAATCCGACCCGATATCCGTATAAATACTCGATAAAATGATAATATCATTTATTTATAATTATTTAATATAAACCAATATATTAATAACTATGAAAAGACAATCATTTGTAGTATTTTTTAATTTTTTGAATGAAATTTATTGCTCTTTTCGCACAGATTATTGAAATCAAATTAATGTCATGTTCACCTTTTGTCTATAAATATTCAAAACTAATTAATTCCTTTCTTAATCTCTTTATCTATCATGTATCTACCTTTCTGCACGGATTATTGAAATTTATTGCTCTCTTCGCTGATTGAAACAAATTGATATTAATATTCTATTTCTGGATTTTGGAACCATATAATGAAATCACCATCTCCAATATTTTACTTTCTAAAATTATCTCACCTTCAATATTTTGGAGCAGATTTAATTTATATTATAATGATATATTATGTGAGATGTTTAAGAAATTATAATTATATTTAAACGTAAAATGTTTCTCAAATGCTTGTGAGTTGCGACATGTGCCGCTCCGGATCCGGACCCGCCCCGAATCTGAACCGGACCCGATAATCCATAAATAAGTTATGGGTATAGATCTACCCGGAACCGAAAGACTGAACCCGAAATATCTACGGATAGATAGGTGTCCGGATCCAGACCCGACCCGATTTGAAACAAATAAGTATATGGATCAAAATTCGGACCCGAACACTTTTAGGATACCGATCAAAATATAATAGTATCCGGACCCTATCCGACCCGATAGCACCTCTAGTCACATGACCAAGTTATTTGACGTGACATCGTGTTGTGACAAAACCGGTAACGTACTAATTTTTATCACTACCTGCATATTTAGTTGAGGCAGCAATCTAGGTGCACGAGATAAAAGATTTCAAGAAGGGGTGTCCCCCCATTATATCATGCATGAGTAGCATCTCAGATGTCTAATCACCTAACAGTTGGTTTAAGCGACATCTGAGCGTGTATAAGCAAGCAGACAAGTGCTGGTTCACTACTACAAAAAAGCTAATTCTACACTGCACATTGTATACAGTTTTTCTAATTTTATATAAAAACCGTGTGTCAAATATGAAATTTCGAAAGGCCAAAAAATATTGGAGAATTATACACGGACACTTAGTTATAAATCAGTGTATAATTGTTTGAGAGAGCTACACGGTTTATGTCACACCCCGTGACAACCCGCCACGTATTTATACGTAAGGCGTTAGCATACTACACACATCATCAATAAAAATATATATAAATACTGCCACAAATACATATATAAATCACACAAAATGTATTTTAATACAATGGACATAAATGGACACGGCTATTATATAAATGTCTCATAGCCATGTTCATTTTATGTATTCAACAAACAAAATAAGCAAACTAAGTGGCAATATAATAATTATTCTCGCTTTGTCTTCCCTTTTTACTCCTCACCTCGCCTAGCCACGTTGTCTTCGTCACCTGAAACCCACATAAATAAAGTGGTACGGATGAGAGTTCGAACAAAACTCTCCGTGCGGATTTTTAGTTCCAGCCCGGATCTTTGTGAAATTAACATTAGATAGCAAATGTACATCTCTTATTCAAGTTTAATTAATGAAATCTATCCAATGATGCACCAATTTAGTTATTTATTCAAAAACATCTATTTTTCCTTTTTATTTCACATTTCCTTTGCCTCACTAGTCAGTGCATCCAGCTTTCTGCTAGGTCTTGGCTGTCTCACTAGGCGGTGCATCCAGCTTTCCGCTAGGTATCGACCCGTGACAGGACCGCTTTCGCCTACAATCACGTTAACGAGGGGTCTAGTTAAACACCAGACCCAATGTATACATCCCAATATGTAAAACATATCAGCCCCTGTTCACTATTCGTGTTCTATTCTTTTCCAATCATGTATATATATATATATAACGTTCATTTCCAAAATCCATTTCAACAATATTCATGGCATCTTTCATTAGATTTCCTCAAGCACAATTCATCACAGAACATTTAACATAATTATTTAATCAAAACGGTAAAGTAATTTAACAACTATCTGGGATAAGTACACCGCACCTTGAATTTCGTAGGTTCCTCGAGCGTACTCTTCACGTTCGTCACGTTCCTCAATCTCTAGACTCGAACCTAATTTATTTAATTCAAAATTTAATTAATATAGTTTCTAACTAATAAATGTTTTATTGTTTAATTATTTGCAAATAAATGATCATAAATTTAACTTCATGGAAATACTAAATTAGATATTTAATAAATAACCAAAATCTGGATATAGATACGAAATGATAAAATCTTAATTAACTATAAAATAAGTTTGTATGCTTAGGATATAACAGAGACTATATTTGATAAGTGAAAAGTTGATATAATATTAAAGTGATTATGATAAAAACGGAAGAAAATAAATAATTAGTAATGGATATGGTATTACAGTAAAGTAACGACAAAAATAATAAGGATGAAATACGTGTGAACAGAAACATAAGAATTGAGATAGTATGTAGAAACTAAAAACTATAGTATATGATTATTAATGGAGAAATAAATTAGATATACCTAGGATAGAGATAGATACAGCAGTAGCAGAATTGAAGGGGTTTTAAAACAGAGAACAGAGAGAGATAATGGTTTTAAGACTCTTTTCACATAACAGGCAAAAGGGTGCGTTGATGAAAGAACAGAAGAATATACCAGATATTTTAAAAGAAAGGTTTTTTTTTCCATAGAGGGATGTACAAAGGGATAAGTACGTACAGGGGGGCGTGAATAGATTTTACTTGGTTTGAGCAGGGAATTAGTTATGGGCTGAAAGTTAATTAAGGAAATATGGGCTTTAGAGAATTAATTAATTAGATTGGGCTGAACGTAAATTACAATAATATGGACTACAGAACATTAATTGGAGGTCTCTTTTGTCTATTAATTCATTTAATTAATATCATTAAATATAGTTTAAGTTGTACCTTAATTTAAATTTACGTGGCGTTACAATTTATTAGGGATCAAAAATCCGTGTGGAAAAGATTGAGAGAGTTACACGGATATTATACTAAAATCCGTGTATGAATAACTACACGGATATTTGATTAAATAACCGTGTAGAAATAGTAAGAGAGCTACACGTTTTTAGTTACATGTCCGTGTAGAATAGTTAGAGAGCTACACGGTTTTTTTATCAAATATCCGTGTATAACTTGTGAGAGAGCTACAAGGGTTGTTAAGTATAAATCCGTGTAGAAAAGGCTTTGTAGGGTTTTATGCAGTATAAAAGGGCCCCTTCTCTTCTAGAGACTTCTCCTTCCAGCGCCGTTTTGATCAAGTAATTAATACGCTCTCTCTCTCTTCATTGAACTGAGATATGATTTCTGCAAAGGCTAGCAGCTGGAATCTGTCATCTTTGAAGTTTTTATTTTCTCCTCTCTAACTTTCGAAGGTTAGTATATACATATTTTCCTTTTTCCTCTCTAATTTTCTGTTCATTAATTATTATTGCTTATTTAATTAGGTGTGTAATATATTCATGCATGCTTGATTTAATTATTAATTAGATAATGTAAATATATAATTAGTGTATTGTGGTCCAATAACCGACCTATAAATGCTTTTAGGTCCATGTCTGTTCAAAATTAATCCAATAGGGATTAATTTTGGACAGTCCCCGTTTTGGGACTGCTCTTTGAATATTGTGTCTCATTTAGGATGTGAACACATATTAGTGGTTTTAATTAGTATTTGAGGAAAGTTCAATGGTATTTTCCCTTATTGCTCCTACGAGTATGTGGTTCGTACGCATACTTGGGGAGTTAAGGGGAAATGCTGCCGAATTTTTCTCAAATACTAATTAAAACTCGCTAATATGTGTTCACATATGGGACATAATATTCAAAGAGTGGGTTAGGATTGTAAACCGGCCCTTTGTAAGCCCAAAATTTGGTACAATTTATATGTTGACCATGCATGATTAATTGATCAAATCATTTTTATAATTTAATTTACAGATGGATCGAAGTTGGATGTATGAATTGCGACGTGACAGTGAAAAATATTTGGTTCGCGTTGATGAGTTTATAAAATTTGCTGAGAGGTATAGAGTGAAGAAAAAAGAAGAAGACATTTTGTGTCCTTGTAGAGATTGTAAAAATATTTTAAGATTTGTGGACTCCGAATAAATTAGAGGTCATTTAATTTGTTGGGGATTTAAGAAGGGATATACATGTTGGATCATGCACGGTGAGAAATTTGGTGAAAGTAGTAGTACCAATAAAGATTTTAATCGTTGTGAATTGAATGATGAGAATGTAGAAATTTCTGATAATTTTGAACTTGATTGGAACAAGAATTATGAGGATGTCGAAATTTTTGATAATGTTGAACCCGAAAACGACGATGATGAGGTGGAGATGAATTTTGGTGAAAATATAGAACACGAGTTTATTGAAAATCTGGAGGAAATGTTTCGTGATGCAGAAGATGAAATTAGTGATAAAAATTATGATAAATTCCAAAATTTGTCTAATGATTCCAAAAAGCAGTTGTATCCCGGGTGTACCAAATTTACGAAACTGTCAGCTGTGTTGAAATTATTAAACTTAAAAGCAGACAATGGTTGGAGCGATAAGAGTTTCACGTCCTTATTACAACTTTTACGAGAAATGCTCCCACATAACAACGAGTTACCTAGTACAATATATCAGGCGAAAAATTGATATGTCCAATGGGGTTTAAGATCGAAAGAATACATGCATGTCCGAATGACTGTGTATTGTACCGTAACGATAAGGTATGTCCATTAATTAATATGTCCAAAGGAATTAT
This sequence comes from Carex kokanica, assembly GCA_025461125.1. Classification (NCBI taxonomy): domain Eukaryota; kingdom Viridiplantae; phylum Streptophyta; class Magnoliopsida; order Poales; family Cyperaceae; genus Carex; species Carex kokanica. The sequence goes on from JAJGRX010001428.1 coordinate 374,350, forward strand.
ATCGATAAGGTTCTCCTTAGGTATGACAAGTAAAACAGTAAACCATAAAATATACCTCAATAGCTAAAGGAGACGAATTTAGTCTTAATCAGTGCCCCGAGTATTCTTTAGAATATGGAACAATGCTAAACTAAAGTAAGGTAAAGTAAAGGAAAGAGTACATAATGGTTGGTTGTATAAAGGAACAGACTCCATGTTGGCATATCCATTCATTAAAGGATTGGCACCTAAATAGTTTCACGAGCATGTTGCTCATATGAGTGTAATTTCCATTAGAGATGCCAAGTTTTAGTGGGAGTCTATTATTGTAATTTAGATATGTGAACTTGCATCAAGTTTGTATGGATGTGCATGTTTCACAAAAGGACATTATGTTTACATTTATCTCTATTAAGATATGATTTAAAATTAAGGTTTGTAATTTGCAAAAGATTTATATGAATATGCATTTTGCAATGATATAAACTTAATATTATGTAATTTGCAAGAGGTTTATATGTATGTATTTTACAAGAAATTCATAAAATTCAGTTCTTAAGTTTTGAATATGTAAATTGCAAAAGGGCTTATTTGGATATGCACTTTATAACAAGTTTCAGTTTTTTAAGTTTTGAATATGTGTTTTGTAAATGACTTATTTGGATATGCATTTCATAACAAGTTTATGAAATTTAGTTTCAAGTTTTAAGTTGGAGATCAAGTTAGAAATTGGCATGATAAGATCATAATTGCATGTAATTTCTATGCTACACATCCACATCATAATTCATGTCATTGGGTTATATTAGTACTGTGATTATTGATGGTTTAGTTACGACTAAAATAAATGTGATGAAAGCTGCTTTAGTCCTTTGTTAATGTAATTAATTGACGTAATTGGTTTGGGAATATATAAGGATAACAGAAAAGTATGTGCGCACATAAGGTTGACAATATATAATTAAAAGAGTATGGCATATTGCTCAAGTGTGATATAATTATGTATTGTATATTGTCATAAATGATTGTCACAATTAAGTGATCTAATATGGAATTAAGATATTAGACAATATATGTATTAAATATGGTGTGTTCCATAAATGTGTAGAACAATTTAGACAAAGATCAAATCATTGATGGACTGATTCTGAGATTTGCAATTCAGAAAACTGCCATTTCAGAGGTTTGTGCAGGTCACACGGATATCGATGCAGTCGCACGGAATTTGATGTGACTGTACGGTTTTTTATGCGGACGCACAAAATACCTTTGTCAAGTTGGCAGATAACCAGATAGGTAACACTATATAAGGATTGGTCCCTAAGACATAAGATAACAAAGAAAAATACAGACCCTGAAAATAAATTTTTCTCTTTATAAAAATATAGCTCTGTATGTCTTATCTTCTTCTTTCACCATAAAAAAATAGAGAAAATAAATCCATTAGAAAATTTGAAGAGGATTTCTCAAAGGCCATATATATATTGTTGTCTTGGAAGATTTGATCCACGACCATACGACGAAAAGGCGAGAAAGGCTTTTTGCTATTAAATACTTGTCTCGTGCTCACGGAGACAACTGTTGCTTTACCAAGGCTTTGGATATTTCATGGCAAACGACATGGAATCAGATATTATGTTCCGTTCTTCTAATTTATGTTTTGGGTCTCTTTGACATAGGACGGTCATTATATTAAAGTGGAGAATTGTTTCTCCTTATCCGAAGTATAAGTGTTTGATCCTTAAATGAGATGTAATTATTTGATCTCTAGATAAATTACAATTGTTTAACCTTTATAATTCTCCAACACTAGTTTGTCCAGCACTCTAGCTAGATTGCCTATTGGTACTATTTTCACATGCAGGGCGTGATTAATTTGATCTGTCTTCTCTTATGATATTTATACTTTTGAGTTGTTTTAATTTTGTTGTCATCCCATTTCTTTGTCATCTTTTCCATGTTTTCTTGTTCTCGCATGGAATCCGCTGTATTGACACACCATTAATTAATCGTGCATGCAACTGTTTTGGTTTTAACTTCTTCCCCAAAACTATACCTGATTCAGAATAAAACTACAAGTACTACATTGAATATGAATAAACTTATTTTTTCTGTTACATATAGAGTTTCCAAATGTTATAAGAAAATATTTTAATGTCTAGAAATGTGTATAAAAATAAAAATAAATAGTATTCTGGAAAGTCAGTAAATATTCAAGTCTAGAGTGTTTTTGAGAAATATCTATGAAAAAGATAATAATAGTACGAAGTAAAAATATTTATATATTTTATATGATGTCTCATAGATCTAGAATTTTTTTAAGAGTAGTATAATTTAACTTGTGATGTAATCAAACGAACTAAGAAGAAAACAAGCTTATTCAAACTCTACCAAACAAGTAAACATAATAAGCATTAAACTCCCTACGAATTATTTCTAATCTCGCTATTTATGTCACAAAATTTCCAACATACTATACTAATTAACAAAGTTATAATGTGAAGAAATGTATCATTAATTATAGAACAATATTCATCAGAGTCAGAATGACAACTGGTACCAGTATAAATATGACAATATTGTACAAACATGTTCTTAACAATAGAACTAGTTTGTCTGATTATGGTAGTTGCAGCTGGTGGTATAGCTATGAATGATATCACTATTCATATGTGTGCATTGTGTTGGATTCCAATTGGACTTAGAATATTTTAACTTTGAAAACATTTTGATGTGGTCCAATTATCTGAACATGTCTGATATATCTTGATGTAGTACAATACATGTAAAAACTGAATGCAAGTAGAGATAAAAAAAAATAAAAAAGGAGGGTTTAGCTCCCTCTATCTGACTCTCTTTCTGTAATAACAGTACCAGATTCTCTTGATTAAAAGGGGGCGGGGTCAAAAAATAATTCACTAATTCAGCAATGAGCCGCAATGGTGAATGCTGTCAGGTGTAGATTGACAGATGGGATGAACTACAGTGTTATGGCAGTATAACATGCCTGATTAGACATTTCCAGCTTTTCTGTGGGTTTCTGTAGCACATTTTTGGCCTTTTGGAAACTGACATCCTGACAAAGTTATATCACAATTTTATAAATTAAATATAGTCAAGTCTTAGTCAGTGATACTTGTTATAAGTGAGCCAGCACTTGCAACAATTAATATTTCATTGCTTGTATAATGCTAAACTTATTTTTCTCTCAGGTTAATTTAACTGTTGCTTGCTAATTTTATGCTGATGCTCTCACTGACATTGACTTGTCAGCTCAGTATGTAAGTCTGTATGTATATATCCTGCTCAGAAACAATTTGAGAAACAACAATTGTTTCTTACATGAAGCAATTGAAATGAGCAGTAGGTGATGGTCCAGATCTGAGGCAATAATTAAAAGGAAACACATTTATAGTGCACCTTCGATTGTGCCGGATAACTTCTGGCAGATTGATATGATATGATATATGAATTTAGGTGCCAACAAATTAAAGAGGGAGATCTAATAATGTGGTCCTTTATTAGCCTTTGGATTTTAGCTAGCATCATTAAATTTTGTCTTTTCTCCTTTTTCTTTAATTCCATGGCTGCTATGCATTACAAATGTAGGTTAATTTTCATGGGTTAGATATTTGTTAGAGTATTGATTTAATTTGCTTTGGTCTTGCAGATATTTTTAGCACCCAATAAGACGAACTATATAAATGATAGATGAACTAAAGGGGCACTCACAAACAATTTCAATTACCCGTATTAGTCAAAAAATTTATACCCCCGAAATTTTTGTGGAATTTACAAATATAATTTTTTTCTCAAAATATTATATTTTATATTATTTGCATTATAAAAAAAACTATTCCCGATAATATTGTCATTATAACAAAATTACGAATTTCCTACTCGCTGTTAAAAAAAAGAAGCTAATATGAGTACCCGCACTTGAGTATCCGTATCGTACCCGCACCTGAACTGCCATAACTGCTTGTGGGGATTGCAACCGTTCCAGAACTGAAATTTTGTTTTACAAATATTAATAATCTCATTGTAAAGTATATAGCAAAAAGAAGACAAGTATTTATATCTATACAATGAACTATATAAATGATAGATGAATTGTCCTTAAATAATCGTACCCGCACCTTTTCTTGAAAATTCCTCGCGTCATCCCCACATTAGGGGACCACTCAAACGACATGGGACACCATAACTGAATGTGGGGGCCACTAAAATCTGTCAACTAAAAAATGTTGACTACAAATGTTGACCAAAAAATGTTGACTTAGCTTATATCATGATAATATTGAATTAACTTGTATTTATACCTATATGTTGTTATATTTACATACGTTTAATAGAGTGTTTATACATATGTTGTATACTTATGCAATTAATTCATTATCACACTAATACAAAATAAATGTGTGTGTGGTATCTATACTTACGAAACAAAGTATTTATATCTATACTACGTTGGATGTATAACAATCTTAAAAGGTGTTTATATCTACACAGTTATCACAAACAAAATACTTCACATATCAGTTATCTTAGACAAATTCTATACTACGTTAAATGCTCGACTACGGCCATCAGCCCAAAATATGCTCCATAAACTCCCATCAGTTGTATATTCGTATCTATAGAAAAAATCTCTATCGATCTTTTCTTTCACTCCAAAGTACTCAAAGAGTAATTGAGCATCATTCCCACCAATAGACTGCAATTTCAACATCTTGTATTTATCAATATGATTTCATGCATCTCTACGAGTAAAAGGACACCGCATATAACCTCCAGTAGTTTTTATTACAACATTGATATTAACTGATACAACAAGATCTTGGTCTTCATTAAACTCTAATAATTTCTGGTATTGGTTTGGGATATATCGATATCCTGCAATAAGAAATGTTGTTTCAGGTACCAAATCATGTTTGTGCCCTAAAATAACTTTCTTTACTACCCATTTTTCACTCAAATCAGAATCTCCCAATTTAACATGTCTGACAACCTGTCCCTATATAACCCTTCTTCTTCTGTGGGACAGGTCCATCATCAAGACTTAATGGCAATTTGCATTTTCCATAGGCAAACGTGTAATGGTTGACTATGGTAGTACCCCTCTTCTTGTGGTTTGACCTTTTGACAATACCAAATCCAATTTTCTTCGCATATAATTCATAATATTGGCCTGCTTCATCAATCGAATCAAATACATCACCAACAGCCAGTGGCAATAATTCATGATCTTCATCTTCCATGTCATCAACTTCATCTTCTACAACTCCTTCACCTTCTTCTACATATCTTTCACCTTGAACCTCAACTTCTGCATTTTCAATATCATCAACCTCGACTCCTTCATGTTGTACAACACCCAACTCATTGTTGAGAGATTCCATGTTCAGATTCAAGTCAAAATCTCTAATGCCCACATCATCAACATCAACTTTTGCATTTTCATCTACATCAGATTGTTCACCTTGAAAATTGACTGTTTCATGTTGTACAACATCCAATTCCATGTTCATATCCCAGTCAAACTCTATAATGCCCACATCATCACTTATTGCTTCATTTGCGCGATGCAAATCTTCATACAAACGATACAGATTCACCTCATCAAATGCATCACCATTATCTTGTATGCATAATTTATCTCTAAAATACTCATTTAGATCAATATCCATCCTGAAAGAAAATCACCAGAGCTGAATTGATCTAAGGCCTATAAAAAGAAGTGTTAACACAGATACAAGGAAGTATTAATAGCTGTAAAAATAAAAATGTACAATTACACATCACAAACAGATATATTCCCCTACTTATTATACACTGTCAAGTACTTATAACAGATAAAAATTTAGTATTCATATCTGTTATAATTAATGCATATACATGCAATCAAGTATTGACATAATGTAGCAAAGTATTCATACTTGTAATACCAAAATGTACATAACTATTCTGTCAAGTATTAATACTAAATTTGTGAAGTATTTATATTTGCCAATACATACAAACATTATAACACATACATACAACTACATATAACGAAAAAAACTAGTGTATACATCTATAAACCAAAAAATGTACACCTCAAAAGATGAATATATTACCTGAAAAAAGATCACCAGAGCTGAATTGATCTAAGACCTATAAAAAGAAGTATTAACACAGATACAAGGAAGTATTAATAGCTGTAAAAATAAAAATGTACAATTACACAGCACAAACAGATATATTCCCCTACTTATTATACACTGTCAAGTACTTATAATAGATATAAACTTAATATTCATATATGTTATAATTAATGCATATACATGCAATCAAGTATTGACATAAATGTAGCCAAGTATTAATACCTGTAATACCAAAATTACATAACTATTCTATCAAGTATTAACACTAAACTTGTGAAGTATTTATATTTGCCAATACATACAAACATTATAACACATACATACAACTACATATAACGGAAAAAACTAGTGTATATACATCTATAAAATAAAAAATGTACACCTACAAAAGATGAATATATTACCTGAATGAAAGAAGATCACCAAAGTTGAATTTATCTAAGGCCTACAAAAAGAAGTATTAACACAGATACAAGGAAATATTAATAGCTATAAAAACAAAATATATTTACACATCACAAACAAATATATTTCCCTACTTATTATACACTGTCAAGTACTTATATATAACAGATATATCAAGTATTTCTATCTCATACAAACAAACTCATACAAAAATCATACGAAATAAGCTTATACATTCAATCATATATTTATACTAGTTCTGTCAGGTATTAATACAAGATCTATCAAGAATTTCTTAATAAATCGATGAAATTAACACAAAATAGACAATTGCATCATCTTCGCATATCAAATTGTCAGAAACATCTCAAACTTTCAAATAAATCCAGCAAAACTGAAAATCAATTGTGTATATGAACTAGAAACGATATGATCTATCATTATTGATTCGCCAAAACAATAACAAACTCAAAATTAAAAAAAAGCAAATATTAACCTCGCTGATCACCTGTCAGAATCAACGATTCACCACAGAGAATTAAGAAGAGAGCGTTGTCGCAACAGATGATAGATCTCTTCCAGTTTCGAAATCGCCTCAAAATCGCCTAAAGCTTCAAAAAAGGAAAAAACGGAGAGAAAGGAATATTTGAATTTCAAAATGAAAGGTTCGATATCAGTGTTAGGTATATCGGTAGTTAGTGGGGACCACCGCATATAGTTATGGAAGTTAATCGCGACAGATATCCTGCGGGTACGATGCGGGGACTAAAGCGCGGGGATTAGAATGATTATTCTAAAAAAAATAGTTTTAAGCATGGACAGAGATGACTACATAATTTACACTTTAAATAGCGACCGTGTTAATTATAAATTCAGAATAACATAACGGCATCAAAGATTATAACTAAGATGGTGTCAATATTAAAAAAATGAAGATGTCAATTGTATGATTTTGTTAGATTAGATGATTTAGTTATCACACCGACAATACAAAAATAAATATGGAGAGAAAAATGGGAGGCGCGGATCATTTATTACGAAAAGTTTATTTGATTTGGTCAAGACTTGGCATCGCTGGAGAAATCTGAACCACAAAAAGCATCCTAAATCCGTACGGAGATATCCAACTTTTTCCTACTAATTTCACATATTCCATGTTCCATTTTTATACAAACAAAAATTCAAGAATAGATAGGTAGGATGTGTCTTTGCAATAGCATGCACAGTCAGTGATTTAGAACCAACTTTTTGGTGCACTTTTGGCCGTTTGTGATGAATTCAATTTCAAGGTAACCTCTCTCTGCTTGAATGAATTTTATTGGTTGCGGTTTGAATAGTTGAAAATGATAAGTTGGGGATTATTAAACACATACATGTTTTTCACCCTTTTGAATTTTTTAATCTCTATCTCCTCTCTGTTCATCAAATCATAATCATCTGCTACATTTCTCAGGATAACTTTCTCTTCTCTTTTATCTCCAACGTGTCTAAATTTGTTCTCTTATATTTGGCATGGTTTCTCTTCTCTTGTATTTATTTACAAAGTTTTCAACATCACTATCTTCACTGCTAAACAAGCTACTTACAAGTTATAATCGTCGGCAATGCCAATGCTCATATATAGGTATGAGGAGGAATCGGATTACACCGTTTTTTAGTGAAATCGAATGACATCGTCTATTTTCAAAGTCCAAACAGTCGATCCAAACCGTTCAATATGATGGATATATTAAAATGAGCTTGCAGATAAAATTTTACATTTTTTATAATTTTTTTACTATTTATTAAGATGGGTACAAAAATTCAATAGTCTGAAAACAACGATTTTGTAAAGTACTTAATAAATAGTAAAAAATTCAAAAAAATGTAAAATTTGATCTGCAAGCACATTTTAATATATCCATCATATTGAACGGTTTGGATCGACTATTTGGACTTTGAAAATTTTAAAAATTGACGATGTAATTCGATGTCACAAAAAACGGTGTAATCCGATCCATCCTCATATAGGTATACCACTTTTTTAACATGCTACATAGTGTTATTTTGCTTTATATTTTTTTTTCATTCCAACTCTCATCTTTCTAATAAATTTGACTTAGCAAAAATTCCCAATTTAAGATTTAAATAAATTTTATTAATATTTTGAAATTTATTGAGTTTTTAAGGCAGAAATAGATAAATGGATAAAGGCCTTTTTATACTTAAATCCCTATATATATGAATTGGATACGTGGGCAATGAGAATTATATATGAAAAATGAATGCATTAAAATAGCTTATAAAACTTTATTTCTAATTTTAGATGTGAACTTTGTACTATAGACATAATTTTAAACATGGAAGCTTTGATCCATAAATATATTCTGTTGGGTTCTGATAGGTAAATTTTATGTAAAGAAAATTTGATGGATATATCATATATGCATGTATAGCCAATTTTCTCCTTTTCCATCACATGTGCATGTGTTACACAAAACTCAGAGGATCACTTATCACTATCACTAAGCAGTAAGCACAAAGGCTAGAAAGGGAAAGATGTGAAAAGGCAACAGCAAAGACAACAAATTTGCAAACCATGAGGGATTGAATTGAATATGAAAGAAAGGGGAAATGAAATCTGACATGAAGCCAGGGCTGGATAAGGGGCAAGCAAGGCCCAGAGCCTGTCATTGTGGGCCCACCTACCTTTCTACATGGCCCATTTGTCGGCCATGCAAGTCAGCTGACTGGGTCACCTTTTAGATTGCTATAATTCTGGTACCAGGCGCTCACAACGTGACGGTCTATTTCTGATTCTGTGTGGCCGGTTTCAGTGAAACAGTATGTGATGCGAGTCACATCTTATTCTTTTTTTTTCTTCATTTATCTTTTGAGAACTGTGGTAGAGCCACACACAAAACGTTCGTTTATATGAATTTTCGTAATTACATGATTCATATACACGAACGGAAACTATATATACTCACAATTTGTATCAAACTTAGAATTTTTAAATGTGTATATTTTTATTATAGTTGTCTCAACTTTGAAAATATATTTGAACAACATTTGAAATTACAAGGAGTGATTAAAGCACAATAATGTGCATAAACAATTCATTAATGTAATTTTTCTTGTACAAAACAAAAAAAAATTGTTTGATACATTAAAGAGCAATTGGGATGTTTAACATTTTTTCAAGTTCTTCAAATGAACTTTTAACTTTTCATTAATTTATCTATTTTTTTTCAGATATTGATGTTGTGGGTTATCATCAATTTCATCATCATCATCATCATCTTCTTTTATCATTACAATTTGGATAGGGTAAAAGATTTCCCATTGCTTCTAAAAAAATTGAATAATGTTCAAATTATGAATGAATTGCTCGTTACCGTGAGATGACAACATTTTATATTGATGATCACAATTGGCTTAGATCTGCAAAAAACTTTTTCATTACTATTTAAAATAACTTTGTTATGGTTAAGCATGATTTTTCACATAATTAACTCTTTAGGTAATTTCCACATAATTAAACAACATTTTTTTTTCTTGTTAATAAAGCAAAAAAATAACTACCGACAATAATGAACAGCTCGCCTCTATTGAGAAAAATGCAAAGGGGACCACCTCCACCTATGAGCCCACCACAGTAATTCGTTACACATTCTGACATAGAGAAAATGGAACAGAAGATCAAAATACATGACAATTGTTAGGTAATAACAAGCAAGCAAACCCCACACTGCTCCAGGTATTAAAAAAACATGACATCAATATTAGACATCCCACTTTTGAAGTAACAGTTTAAGATTTAAAAATGTTGAATTTAGAGAAATGGAGAAATGATGAATATAATTCTTATTAAATTGTTCTGATATATATCTACAGTGTTTGTACATGGGTATTTATAGCCTAAAAATATACTAGCCGTTAGACTACTTTCTAATTTACAATGGCAAAGATATATTGACAGATTACATTTTAATTACAGAATCTGGCTAGGTATCAAATTATGGATGCTAGCTGATTTATTTTACCATCGTCTTAAGTAAAAATATTACAAAAATAAAAATCATCTACTAAAGGGAAACCAATATTATTTGAGTTTTGAATACTAATTTTAATTAATTGAACTAAACCACACACAAAATAAAGTTATGTAACTTGTTATTAATAAATACTTAATTTTCCGCATATATATATAGACCATACGGTCACATTATACAACAGTGTCTCAATCACATCATCTAATTTGCCATAGAAATTAATATAATTACGCTAAGCAATCCTGACAGACAATTAATGTACTAATGCCAACAATTAGGTTAAGATTTTTACTTTTCTTGTCGTTTTGTTTCAATAAAAAACATAATGTTTCCTCTGTTTTTTATTATGGTCCCATTTATTTTTAGCACAAAGAGAGTAACATATTTTATTTCAAATTCCTCGCTCAGAAAAATTCACATTTTTTTGGTTGAAAATCCGTAGGCGATATTTCATTAATCATGACAAAATCAGTTACATATTGTTTCGTACCAGTACATACAATATCTGTATTTACACTATTATAACTGAAACCTCTTTATAAAAGTAGACAAGAAAAATCAGAAAAAAAAAACAGAACCAAGGATTACTGTGTTCAGATTAGCAGATAGTGAGCCTGCAGGGTTTGCTGTGCTCATGCTTACAAAACAGTGCTGTTATAATCAAGACGAGAGAGATGAAGTTTGTGCCTTGAGTTATTTAAACGTGACTTTGAATAAATTTTGCCTAAAAGCTATGAGAAAAAACATGAGCATTTTAGGAAAATATTAATGTTTCCCATGTAGTATTTTTTATTTCGTCTTCCATTTGTTCCTTTGAGGAAGTAGAAAGTAGTATACTTACAGGAGATTATAAACAATCCCAACCTTTTTGTACGATATAATATCCCTCACACGCTTTGTCTCTCTTCTCTAGGTAAAAAGAGAACGGTTCAACTTCAAAAGGGACCATATAGCCATTTGTACGCACAACAATTCACATGCCGTATTTTTCAATCCATGTACAATCGACACATCTCACTTGCACGGTCCGAATTTATTCTGGAAACAAGACAACACCCCACCTATATATATATATATATATATATATATATGCAATTAAACAAAGCACACATAATGCATTATAAAGTTCAAAAAGTGTATGCAGAGAAAAGTACTGGTACATTATTGGTATGTTCTCATAATCATAACTGAAATTTACTGCGAGTTGGATTTTTTTGCTGAGATGAGATATCTCTGAGCTTATGCCATATTAATTTATGGGTCCCAGTCCCAGTCCCAGTCCCACAAATGCTTTGCTGTATATAATTTTACTGAATCGCTACACATTTTACTGCAGACAAATTGATAGAGTAAATTTATCATCTTGACTCTTATCATATGCTTTCCTTTCCTTTCCTTTCCTCTCACTCACACTTATTTGATGACTTTTTGCAATTATTTACATCTACGTCTCTCTCTCTCTCTCTCTCTCTCTCTCATCCGTTAGAACTTAGAAGTGGCGCAAGAGATGACGAACAAGAGAACTGCTACAATTCCTTTCATGCAACCTTAAACGCAACTAACACAATCCCTATTACATCATGCCATTTCCTCTCCCATCTTCAGTGCCTCAAGCGCCTTATCAAAAAGCTTCCCTCTCAGCCTCTGGTATTCCTGCCATGTCACCGCTCTATATACTGGGCCCCACCCTGGTCCCGTTGGCTTATTTATCGGCCCCACCTTCACACCTGCTGGGGGCCCATAGAAAAATCCCACCGATATCCTGTGCTGGGTCGGGTTCACCATGGCCCGGTGCATCACACTCCGGAATCTTCCATTTGAGAGGACATGCATCAGATCGCCAATGTTAACTGTGAATGTGTTCGGTACCGGTGGTACTGTGACCCATCTCGTCGGGCCGACATGGTCTTTCGGCCGTAGTACCTGGAGGCCACTAACACCGTTCTGGTATAATAACGTGAGGAGGCTCGAGTCAGTGTGGGCAGCCAGACCGACAGTCCGATCAGGATCAGGGCAAGCCGGATATGAGTTTAACTGGATTGCTGCTGACATCTCGTCCCAATCTCTCACAGGACCGGCCCGTATTATTTCCTCTTCACTCAGGCCTAAGGAGAGAAGCATCACATTTAATAACTTGCTGCCAAGTTGTTTCATCACCTTGTTAAATTCTTCCACTACCTCACTGCATGCAATACATAATAAGTCAATAAAAGAAAAGAAAAGAAAAGAAAAGCAAACGAAATATGTACATTGAACACATATATAGCATGTAAGAATATATATATAGGAATAGCTCTTACCAGAAAGAAGTGTAATCATCAGGCCAGAGCTTCTGTGCATGTTTAAGAGGAGAGCCAGCGATGGTGAACCCCTCAGACCACATGAACTTAGAGAAGAAAGAGGAGATTGGCACGAGCCCATAACCCGACATGTCACCAGGGGATTTGGCTGCTTCAAGCTTGCGGTCAGGCGGCAGTGCAAATAGACGGTGGATATGTTCCTCGAGCCGGGCCAGAAGATTCGGTGCTATTTCATGTCCGGTAATTTGGAATACCCCCCATTCTTCACATGCCTTACGGATTTTTGTCGTAAGCTTCGGGTCAGTCAGGTCGATAAGTGGAACAGTGTCAAGTCCCGTCGGGTCAACCGTTGGGTGGTCATGTAGGTCAAGCCAAGCATGTGATTCTGGGACCGAGTCGAATTGGAAGTTCTTGGGCTGGAGCAGATGGAGGGGGACGTTAGCGACCGGCTTCTCAGAGAGAGACGGCATCGTTTCGAGTATCGGGATTGGGTTTAATTATGTATTGTTTTGGTTATTTTTTGTTTTATGAAGGAGATACATCAAGTATGATACAAGGAAGGGTTTATATAGAGAGGAGGAAGAGAGATTGAAATGGGGTTTGTGGAGGGAAAGTTGGCCACCAAGGGAAAACAGGAAATTGTCTCCTTTCGGTTAGGTGATTGGCTGGATATTGACATGTTATTTGCATATAAATGGAGGTCATACAATGAATTTGGCATTTTGTAACCAAAGGACGTGTATGATTCTTGCATGTTGGATATGGGTTCAATTAATTTCTGTGATTTGTAATTCGGTGCACATTCAATGCATTGGTTGAGGTTTAAGAAGATTTAGATAATCATGGATTAATTAGAGGAGATAAGGACAAAGTGGGATAATGAGGAGAAGAATTATTAGGGGATGTCTGTATTTGTATACTGTTACTGTAAAAGCCAAATTATGTATGATGAGTTGGCATGCCCCAGAACAAAAAAAATTAACATAAAATCTTTTCATTATTGCTCTGACGTCGTTTGCTGTGTATTTTCCTTCTGCAATCTCACTATCTCATGGCTAAGATCTTGTCTTCGCGCCTGTTGAATGTTGATGCTATTTTAACATAAATAATATAAATGTTAAATACCTACAATGAACAATCACTTCTTTGCCACTCTTCTTCTTCTTCAAAGTCTTTATTCTCAAACAAGTTGCACTACTACAGAATTTCAAATCAGCACCGGTCAAACAACACCGGATTTGATGAAACCGGTGTTGCATGTATTTTAGCACCGGTTAAAAATACCACCGGTGTTAAATGTCTGATGTACAATACCGGTTTATTGGAGTAGGTTAGAAATGAAACCCAACTAGAATTAGTAACACGTAGACTTCCCAGGAAATCACCCATCCTAGTACTACTCCTGTCCAATTTGTGAGGGGTTCATTTCCACAAAAAAAACTTTTTTTTTTGTACTGCTGGCTCGTCAAGCTTATCACGAACCCTCCTCCTTTTTCCTGACTAGGGACAGACTGTACATGTAGAAACTACACAGACATAATTACTTCTTTGCCGGTAAGGAAGAAAATTAAATAAAACTAAAACAAGTGTGTACATAATTAAACTAGTTAACCGCGTTGTGCCGTTACAGAAAAATATAGTTAATATGATTAATTGTTAGCTTGTTAATACATATCTCTTAATCTTTCAAAGCTTAATTAAAGTTATACTCCGCGAATTACAGCATGAGGAGGGTTCAAATGCCTTCATTTTTTGTGCCTCCACCATGTCTCTATTTTGAAAAACTTTAATAACTCAAAATTTAAAACTTAAAAAGTCAAAATAAATTAAATCGTTAGATATGATCTATGTTATTTTCTCTATGTGCTCATAAAAAATTATCACATTTTGATTTTGTTTTTATGTAAATCAATAAGTTGAAAATTCAACGTCTAGAAATTATTCAAATTAGTACGTTTTTTACAAGCTCTTGATGACAACCAAATCAAAATTGAAATGTCATAATTTTTTACACGTGCATAGATAAAATGATGTAGATTATATCCAACGGTTTTATTTTGACTTTTAAGTTTTAATTTTTGATTTATTAAAGTTTTTAGAAATGGAGGCATGATGGAAGTACAAAAAATGGAGGCATTTGAACCCTCCTCTTACAGTATATAGTAGACAAAAAAAATTAAAACGATGCATCTAAACAAAGAGAGAAACATTTGAACCATTTTTTTCGACTTCATCACATTGATTATTCTTTTTAATCTTTCTTTCATTCTTGAGTGAGGCTATGGTAATATGCATATTACGGATTGATTTATGCTATGGATTCATATTTTTAATTTTAAAGTTTGAACAACTGATTAGAATATCATTAACCTAGCTTGATGGGATCCCATAACCTTGATTTCTAATTATATTATTTATTGGATTAGGACATTAGGTCAACTATATTATGATTTTTTTTTTTTTTTTTTTTTGAAGATTCACCTTAATTAGCCACAATTTAAGTGGAAGACAGAGAATTATCCAATGCCGGTTCAGCCTAAAAAAAGGCTATTTTGGCTAACATTCTGTAGGCCTTTTAGTAAAAAAGGACAAAAGAGCAATCCATTATAATTTTCATAGATCATGATATTTTAGACTTTTTCAAATTTGATTTAGTGATGTCAATTCAATCTTAGAATATTCTTTGCATACCGAGTTTTTGTTGCTACTCCGGAATAGAACAAGGATGGTGACGTCATAGATTGGGGTTGAGAGACATAATGCCACGTTGGTAAGAAAAGAATGGGTTTGTCGTATCCTTTGTGCACTTCAATACCTTGCTATTTTGGCACCTGCGGTGCATGTGACATCTCACATTGGTTTTATTTGAATATTTTGTTTAATTATTCCAGGTTGTTAAACCCAAACCTTTTTATCCGGTTTTTTTATCCAAAACGATTCACTGTCTAACTACTCACTTCTTAACTACTCTAATTGTATCCAACTTTTATTCCCGATCTCTCTCTCTTTTAATTATCGATCTCACCTCCCTTTACCATAACCCAAAGCTCTCTCTCATGGTTGCCCGATTATTTCCTGCCCCTTCGCCGGAGGCCTTGCCTGATTATTTCCTGATTCTTTCACACAAAGTGCACAACATACGAAATAGTGAAAAATACAGAAAATATGCTAAGTCAAGAAGCCGTGCGGTCTCCTCCTATGCCGCATGCGGCATATCCTGATGCCGCACGATCCGTGGACTATTTCCTTGGGATCAGATCATCCACCGTTGATGCTATTTTTGGTAGAATTCTTCTGGAATGACATGATTGCTTCAGCAGCAAGTTTTCATAGATATTTTTGGCTTAATCTATCCAAACTTGAAGTGCACTTCAAGTTTCCACCACCTCCACTACTTCCATTACTCCATCTCTCATATTAGGAAGGCAATAAATACCCCTCTTGTAATAGGATTCAGTGTGCGTGTTTAATTGTGTTAAGTCCATATAATCGAGATTAGCAATCATCATTGCTAGGTTAGGTTAGAGAGTATTTAGAGAGAGAAGGGTAGCTATCGGAAGCCAAGCAGGAAAAGAAGACGTCATCTAAGGAGACAGAGGTTCATCTATCTTCAATTGGGTTGTAATTTATGTTCTCTTCATTTTATTCTTTTCATTTTGCCATGGCCTTGAGAAGCTAAACTCCTCATTTATAGGGTGAGGGTTATACTTGAATTCTTAATTATGTTTTAATATATGTTTATGTTTTTTTTTTATTTAAATTCTTTTTTATTAAGTCCTTGCATACATAGTTCTGTCTACTATATGCCATGACCTTCCACATACCAATATGTGCTTAGCCATTGCATCCCAGTATAAGTGGGATAATGCATGTAAGTACAATAGGCACTAAGGCTAGGGTTAGAACCCAGTGGGCTCCCTTGGCAAGATAGCATAATTGTACATTTAGTCTATATAGGAAACACTTAGATTAGGTAGGGTCTTTGGGATATTTCAACTATGGGGTAGTATAGAGAAATAATATAATTACGTACATATAATACTTTAGTCTTGGTAGCCCAAAAGCTAATCACAAGATCAGAAAACCTTTCAAATCGTATAAGCAAAAACCCAACAAGCCCTGTGGGTAGTGACAGTACCGCATGCGGGGTAACTGTGGGACAATCTAGGCCGCATGCAACAGTAATAGTGCCGCATGCGACGTAGGAGATGTTGAAATTTATACTTTGCATAATTAAAAAGGAAAGAACCCGAACCCTAGAGACCCTCTATTTACTGTTTAATTCTAACCTTAGCACAATTAGCGCCACTACATCAAACTTTTTAAAAAACCCCGATAATCTAGACTAGTGAAAAGTGTTTAAAATCTAATACACTATCCATGTGGATCGACACCCCAATTATACTACACGGTAGGATCATGCACTTGTGATATGAACGTAATGTGATATGAACGTAAGTAGAAATTAGAATTTATAAATCTTTAAAAGTAGTAGTTCAATTTGGACTCATCACATTTGTTATTGTCTTTTACATGGTTTATTATTGATGTTTACAGATTTTATACAATGGATTTTGACTTGAATGAAGATTTGAGAAGTGATATTTCGATGGATGATGTTGTTGCAGTTGATCAAGTTGCAAGAAATAGAGGCATACATGAATGGGATTTGAATGTTATATGTGATAAAGGAGAGGGATCAGGAGAGTCAGAGGTTCATGAATGGAATTTGAATATTGTATGTGATGATGGAGAGCGAGATGGAGAACCAGATGTATTGTTAGATATAGTAGGATGATATTTCAAAGGAACGTCTTGTTCTAGTGATGAGACTTCTCTCTCATTCAAATAATGTTCACCAGAGGGTTATGAAGTAGTAACAAATTTTCAAAAGATCTGTCATTCTGTCTATTGTAATATTTGTGTGTTGAATATTATTGTTTGTGTATGCTAATGTTTTTGAACAGTTTTGTTTTGTTGAACAATGTGTTTTTGACCAGTGACATTTTATGTTTGTGAACAGTTATGTTTGTTGAACAATGTGTTTTATAGTATTCATGTTTTATAGTTTGTATTTATTAGTTTTATTGTTTGCATCTGTTAGTTTTACAGTATTCATGTTTCATTTCACTTTTGCAATATCCATTTTTTGTTTTACTGTATACATAGATTTGTTTTACAATATTCAGTGTTATTTTACATGATATAGATGCATGTATAAATATTAATATTTGAAAAAAAAATTCAAAATTTTAATTTCGAAAAAAATAATTTTGAAAAAAGAAAAATTAATTTTGTAATATTTTAGGTGTTATTTTGAAAGGGAATCAGAGTAGGTCCGATGCCCATCGGACCTACCTTGGTTCGATGGGTGTGATGACCATTCGATCTGCATCAAGATTCGTGTGCTCTGCATCAAAATCCGTACAAGTTGTATTAGTTTCCGTGTGTATAGATCTTGATGCTAATCGTACGGTCCTAAAGCTAATTGAATCTAAATGTAGGTCCGATGCCCATCGGACCTACTCCTATCTCTTTCGAAAGAACTACAAGTTTGAAAAGTTGTCTCGTTTTGAAAATTTCTAGAAGTTGTTCCATGAAGATGTTATTTCAAAAGAACTACAGTTTTAAACATCCGTTATACAATTTTACAACTGTTGACAGCCATTTTAAAGTACCTGTAGTGATTGTTTTAGCAGCATATATATATATATATATATATAGAGTACGGCTAACGCGCTTCCTCTAGCATTTCGGCCGAGGTGCTTCCGGGGGCATATCTTGCAATTTGATGTTCAAATAACAAATTCAAACCGTTAGATGTTCAATCTATATTAAAATCTACTTGGAGACCAAATTTTACATTTTTTGGAATTTTTTTACTATTTATTAAGCCACTTTGAAAACCGCTGTTTTTCAATGCTTCAGAAATTTAATAAAAACAGCGGTTTTCAAAGTGGCTTAATAAATAGTAAAAAAATTCCAAAAAATATAAAATTTGGTCTCCAAGTAGATTTTAATATAGATTGAACATCTAACGGTTTGAATTTGTTGTTTGAACATCAAATTGCAAGATATGCCCCCGGAAGCACCTCGACCGAAATGCTAGAGGAAGCGCGTTAGCCGTACTCTATATATATATATATATATACGTACTTTGGTTAATTACAAGAAACTTATTAACACTAGGACATACATTTTATTTATATTAAAATGCATACTTGTTTATTCGTGAGCGCTCATGAAGAGTCTAAGATATATTATCAATTTAACAATTCTTATATATACGATTACAACATGTAGATGTTTTGACAGCTTACACATTAAAATCGGCATTTGTTGATACCATGGTGTACATTTTTTTAACTAGCTAGAATTAATGCACACATAACATTTTTAGAAGGGCTACCGCATTTGTATTATTTTTTGTATCATAGTAACAGGAATTTTGAAGCTAGCTAGGTACCTAACATGTTATTTTTGTACTTTTCTATGCTTCCAAACTACAAAAACAATAATGTAGAATTTGATAGGAGGACAATCATCAAATTCTTTTTAAAATAAGAAATAAAGACAACTTGAGCTGACTCAATTCCATCACCTCCTCTGCCATTTGCCAAGCAACCCTAACATAGATTGAAACGTTGCTGTGGATCAGATTGCATGCATTTATTTGCCTCCACTAGAACCATACTATGGTTCTCTGTTTTATAACCAAATTTGATCCTGCCTTTTTCAACCAACATGCTACACAAACTTGTACTCAAAAGACATGGAGTGAGGCTATGGTGCTATGCATAGCACGGATGACTAGTGTACTACGGCTCAATATGGTATTTTTTAAAATCCTAACGGTCGATCCAACCGTTCAATGTGATAACCATATGAATATGTACTTGCAAACTAAATTTTTTATTTTTTCGAATTTTTTTACTATTTTTTTAGATAGGTAGAATTTTGATGGTCCAGAATGTTCAAAAAACACTGATTTTTCTACCTATCTAAAAAAATAGTAAAAAAATTCGAAAAAATATAAAATTTAGTTTGCAAGTACATATTCATATGGATATTACATTGAACGGTTGGATCGACCGTTAGGATTTTAAAAAGTACCATATTGAGCTGTAGTACACTAGCTATTGGTGCTATGCATAGCACCATAGCCTCACTCAAAGACATGGATATATATACTAGCCAGCTCTAGGTATTTAGGCTTAATTAGGACTTGTACAAATACTTTGTGGGTAAATGGCTTAATTATACAAGCCTAAGGTGAAATAATATATGTAGCTCTAGATCACACACCATGCATGCAAGCTGGATTTATTATAGAGGTGCAAACTTGAGAGCATGAGCATCTGCCTAGTGAAGCCGGCCATTTTCTTGGATTTTAAATACTATTGTGAAGAGCCACTCTGACAATTCACTACTACAAAAATGGTAATTCTACACTACACATTGTACACGGTTTTCCCTATCTTATATAAAAACCGTGTACCAAATATAAATTTTTGAAAGCCCAAAAAATCTGCGAGAATTATACACGGACATTTAGTTAAGAATCAGTGTAGAATTGTTTGAGAGAGCTACACGGTTTATTAGGGATCAAAAATCCGTGTGCAAAGAAGACCGTGTGGAAAAAATTGAGAGAGCTACACGGATTTTTGTTAAATATCCGTGTAGGAATATATACACGGATTTTTGATAATATATCCGTGTAGAAATGGTAGAAATGTACACGGATTTTATTATAAATAGCCGTGTATGATTATTTGGAGAGCTACACGGATTAATAAGTATAAATCCGTGTATAAAAGGCTGTGTAGGGTTTTAATTAGTATAAAAGGCCTTCTCCTTCCAGCGCCGTTTTGATCAAGTTTTTTATACTGTCTCTCTCTTGCTCTCTCTGTATTGAATGTTGATCTGATTTCTGCAAAGGCTAGCAACTGGGATCAGAGATCTTTGAAGTTTTTATTTTCTCCTCTCTATATTTCTAAGGTTAGTATATATATATATATATATATATATATATATATATATATATATATTTCTTTTCTCCTCTCTATATTTCTAAGGTTAGTTTTTATTTTCTCCTCTCTATATTTCTGCCACGTTTGAAAAAAAATTGAATTTAAAGGAGAATTTTTATTCTCTATTATGCATGCATGCACATATATGTTGATAAAAATGTATTTTTTATTGGAGATGCAATATGTTGGAGACCTTTAACAAAGAGGCATCATGTCATGGATCACATGTGCTTTCTTCTTTTTGATATGTTGGATCTAATACGCCTTAGTTTGTATGAAATTCTTGTCCAAACTAGATCATAACCAAGCGTTTTGGCAACATGAGCCCAACTTGGCGAAATTGGGCCAAACCTCCATCACATGGTTACTAGGTGGTAAGGACATAACTTGATCTACAAGCATTGTATTGGATCTTGAGGAGTATATGTTATATGTGGATCACATGGGATTGTATATGTACAAAAAGCAATGTCTATATATGTTGATGCTTTTATCCTTTCATTTGTTATATATGTTGATGCTTTCATGCTTTATGTTTTTTTGTTATATATGTTGATATTAGAATTTTATGCTTTTATGGTTTCGGTTAGAATTTTGTAATGATAAATATGGATTTGTGTAATTTTGTATAATTTTGTAATGCTAAATATGAATTTGTATAATTTTGTATAATTTTGTATAATTTCATGTACATGAATTTTAAATTGCTATCTGAAAAATTTAAATACTGGCTAGCAAAACAGGAGGCTAGCCAAAAAAAACAAAAACAAAAAAAAAATTTATAAGACAATCCTACACGGATATTTAACAAAAATCCGTGTAAGAAGAGTAATTTCAAAAATAATCACGCGCGAATACAAAAAAAAAAATTAGTTAATTCTACACGGATATTTAACTAAAGTCCGTGTATGATAGTTCAAAGAGCTACACGGATATTTAGTTAAAAATCCGTGTAGAAAGAGGAGAGCTACACGGATATTTAGTTAAAAATCCGTGTAGAAAGAGGAGAGCTACACGGATATTTAGTTAAATGTCCGTGTATAAAAAGAATTGTACACGGTTATTTAGGTAATATCCGTGTAGCTCGGTAACATGGAGAGCGACACAGGCAGGTCTTTGTACACGGCTGTTTATAAAGTAATCCGTGTAGAAATCGTTATAATTGCACACGGGCAAATGTCCGTGTGTAGTTATTGACCTATTCGTACACCCTCGATTTAAACACGGTAGGAAATCCGTGTAGCTCTTCCATTTATGTCCGTGTGCAATCTCTTTTTTTGTAGTAGTGATTGAAGGCAGTAATAACGCATCTTGTATATATCTTAATATCATGCATGCATGCTAGTTGCTAGTTGCTAGATGCAGAGATCACCAATTGCTTTCTTTATTGGTTGTCCATTTCTTAGATTTTGAGTATTCATCTATACATTAATTATATTATAGTCACACAATTATTTTAATTTCCACTACCCGGACCAACATTTTTACAATTGCAAACTCCTCACATATATCCTCATATATCAAGCAAGTTTTACTGAAAGATTGAACAAATACATCAATTTAATTTCATTTATTATAATATACACTTTAAAGTTTCCTTTGAAGATTGTTTGCAAAGCAATTTAATTATGTGAAGAATAATTAAAGTAACTTTTAGGGTAGATATTGAAAACATTATATCAATTGATCAACCACTAGTAGTGAATGGTTTATAGCGCATAATATACTGTTCTCGTCCTACGTCTAGACCACTTATTGTAGTATACTAATAATTTGTTATGATTGAGAACAAGTACAAATAATGACAATAAAGAATTGATGATCCAACGCATAAAAAATAACAACAAAGAAATAAATAATAATCATAACAAATATGATTCAACAATTTAGTTCAGATCGAGAACCAGCTTTTAGTTTAGTGGCAAAGACAATATTTTCCGTGTAGAACCCACTGTTTTAACATCTTACCTTTTTAGACGAACTAAGTTAAACTATGCCAAAATAAATGTAAAATATGAGTAAGTTGGAGTAAAGAACTTAATCCTTCTTAAATTTAAGTACTAACCGAACTTAACTTTAATGTGAATGTAGCTCAAGTTTAACTAACTCGATGATCAGATTTTAGTTAATTAATTTGAATTTAAAATTATTTCAGTTAACTCGTTCGAAATTATTTAATATTAAATGACATATATATACCCACTTTGATATATGTAATTATCAATAATTTAATATAACATAAAATACTCATTATTTTATATATATAATTTCAAACTTTAGAATAAGATCCACGAGATATTGATTTATAAAAAAAATGATTATAAAGATAATTGGAATATATATAGATATAGAAAATGAATGATTGATAATATATATATTTCCTTGCAAGCAGGAAGGGGCCTCTATCAATGATATGTTGTGACAATTAAGGCATCTGGCTGGGAAATTGGTGGCCACATCATGAATTATAGGCTGTCAAAAATGTCTCTTATATACATGTGAGATGTGACTTTTGCAAATTTGAAGTAGAACGTGCGTAATTTTAGGATTCATAGTGAAATATATATATATATATATTAAACTTGAGTTCTCCCTAGTACAAAATAAGTTATTTTTGCCAGATAGTACAAAAAAATGTTGTGGTAATTAATTGTACGTGGTACCGAAATTCTCGTTTTGAATTAAGTCAAAGGAGCCAAATTACACCAATGGGTCATTTTAGTGTTCAGTTTGTTTGAATTAGGATTCATGGTAGCTGCAAAAAGTTTAACACTATATATGCAAAATAATTACTAGTTTTAAAAAAAAATGACATATAGCCCCTCAAGTCAAGTGCTATGCTAAGAAACATTATAGTGAAGAATTAATATGGTTAAAAAAAATAAAAAATTAACAGCAAACGGATAACAAATCAGCTCTAATTGGACAAAATAGTAGTTGATTAATTATTATTACTATTCATATAATATGAATGAATTATGACTTATATTATATAAATTAAAATTTTAAGTTGGCTATTAAAGCAAAGGAAAAAAAAAATAGGAAAATTAGAGATGATAATGACCAGCTCAAATGATGGGTCCCTAACAGCAACAATTATAACGAACATGACAGCTGTCGGACATTTCCATAAGTAAATTCGATTTAATAAAAAAAAAAAATGTGTAGGCCTAAGTGAAGTTATAAGCCGCAATTACAAAAACTATATTTTTTCAAATTAGAGAAACTACAAAGAGTAATACTATGGTACTATGCATAGTGCTAATCAAGGTTCTAAATAGCGTTTATAGCGTCATAGCGGGAAGGCTACAAAAAAAGCTATAGCGAATAGCGTCGCTATAGCGGAAGCTATTCCAAATATCGTTTTTTTTTTTTACATTCCGTATATTCAATATTTGTACTAAATATCAACATTATCTAAAGTCTCATAGAACAATAAATAACACCAAAGTAATTAAGAAATTATAATATTCATATTGAACTGTACAAAGTCCAAATTGCGGTTCAAAATATCCATAGTAATATCATAAACTATCGATTTTTTCTATTAAAAATATCTTAAGCATCATGATTCATGACATAATCTATTTTTTTTCTATTCAAATTTTAATTTCGGTTTGGACTTTTTTTTCTATTCAAATTTCTATTTCTATTCCCAATTTCAAATTGATTTATCTGTAGCAAGTAGCAACAAATTCAATTTCAGTTTGAGCTTTTTTTTTATCTTTTTTTAAAACCCATATAAATTGCTTAAAAAAAAAAACTCATATTGTATAGCGCAAATAGCGCATTTTGATGTCATAGCGTAGCGTTTGGGGTCCAAAAACGCTATAGAGCGCTATTTAGAACACTGGTGCTAATTCATCCGTACTAAGGATCAATATTTACATTTTCAAAATTTAAATAGTCAATTTGAACCCATCAACATAATTTTCATATAAAAATATACTTGCAACTAAATTTTATATTTTCTAAGATTTTTTACTATATTTTAGAGAGGTAAAAATTCACTACTTTTAAATAGTCTAGAAACGTTAGATCAAGTGACGTTCTACCTATCTAAAAGAATAGAAAATTTTAAAAATAATATAAAATTTGATATACAAGTACATTTTCATATGGAGATCTTGTTGAACGGTTCAAATTAATTGTTTGAACTTTAAAAATTAAGATATTGATTTATAATACTAACCAATAGACGTTATGCATAGTATTATAGCCTCACTCAATACAAATAAAAGCATGAAATCCGAGCAAAGCTAGGGTGTGTTGTGCTCACAAAGAGGTGTTGGTGAGCACAACTTCAAAAGTCTATCAAATTGGCTTCAGATGACGAATTCAAACTGTTGAAATCCATCAACTTCATGAGTAATGTGTGTAAATATAAAATTTTGAAAGTTTTAAATTCATTTAGTACAAGATCAAGTGGTCAAAAAAATAATAAAAAATGAATACATAAAACTTGTAAAATAACTTACAAAAGGTTTGACATCTTGACTTTATACTAAATGAATTCGAAACTTCCAAAAAAGTTTCATGTACATGCATCGATGACTCGTTAAGTAGATTGATTTCAACTGTTTGAATTCATTGTTGAAAAACAATTCAATATAATTTTAGAGTTATAGTGACCAATCATTTTTTACGAGCACATCACATCCTTAGTTTGTTTTTGCTCTTGAAATCCACTTGTGGATTTGTGTAATTGTGTGGAGTCTCCCCATGTGAAATGTAATGTGTATTCCAAAGCAAACAAGGTAAACAACCAACATTGGAAACAACATCTTGTCCCTTCATGTTGATTGCACGTGCTTTTGCATCAGATTGTTCTATCCTTCATCTCATGCATAAAGGAGAGCAAAGAAAAAAAATGGTTTAGTTGTGTGATCTCAATGATTGGATAACTTCCATCCTTTCATGTGGGGATAACATGATAAAATATTCCAGTTAGTGTGAAGCATAGGGGTTTATTACAAATTTTCCCCACTAATTTGCCATATTAATATCCGAGTGAGACTACGTAATATGCATATTACGGATCGACCCGTCATATAAATTCTTATCTCTATTTCAAACATTCAAGCAAGTCGATCCGAACTATTAAACATGATCTTAATATGAAAATGTACTTGAGACCAAAATTGATATTTTTTTTAAAAAAAATTTACTATTTTTTTAGATAAATAAAAAATTAGTACTTTAGGATGGTCCGTAATTTTTAGATGAAGTGATATTCTGCTTACCTAAAAATATAGAAAAAAAAATTCTGAATAATATAAAATTTGGACTTGAAGTACATTTTCATGCATATGGATATCTTGGTTACCGGTTAAGATCGACAATTTGAACTATAAAAATATAGATCTGAATCCGGAGCACGATGTTGATCCATAATATGCATATTACAATAACCTCACTCTTGATATCAACAAGAAATTATTCATTTAGATTTTGAAACTGATGATTTTCCATACGGAAAACATTATGTTAATCATTGGATCAAAATCTAGTTCTTAATAATTTCTCTTATTTAAAATAACACCCAAGAGTTATCAAATGCATAACCAAATACAAGTCAGATTTGAATCCGGAGAGTTTTTTCACAATTAACTTCAACCGCTTAGTTTGTAAGCAAATTAATTAGTAAAAATTATGTGGGTAGGCTTACAAATTGGAAAATAAAGGTCTCATGATTGCTACACAACGAGCAAAATATGTCAATTATGACATCTTAATATAAAGGTGAATCAAGAAATGAGGACATATTATTTACTTTATTAATTAAGAAGGTCAAGTGTGACAAATAATGAGTTCTAGTTGTACTATCAGATTTTTTTTATAGTTTTTTAGTAATCAAATTTATATAAATTGTACAAATAGAAAATAAGATTAATCATTAAACAAACAAAAATTAATAACCAAGAAATGCAATTAAATGGTATTAATAATTAGAGATGGAATTGAATAAATTAAGTAAATATTCAAGACAGTTGAAATATTAAGAGATTACAAACTTAGATGGCCAAAAAAAATCATCAAATTTTAATTCTAATGAATTTAATTCTAAGAAATGCAATTAAATGACTTTATGTTAATTACATTTCATGTGTTAGGAACAATTGTTGGAAAAGACAAGAATAAGTAAAAGTTAATTGGCGGATGAATAATGAATTAATGATTTAGAAACACAACAAAACAAGAGATTGCATGGTGACAAATTACTAAAGGTGGGGTTACAAAGCCAGGTTTTTATGCTAATTATTACAACTAGGCGACAATAGAAACAACCAACATAATTTATATAATGAGAAAAATCAAATGAAAAAAAATCACGTGCCTCCTACAACTATTTTTCACAGTGCTAACTTGATCGAGATTGAATACTTGTCGTATCTGTCAAGACAATTTTACCAACACAAAAATCATTCAAATATCAAGAGTAGGGCTAGTGTGCTTCTCAAATTAACTAAAGGGTGTATTTTACTTCATGTCATATTTTTATTTTGAAGTTTAAAAAAAGACAAATTTTTCTATGGACATAAGGACTTATTTGTAAAATGAACATATTTTCATTTTCAAAGTTCAAACAGTCAATCCGACCGTTCAACATTATCTCCATATTAAAATGTACTTGGAGGTCAAATTTTACATTTTTTTGAATTTTTTTACTATTTATTAAGTATTTTACAAAAACTAGTCAAACTCATACCATTGAATTTTGTAAAATACTTAATAAATAGTAAAAAAATTCAAAAAAAATGTAAAATTTGACCTCCAAGTACATTTTAATATGGAGATAATGTTGAACGGTCGGATCGACTGTTTGAACTTTGAAAATGAAAATATGTTCATTTTACAAATAGGTCCTTATGTCCATAGAATCATCTCTCATTGAAGGTGGGGCTCAGGTGGCTCCAATCATTTTGACTGGAGGAGGAGGAAACACACACAACACAACTTAATTGTCAAATTGTCAATTTGTCATGTGCCCATGTCCTGTCATTGCTCTCTGAACCATCCATGATCCCTCTTCCCTCATCCCTGCCTCTGCCTTCATCCATCCAACTGGATCCACCCTATCTCATCCTCTGTTCTATGCTTCTACTTCTCCTCTCTCCTCTCTCCTCTCTCCTCTCTCCTCTCTGTGCTAATTAATGAGCCAATGAAAAATAGTAAAATATATATATCTGCCTTTTTAGACTATTAAATAGTCAAAACCATTCCTATTTGTGTCAGTGATAGCCTGAAATTTTTATTCATAAGAAAATGAAAAAATATTAAAAATAAGAAACGCCGAAAAATTTAAAAATGAAAAAGCAGTCACGAGCCATGGTGTCTCTGCGGGACGCCATAACGCATCTCAACACCGTGAAGAAAGAAAAAAGAAAAGTGGAACGACATGACACATCCCAACTAAATAAAATTAAGACAAAAAATAAGTTCTTTTTTTTTGTCGCTCCTATGAAGTAAATGGGAGAGAGCGACGGGAGATACGAGGAGAAGTGGTGAATCTGTGGGAGCTATGGCAGTATGGCGTCTCATTTATTTTATTTTTTTCGTTTCTTTGGTTGGGATATGCCATGGCAACTCACTTTTCTTTTCTTTTCTTTTTTTTTTTCTTTTTTCTGGTGTTGAGATGTGCCATGGCATTCCACTTCGGTGTTTTTTTTTGTTTTTTCACGGTGTTGAGATGTGCCATAGCGTCCCTATGGGACACCATGGCTCGTGACCATCTTTCCATTTTTAAATTTTCCGGACAGCGTTTCTTATTTTTAATATTTTTTTTTCCATTTTCTTATGAATAAAAATTTCGGGCTATGGGCTATGGCAACATGGAACAATGGGGGTTTCAAATATAGTTAGAGAAAAATGTATTTTTTATTTTCAACCTTTTTATTTAGTTAAATTAACCTTCTAATTGTTATAGTTCAATTAATCTCCTCAACTAATGCACATGGTTGGATCAAACATCTGGGTTATTTTTTTTGTCTTTGTTTAATTACTTGAAATTTTAAATAATGTAGTCCGTTATTATATATACTTGAGTGATATTTCATTTTAACATGATACGAGTCAAAATTTTGGAATGACTTCAATTGTGCAAGATTTACTATTTCAGTCGCTGATAATTAGATCACCATAATTAATTATAAATTATGCAACTAATATAAATTTACAGTAGGTTTTAGGCAAGAAAGGGCAAGCTTCTCTCATTTATATAACTCTAATTAGGGATGGCAGAAAAGCCCATCGGCCCGCTCATACCCACCCGGCTCAGCCCTTTATCCGTTCGGCCAACATTGTGATGGGCCAGATAAGGGCGGGCCTAGAGACTGGCCAGGCCAGGAATGGGCTTATGCTGAAGCCCATGGGCCTTTATGTTAAAAAAACAAACAGAACAACAACATTTATTTGCTATTAAGCTATGAATTATTTTGTGTTTCAGTAGCAAAATCACAATGTTGTTTGTTATTAAACTATGAATTATTTTTTCTTCCATTTAAAAAATCATATTATGAATTTTGTTGTTGTTTTGAACAGTCTATTTGATGTGGTTGAATATAGATGAGCCAGCGTGTATGGGCAAGACAGGCAAGGACATGCAGGCATGGGCTTGGGGGAAAGGTCCATGGACGGGTCGGGTATAGATTTTTAAGCCCATTAGATTGGGCCGGACATGTGAGCCATCAGTTTTTAACAGGCAAGTCAGACATGGGCTTAGCAAAATACCCGTGGACTCGACCCATTTCCCTAACTCTAATGGGTGCTAGATTTCAAACATATTTAAAATATAGTGCGTGCACTGCATGAGATTAAAGACTTCCACCATCATCC
The DNA here is from genome assembly GCA_025461125.1 of Carex kokanica. Taxonomy (NCBI): domain Eukaryota; kingdom Viridiplantae; phylum Streptophyta; class Magnoliopsida; order Poales; family Cyperaceae; genus Carex; species Carex kokanica. The sequence goes on from JAJGRX010001428.1 coordinate 404,079, forward strand.
TATTCTTAAAAACTAATTATTCCAAAACAATGTTTAGAAACTTGACACCATTGTTTACAAGCTAGTTGGTTCAGAAAATTTGGATTAAAAGCAAATAACATTAGGGACTAAAAAACAAAACCTTTTTTTGTAAAATGTATGTATTAGACAAAATATTGTTGGTGGTGACAACGACTTTGGTTGTGTTTTTCTCTGGTTGAGAATAATGTCCTTTTTTTCAATTACGCCGCTTGTCTTATCTATATATATATATAGAGTCCGACTAGGCTACTCCATGGAGTAAAACGACTTGGTACTCCACGCCATATCTTCATTTTCAAAGTTCAAATAGTCGATTCGAACCTTCCAACATGTTCTCCATATTGAAATGTGCTTGGAGACCAAATTTTACATTTTTTGGAATTTTTTTACTATTTATTAAGCCACTTTGAAAATCTGAAAATCCTTATGAACAGTAAAAAACAGTAAAAATTTCTGGACCGCCAGATCAGTGATTTTCAAAGTGGCTTAATAAATAGTAAAAAAATTCCAAAAAATGTAAAATTTGGTCTCCAAGCACATATCAATATGGAGAACAACTTGAGCGGTTTGGATTGGTCGTTTGGATTTTCAAAATGGAAATAATGAGGCGTGGAGCACCAAGTCGTTTTACACCATGGCTTAGCTAAGTCCAGCACTATATATATATATATATATAGTGCTGGGCTTAGCTACTTCATGGAGTAAAACGACTTGGTGCTCCACGCTTCATTATTTCCATTTTGAAAATCCAAACGACCGATCCGAACCGCTCAAGTTGTTCTCCATATTGATATGTGCTTGGAGACCAAATTTTACATTTTTTGGAATTTTTTTACTATTTATTAAGCCACTTTGAAAATCACTGATCCGGCGGTCCAGAAATTTTTACTTTTTTTTACTGTTCATAAGGATTTTCAGATTTTCAAAGTGGCTTAATAAATAGTAAAAAAATTCCAAAAAATGTAAAATTTGGTCTCCAAGTACATTTCAATATGAAGAACATGTTGGAAGATTCGAATCGACTATTTGAACTTTGAAAATGAAGATATGGCGTGAAGTACAAAGTCATTTTACTCCATGAAGTAGCTAAGTCCATCTCTATATATATATATATATATATATATATATATATATATATATATAGTGCTGTGCTTAACTACTTCATGGAGTAAAACGACTTGGTGCTCCACGCCTCATTATTTCCATTTTGAAAATCCAAACGACCGATCCGAACCGCTCAAGTTGTTCTCCATATTGATATGTGCTTGGAGACCAAATTTTACATTTTTTGGAATTTTTTTACTATTTATTAAGCCACTTTGAAAATCACTGATCCGGCGGTCCAGAAATTTTTACTGTTTTTTACTGTTCATAAGGATTTTCAGATTTTCAAAGTGGCTTAATAAATAGTAAAAAAATTCCAAAAAATGTAAAATTTGGTCTCCAAGTACATTTCAATATGAAGAACATGTTGGAAGGTTCGAATCGACTATTTGAACTTTGAAAATGAAGATATGGCGTGAAGTACAAAATCGTTTTACTTCATGAAGTAGCTAAGTCCATCTCTATATATATATATATATATGAGGAGGGATCCAATTACACCTTTTTTGGTGACACATCATGACACCGTTTTTTATATAGGTCAATTTTGCGATTTCAAAATCCAAACAGCCGATTCGAACCGTTCAACATGATCACCATATTAAAATGTGCTTGGAGATCAAATTTTACATTTTTTTGAATTTTTTTACTATTTATTAAGATGGTTGCAAAATCGCTGTTTTTCAATGGTCTGAAAACACCGATTTTTGTAACCATCTTAATAAATAGCAAAAAAATTCAAAAAAGTGTAAAATTTGATCTCCAAGCACATTTTAATATATCCATCATGTTGAACAGTTTAAATCGACTATTTGAACTTTAAAAATGGTAGGTGTCAAAGTGTGTCACCAAAAAGGGTGTAATTGGATCCCTCCTCTATATATATATATATATATATATATAGTGAGTGGCTAAGCTCAAAACGTTTGCACCAAGCTCTTGGTGCAAACGAATTATTTTTGGATTTTCAAAGTTCAAACGGTCGATCCAAACCGTTCAAGTTGTTCTCCATATTGAAATGTGCTTGGAGACCAAATTTTACATTTTTTAGAATTTTTTTACTATTTATTAAGCCACTTTGAAAGTTGCTGATCACACGGTCCAGAATTTTATTGCACTGTTTTTACTGTTCACCCGAATCAGCAACTTTCAAAGTGGCTTAATAAATAGCAAAAAAATTCCAAAAAATGTACGGTTTGGATCGACCGTTTGGACTTTGCAAATAGGAGAACCAAAACGTTTGCACCAAGGGCTTGGTGCAAACGTTTTGAGCTTAGCCAGTCTATATATATATATATATATATATATATAGGGTCCGGCTAATTTGCTGCCGGCAGCATTTTAGCCGGAGGTGCTGCCGCCCCTTTTACTGTTTTGTGATGTCCAAACAACAAATTCAAACCGTTAGATGTTTAATCTATATTATAATCTACTTGGAGACCAAATTTTACATTTTTTGGAATTTTTTTACTATATATTAAGATGGTTTGAAAACTGCTGTTTTCAGTAAATTTCTGCAACGTTAAAAACAGCGGTTTTCAAACCATCTTAATATATAGTAAAAAAATTCCAAAAAATGTAAAATTTGGTCTCCAAGTAGATTATAATATAGATTAAACATCTAACGGTTTGAATTTGTTGTTTGGACATCACAAAACAGTAAAAGGGGCGGCAGCACCTCCGGTTAAAATGCTGCCGGCAGCAAATTAGCCGGACCCTATATATATATATATATATATATATATATTATATGACACTACATTTATTTAAATATTTGCAATAAAAAGTTTCTGAATGGTCTTAAAAAGACAATTTTAAAACCGAGCTTATGAAAATTTTGAGGAGGAGAAATGTGGAAATGACCACAAAGTAGCTGTTTTATCGCTTTGAAAGTGTTTTGCTCTACTCATCCAACAAAATGAAATAATATATAATAATGACAAAGTACTTAGTGAAAAAATTAAATATGTTGTTTACACTTGAACTAGGTTAATAATTCAGTTTTATAAACACTTAATTGATGACTAAACTGTTCGCATTAGGGGTGAAAACAGATCGGATACGAAGTGGATAGTGGTAAAACCATATTTGTATTCATTTTTTTCGAATACGGATCGGATATTAGATGAATACGGATCATATATTTATTAAAAATATATAAATATTATAAAAAATACTAAAGTTCATAGTATTTATCTAATTATAATGGTGAATAAGATAATTATTTTCATAATATATTAAACTATATGGTATATATATATATTGTTTGGATACGGATAATTAAAACTTAAAACCATATTTGTATCCGTATTCACACTGATATTCGGATACGGAAATCCATATCTAATTTTTGAATACATATCGGATATTATCCACTCCTTTTTTACCCCTAGTTCTCATATTTCACTAAATTAATTTGATGCATAATGTATATGAGGAGGGATCCAATTACACCTTTTTTGGTGACACATCATGACACCGTTTTTTTTATAGGTCAATTTTGCGATTTCAAAATCCAAACAGTCGATCCGAACCGTTCAACATGATCACCATATTAAAATGTGCTTGGAGATCAAATTTTACATTTTTTTGAATTTTTTTACTATTTATTAAGATGGTTACAAAATCACTATTTTTCAATGGTCTGAAAACAACGATTTTGTAACCATCTTAATAAATAGTAAAAAAATTCAAAAAAATGTAAAATTTGATCTCCAAGCACATTTTAATATATCCATCATGTTGAACGGTTTGGATCGACTATTTGGACTTTAAAAATGGTAGGTAGTCAAAGTGTGTCACTAAAAAAAGGTGTAATTTGATCCCTCCTCAATGTATATAAAGCTATAGAGTATTTTAACAAACATATGATGTTGGTATCACAACAATCAGTTAAGTTTGATTGTTATATATATCATTCTAGAATTGAAATACTATTTACAATCAAATGTTCAACTCCAAAGGGAAAAAAAAAAGGAAAAATCTTCAACGTCTAAATAATCATGATGATTGGTCAAACTGTTATTAACATCCAAAAAATAAAATTATAAGTAGCTTCCTCATTTTAAAATTGACTGGTTGATCAGTTGTATCATTCTTTGATTGTAATTAAAATAATTCTCGGATTAATTGTATCAACTTTAATTTGATGCACAAAGTGTGATAACAGTTTCACAAGTTATTGAAGTTGTCAAATAAATATCTCAAGGAGACAAAATTGCATTAGATTACTTGCAAACATTATATGCATTCTGTCCCTCTCCATGAACTTTCGGAAGTTCTTAGAATGTCTTAGAATTAATGTCTAAGAGAGGGACGGGACCCCTAGACATGAACTTTTTTAGGGGCCCATTTTTTTAGGAAGAGAAAAGGTTGGGTCGGTTTGTCATTTTACAATCTTCAAGAAAAGAGGAGAAGATCACATTTAAAATTGTATTTTAAGTGGTAAAAACCCACTTTAGATGAAAGATCTGAAGTAAAAGTGACCCGCAATTACCATCATATGATCATAGAAATTAATGCGTCGGTGATCCTCGTAAAAATCCACTTTAGCAAACCAATTAAAATCTATAAAAAGTAAAGTAATTTCACTCACTCATGTTTTTTTAAGATTTGGTGTTATAAGATTAGCACTAGTGGATTGGATAGACGATGAAAGTAAGATTGTAAATATAAGTAAAAATTGCAAGTAGAATTTTTTTTTCTAAAATAAAAGGACGACTTGATCAAATTTGTTAATCACATTTGGCAGCATTAAGTTAGAAAATTAAGGTTTATCTGCTTTGTTGTTATCGTTGTCTATTTGTTGGTAAGTGGAGAATTTTTCTCTTTTCTTTTTGAGAATAAAGCTAGCTAGCTATTCTTAGCCCTTTGTTTTGTTTTGTTTTTTTCTTGTCATAGGAAAAGACAGGAGATCTAGGCATTTGTTAAACTTAATAACGTGCCTGTGCCTTACTAGTCATGATTAGCTCATCATGTATTGCCTTGCTAATCATGATTAGCTCACTATAGGCAAACTATTTCAATGAATATACCTTCATGTTCATAGATGCTTTCAACAAATTTTAAGCACAACAATCTCCACATAAGCACAAATTTGTTTTCTTTCAATCTTCTCTATCGGCAGTCTTAAAATTTTCCTTGTATATTCATTTGAACAATAAAATGCAAAAAGAAATAATTCTGAGTCCAGTAGTATAAATCACTTAAATTAATACAATTTTCCTATACAATTACATTCCGTGTTTCGATCTAAAGCTTCCACAATAACGGAGGTCTATTATTTACTAAAAATTCAAAGCCAAGTAATTTATGAAACACTCAGATTGCATTACTCTGTTGATACTAAGTCTGACCTGTCCTGTTTTGTTATCGCCTCTGGAAATTTAGATTCTTGATCGCAAAGGCAAACACCACCGCGAATATGACCGAGAATCCAACCACCATAATTGCAACCACGCCCAAAAATTCATGGTGAAACCCGTAATGATCCTCCAAGAAGGTTTTAATAGTTGTTGAACTGACACCGTCAGAAAGTAACATGGGTTGATCCAAATCTCCAAATTGGGATGCGAGAAGGCCATATAGGGTCCAGGATATTGGATTGGCCCAATAATACCACCTCCACCACCCCGGCAACGACTGGAATTCATCGAAAATAGATATCATAAGGCATTGTGCGAAAAAAGGACTTTGCATTCATGTTTTGAGGAAAATTTGGAATGTTATTTTCTTGGTCTCACATTTGCCGATACCTGTCCCCATTCTAAATATATGTATAGATTAACTAATTCTATAGACATCATTATAATTTAGAAACTATATTTATCAAAAATTGTAAAATTGCTACGAGGAAAGTTTCTAAGATGTTCCTTCTAGCAGATTTCCAAATCAAAAGAAACTTCTCTTAAATATTGGTAAACAAGTGTTACTGTGTTAAATACTAAACACAGACAAGTTTAAATCTCTGTGTACCTTGTGGGAGATCATAAACCCGCTAAAGAGATTCCAGAGAGTGTAGAACGGTGCAGCTATTATCGGTGCAACATTATGATTAGGTGTGATGGCAGTTGTCATCATTCCAAAAAAGGTGAAGTACAACAGCGTGAAATACATGAAGAACTGGTACCAAAGAAATTTGGATACCGTCCATTCAAATGAACCTAGGCTATAGAATATCGTGCCATAAATGAGAGTTTGTACAAGCACATATGGGAACTCAATTGAAACCTGCTCACAAGAGAAAAAATACAGAAGAATATACTTAAATACATTACATACTATAGATTACACCAGTGCATTTATGTTTAAGAAAGTGTGAAGGTATGGTGTTCCTCATTGTACATTCTAACAAAATGTACTCTTTCTTGAGATTATCTTTTTGATCCATAATCAGTTATACCACCATTTCAAACTGAGTATACCTTTTCTGACATGTCAGGGACAGGTTTGGGTATGTAGTGTAATCACTATTCATATGGTGGCACTAATGGAACTATGTTATATTAAATTTGAACATATAATGCAATGCAGTATACAATTCCAATAAATTTAATATGTAACACATTACTACTATTCTTTAACACATATGAATGGTAAAACAAACCAAATTATGTGTCTTATGGCATTTTGATTCCAAAACAGGAATGAGATGAAACAGATTCAAACCAGGGAGAAAGCAAAGGGAAGTGCAGAGTACATCCCAGCAGCTCTTTCTCGGTACGAGACAAATCTCTCAATTGAAATGACAGGTTGAACTGACGTGGCATTTGTAATGCCTATAAATAACACAGCAGCGTACATGGAACCCATTGCATTTAATATATCTTGTTGGGTCCCCCTGTCAGGTTGAAAAAAGAATTACATTTCTTTTCGGTTTTCCCTATGTTAAAATTTACAAAACAAACTGATGTTTTGAGAAACTAAAGAAACATACGAGCCTCATACAAAGACTTATCTTGACTTATCAATATTTTATAAATAAGGAAATGAATATTAGAAAACAAAAGGCTTTTCAAGCAATAATTAAAACAGAAAATTACTTTAAAATGTCAGGAACCAAGTGTACAAACTTTCAAAAGATTTTGACAAAATATTCAACATTTAGATCTTAGATATTGTTCTTATGCTATATTAATTTGAAATCAAAGGCTCATAAATCATACATAATGCTGGGAATTTCTCATAACACCATTAAAAACATTTTAACTAAAGAAGCATACCTTCTAGAACCAAATTTCCAACAGATGGTGCCAAACATAAATGAAATAACCACAGTGTAAAAGAAGCGAACAGCAGTATATTGTGGGTTTCTCCAGTATGATAAATTCTGCTTCCATAGACATGCAACATATTGGTTGAAAAATGACTGTGCATATTTTGTAGGAAATGTAAGCTCTTTTGAATCACCCGTAGATTTGCTTAAATTATCAATCATCTCCTTGTTCATCCTGAGAAAAGACCATGTATTAGAAAACTTTCTATCTGAGATTATGATGAAAGCCCTTCATCCATAATGATAATTTAATAGCAACTGATTTACTTGAATGCATAAAATAAATGATTTACTTGAATAATTTGGATTTCCGATAATACTCGGCAAAGTCTACACCAAGTTGATGTTCCACCACAGGACTTGTCACCTCCAGCATCCATGCAGCAGGGTTATAACCATCTATTATCTTTGCCACTCCTGGAATTGCCTGTTCATACAAAAATGATGAATAGTTCTATAGGACAAATTTCCCAAGCAGCCGCAATATCTCAAAATTTCATGTGAAATTGATTGAGCAGCGTTGTAATTTCAAGAGTTCAAATTGCATGGTTTATAAAAGATAATGAAATAGCACCTCAAAGAACTCGACTAAAGTACGTGATTTGGGGCCTAAAGCACCAGCATATATAAGCTGCCCTCCACGCTTCATGAACAAAAGCTGACATATAATTCAAATTGTTCAAAAGAGTTGGCATTTTAGAATTGAAAAAATTACAAAAAAAAGTTAGCCTCTTATAAAAAAATTGGTTTACAAAGAGTAAATACCTCATCAAATGATTCAAAAATGTCAATGCTCGGCTGGTGAATGGTGCAGACTATGGTACGACCCGTATTTACAATATTCCTCACAGTTCGCATGACAATAGCTGCTGACCTGGCATCTAGTCCAGAAGTCGGCTCGTCCATGAAAACAATAGAAGGGTTCGCCACGAGCTCAACTGCTATCGTCAGCCTCTTGCGCTGTTCAGTCGATAACCCGTTGACACCAGGTAGGCCCACAAGGGCCCCGCTTAACTTGCTTAGCTCCACTAGCTCCATCACCTCTTCTACAAAAGCCTAAAAAGTAGAAAATATATATTACAGATTAACAATACGAAAATTTAAGAGGAAACATTGTAAGTGACACCCAACATGTTACTCTGCTTGCAAATGACAAATGATACCTTACATTTCTTATACTTGCAAATAACACAAATCATTCTCTATGATGTTGAAGATATATCACAACCTTTTTTGCTAGTGCCATAGAAAATTTGAAAAAGCCATATTAGGTTAATTTAGACAGTTGTCCCCCACCTTTAATGAATATGTTGGTTAAATTGTTGGGTATTTCTAACAAATATATAAATATTCTTTTGGCAAAAGTGTATATCTTTTCCTCAAAATTGCTAAATCATACCTTTCGTGTAGGATTGTCCACATTAGAAGGCAATCGGAGAAAAGCCGAGTACAAAAGTGATTCAATAATAGTCATACATGGTGAATGCACATCAGTTTGCTCACAATAGCCCGAAATTCGCATAAAGGTCTCTTGGTTCTTTGGGTAGCCCGAAATTGTTATATCTCCCTCAATGAGTCCTCCAGTTTTTCTCCCAGCCAATACATCCATTAAGGTGGTTTTACCCGCCCCACTAACCCCCACAAGGGCTGTTAGTACACCAGGTCTAAATGCACCTGTCACATTTACTAGCAACTGAAGCTTGTCTTCTGCTATTCCTTTGCTCTTCAATTCCTGAGAGTAAACTGGATAAGAATGAATAAACATGTAAAATGAAATTTTATTTTTTGTTAGATAGGGGGTCAAGGAAACATGTGAGTGTACTTACTGGAGGCACTTCTACATAGTAGTTGATGTTACTGAAGCACATACAAAGTGGCTGAAATGGTAACACCATACCCCTCTGTTCCTTAGTATTTGTTCCTGGCAAACAAGAGAAACTGTCAATACCATGTGAAAGATTTACATACCAGAAACATATTTTTTTTTTTTATGGTTAACGGCAATTGCCGGTAACATTTGTATTGATAAAAAAAAAAAAATTTTACAGGTTCCTAAATAATTGTAAAGCTTTATACATTGCCATCTCTAACTGATCAACCTTAATGAATAAACCTCCATAGCTCTATATACACTCAGAAACATATTTTTACAGTATACCTTCATATGAATCAGAGCGGAGATAGGATCTCAATTCCACAACAATTTTCTCGCCTTTCCTCCGTTTGTTCATTTCTCGAGCTTCATCTTTCGACACGACGGCTTGTTGGGTGCCAATAGCTACATAAATATTGTTTAAAAAAAAATACTTTTAACATAAAAATAGTTGTTGGGTGCCAATAAAAGTTGGTCTTTTTTTATTGATGACGGAATGAAATATAATGATCAGGAGCTTACGGTTGAGATATGCCAAGAACAAGGTAAATAGAAAGTTGAATATAACTGTGTAGCCAAACAAGGCACCGAGCCCAATCCAGTACCAGTATCCTTCAGTTGATAAACCAAAATCTTTCAAGATCACCTCGCCTAATGGACTGCCAACGCTCGTAACATTCTACAGTAAAATGAATGAATGAAGTGAGATGTATGCTATGAGAAAAACAAACTAATTTTTTTTGCCTGAACGCCAATATTACCTTTCCCCAAGAATGTCCAAGAAATTCATTAACAGAAATTGCATTTTGTGCATACATCATTGGAGAAATCCAGTAACCCCAAATCCACCAAACAGGTATGCTCTCTAACAAAAGCAAAGGTAAAACAATAACTTGAGTTACTATGTACGGAAAATCATGTTATAATAACATATTTCATCTCTACACACCGGAACCAAGCAAGTATTAGATTATTAATTTTAGCATATCTATTGCTAATTTCGACGAACTTGTTTGTTTCTTTGAGAAAATATTCACTTTACAATTAGTATTTGGAACAAATCATTTGGACAGGCTTTCTTATTTACAGAAGTTCATTTCAATACAAAAGATCAACTTTATCAAGAGAAGATTGAGGTACCTTTAGAAATTATGAAACCACCCAAAATCATGACAACCAACAATGCAAAAGATCCAAATGTGTTTGCAACTATCATATTCCGACCCAACGAAGCGATCACTCTGAAAAGCGCCAGTGACATTTGGTGCAAAAAGAAAAGCAGTAGAAACTGTGCAAGAAATCTGCATTTCACACAATGGGACGACGTTACTGACAATTAAATAATAATAAGCCATAGTGAAATTAACTTCACATCTTCACCGTATTTATGCCCTCGATGACTTTAGTAGCCTTTCAAGACTACAGGAGAAAAAAAAATAAAGACCTGGTTCATGGCCTAGCCAGATTCTTCCTTTTTCTGGGAAATTTGAAGGACAAGGTGTTTTGTGATGTTTCAGTGAAGAAAAAGAATATCAGATTACAAACATATACCTCGAAAACTGCGGGTCATAGCCAACAACATAATAAGTGACCGAAACCCACATCGCGGATTCAATTACAGAAGTAGGGATGCTCAAGAGCCATGAAGGGAGTGTATAAGCCCAAGAGGGGTAAAAATGTAAATCTCTATGCTTGTAAAGCACAGGGAGTTTGGTCACTAGCAAGGATACTTCGGTAAATCCATTAAACAATATCATAACTATGGCAAAGTATAGTGCTCCGAGGTAGACAATCCCATCATCTACAGTGTTGTGATGCATAGTCGATCGGAAAAACACTGTCATGGTTATAAGTGCAACAAGCAGAAGCTGCAACAAAATTAAGAGAATAACAAGTCAGATGACTCCCGGTATTGAATTAAGTCGCTCCAAAATGCAACCAATGTACCCCTTTTACCAATCATATATTTTCCTTATTTTTCTTTTCTAGAATCATTTTGTATTGTGAGATTTCAATTTTATCTTCTACATTATTATCGACGCCTTTTTTAATAATTTATTTTGGTTTAAGGTTTTGATACTGTTAGTTTCAACGCAAAAACCATGCAGCCTATAAATAAAGTTAAGTAGTCCTTTAAGGTTTACTTGATTAACACCAAGAGGTACTTTGAAATGATTTCCTATTAGACACTAAAACTGGAAAGCGTCGGGATCAATACCTGAATGAATTTGAATACATAGATGAACAGGTTTCTCTTCATAAGTAAAAGCTGCCATGAGAAGTTTGATTTGAGAAGCTCAAGCCGACCAACTCCATAATTAGAAGTTGAAAGAGGTGATGGGTTGTTTTTCTCTTTGAATGTGACAGCCAGCTCCTCTGTCAGCCTTTTGCCAACACTAAACAATTTGAACGCCTTCGCAAATTTGGAGACAGGTACAAAATTGTATGGTAGGTCATACATGTACCAATACTGCTGCTGGTCTTTCTTAGACAAGACCTACAAGAAAAATAACACTCTGATGTGTAGAAATAAAAAGGGTGATCAAACCAATTGAACAAGATTATTTGCAAACAACTCCAACCATTGTAGTTTTTTATGGCAGCCAACATGTCCTGTGTTTGCCATTTACCCCCAACAATTTTAGGTTTTGAAACCAATATTGGAGGCTTAGAACTTCAAACCTACTTTTTAAAGTAACAACAAAATCACTAAATTGCTCCGACTTACTCAAATTTTTTTTTAAATAATAGCCCTGTTAATCCTGGAATCCATTTCCTTTTAGATGCCTGTTGCGAGAATTGAACCTCTGCCGCTCCCAAAGAGGCGAGGCCTATCACCATTCATACTAGACATACAGTTCGGCTTTTTTAACTTTCTAACTCAACAATTATTTTCATAAATAGGTGATTAATATGTAATGTAATATCCAGATCAATTGGCTTGACTTTATTTTAAATTTGAGCCTGCACAAAAAGGACAAAAAAGTACGAGCCACCATATTTTGGTTCAATGTTTGAGGGATATACCTTCATTCCAACAATCTAATGGTTTCTTTTTGTATTCAATTTCTGAAAACGGTGCTATCATTTAAAAAAAATTCCCAACGGAAGGTGAATTAATAGGGGGTATAAGAACAGTAACAGTATGAACTATGAACCCGATGGTATCTACTAGCTTACTATTAACTATCAAGTAATTCCATTACCTCTTGCAGGAAATCAGCCACATTCTTTCTTGCAGGGCACTTGAACCCCATGGAGGCGAAGAACTCAACAGCTGACCCGCGGGGCCCCTGATAAACAATCTGGCCTTCAGCTATGAGAATGACATCATCAAATAGCTCATATGTCTCTGGAGCCGGCTGTAAGAGCGAAACAATTGTGGTCCCATCAAGTGCATGTGTCGAGTGCCGTAAATATTTGATGATTTGGTAAGTTGTTGCACTATCGAGGCCAGTTGATATCTCATCCATGAACAATACTCTGGCTGCCCCTACAAGGAGTTCACCTGAAAAGAATATAGAAGTACCAAAACTAGTGAGTAATAATACCAGTATGTACCAGACAAACTTTTGGGTGACCCAGCCCAGACCCAAAACGGATAGACTGACCTATAAAATTTGCAGGCCAGGTCCTCAGAATTTGATTACACATGACCTCATCCAGCTTTGTACTGTTTTTAATTTTTTGGTTTAAGAAAATAGAAGAAGACCAAAAGTCCAAACTAGCCCAGAATTTTTATAAATAAAAAAAAAAAACAAAGTCCAATAAGACTCGAGAACTCGGATGCTGACTTGCTGAATTGACCGGACACGGTAACAGAGCTGTTTCATGATAATTGCTGGCCAGACCATCTTGAAAGTCGTGCTTCAATATTGATTTTCCTCGAAAAAGTAACATATATGCAAATGTGGGAGAAACCTGTTGTGAGACGCTTTTTCTGACCGCCAGAGATACCTTTTATCATCTCATCTCCAACAGGGGTGTCGGCACAGACATCCAGCCCTAAAATCTTGGCTAGGTGAAAACTCAGGAATTTAGACTATTTGAATGTATAAAAGAAAAAAATTATGAGAGAGTAAATAGTAGGCCTAATTTTAATGAGCAAATACCTTCATTATGTATTCTGCCACCAGGTTGGTCTGCTTACCCTCAAGAGCTAATGCCTGAAGGAAAAAGAAAAAAAGAAAGAGGGAAATTCAAGCAAGTTTATAATTATGGCCTTAGAGACTAAAAAAACAAATAAATAAAACATTGTAGAGGCAAATAACACACCTTCATGAATATATCAAGATCCCCGTCAGGCTTTATCCCGGCATTCTTCTCTCTCCTGAGAAGCTCCATAAGCATTTCTGTTTATCGACTTGTGTCATAATTCAGTATTTTAAAATGACAACAAACCAGATTCTTCAGTTACAGCTTAAAAACTGAAATATAAGCACTACAAAATCAACATATTATTACTTTCAAAACTTATGATATCAAAGCCCAAATATATCCAATTAGGCACTAACCCCATCATTACCAGTCACTTGTTGAAGCAAAGCCAAGTCAGAAGAATTAAAAAAAGAAGATCAACAAACCATTAGTCAAGACAGTACCATAATCTACAACTGTCAAAAACAAACTTACCATATTGAATCCTGACACCTTGACACCTTCCTGCAAAATTGAGAGTTTCTCTTACAGTCATCTCAGCAGCATGCCAGTCTTGCTGGCTGACATAAGCTGATGTCCTCTGGGGCACGAATTCTGTCATCTTGTGCCCGTTATATGTTATAATGCCTGACATCTGTTATAATATATGGTTATATTAATAAGTAAAACAAGTTTGTAATTTCTTATAATATCGGAGTCGGAGGTAGGTGGTTACAGTATGATAAGTTAGCATGTGTTTTTTGTGAGTGGTCTATATAGAGGAGGTCCATCCGAAAAATACGGTACAACTGCACAGTTGTATATTGAAGGTCTAAAATTTGATATAGATAAAAGAAAACAAGACAAAAAAAATTAATGTCCTGTAAAAGTACACCTTCAAACCAGATGCAAGCCTTCCAGCAAGAGCCAGAAGCAAGGTTGTCTTGCCGGAGCTTGGGGGCCCCAGTAGCAGTGTCATTCTGTGACGACAATTGTAAAATTTAGTATCACATATAGCCTAACAGGTTATGTTTGTTGACCAAAGTTCAATAAAAATGGTTAATTGAGTAACACCTAGATGGTCGGATTATGCCGCTGATGTCATCCAAAATTGGTAGCTTTGTTCTTCTTCCCGGGAAGAATCTCAAATGCCTCAGAAAAGCCTTGAAAAAACAGATAGTTTCATCAAAATTCTACTGAACATAATAGGTGACTTAAATTTGAAAAGATAAATTGGGGTTGATGAAATTACCTCGCTCATGTTGCAAATGAAATTGGGAATTGTAGGTAATGCCCGGCTGCCAACATGGACGTATGCATCTACTTTTAGGCCCTTAAATCTCACTTCAATCTTTGGAAATTCAAGCTGAACACTGCTCATACAATAAATAAGAAAAGTTGCTTTAAGCAATAATATTGCAAGGTGCTTATTTAAAAGTTAGAACCCACAAAAAAAGGAAAGATTAATATAGAATTCAGCAAGACAGAAATGAAACTCACGCATCAAATCTCTCACGAATTCTCTGAAAGAAATTCTCAGCATCCTCGGAATCACCCAACAAACGGTCAATGAGACCAGTGCGGTCCCCACGCGTCAATCTCGCCACATCCACCTCAGCAAACGAACCCTCAGCTTCACCACCACCAACTGGACATCCAGCGGCTTCTATCCTCCTGAGGAGGCCACGGCGGGCCCGGGTGATGGTCGGAAGGCGCTGAATCGCGGCCCATCGCAAGGCCTCCTCCTCATTGTCGACGGCGTGGTCCCGGTACGAACTCGACCGAGAGAATGCCAATTCGCCTGAAGCTGAACTCCACATTTCATGAAGAATGGGTTGGCTTCGCTGGGAGTGTAGCTGTACTACTAGCAAGGTTATTATTATTAATTTAGCGAGAGTGTGAGCTGGATCTCATCTACCGACTTTAGTGGCTACTGGTGGGAAGGGGAGGAGACTTTAATGCCAATTTGAGCAGTGAGCCTGTGAGTACAGATGGAGGGAGGGAGGGAGGGAGAGATTAGAAGGTTAAAAGCTGAAGCGCGGGTTTAAGGAGGGTATTAAAAGAGATGTCAGATTTTCTGTTCAATGTTTGTGGTACCCGTCGTGTAGCAGGTCGTCCTTATGAGAATAGAATGATTTGCCAGAAGAATTCAAGTATACGATTGGTGTAAGAGAAGATTGAATCAAAAGTTGAGGCTACAAGTAAGGTAAGAAGCAGGGTATATTATGTATGAATTCATGTCACGTGGATTGCGAGCTGTCACACTATTCAATTTGTGGGGCATGAGCCGAAAATTGGGCAGCAGTTAAAGCTCGCTCGACAGTTAATAACTCTACTTCGGAATTCATGCTTAATTATGCAATTTACATAGTAGATAACTACGCCACGGTGATATATAAGCGTATATTTGGTTGAGTAAGAATAAATTCAAACTTCTTATCTTATTAGAACAGGTTATTCTTAAAAAATTTAAAATTTAACTATTTTAATAAAATAAACAATAGCTATTCTTGACTTGACTATTCTAACTATTCTTATTTTACAATCAAACATACTCTGAAATTGACTTGACTATTCTAGCTATTCTTATTTTACAACCAAACATACTAAATGTTTCAGATTTGACAACCTACATCGGATTATATCATATCATAGGAAGGCGCGCACCCCATCATATTATATCAATGACACTTTTAGTATTATTTTTTAACCCAAAGGGTTCAATTTGAAAATGATAATGAAAGATTCCGACTCTGCTGCTTTTCTGATCTGAACCATTTAAAATTTTCCATTCGCGTATCTTGATAAAGTAACTTTTTCATACACAAATCTCAACAAATTTGAATAGCTCGGATCGGAAAAGCAGAAAGGTGTTTTTCTTATCTGAGTTGGTTCCATGAAAGAGTAGATAGGGTAGGGAACAATGTTAGGCTTGTCTAGGTGAGGATTGATGTTTTACAAGAAATTAATATCCCATGTGATATCTATCTATCTAAAGTAGTAAAGTGCAAATAGAAATCCAAGGACAATTGAAGTTAAGGGACGCAACATGTAACAATAATGAAAGCAAGCGATGGTTTTAATTTGTTATTAATTGGAAACCTAGCTTTGTTAGGTTAGGTTAAGTGCAAATAGATTCCCACCAAACAAAGCGCGCCATTAATAGCAAATGCCCCATCCTCTGTTCTACTTCCCCTGCATTCCCTGCTATTAAGTTTAAGAAATTCTCATACTATGTTAAATAACTAGTCACTGACAATATATATATATGCTGGTTGCTGGGTATCAGTATTTTCAATTCACATATTAACGAAATAAAAATTCAACACTACTATGGTTTAAGTTTAACCAAGGCATCAACACTTCCTTTACAAATAGAAACTGTAATAAATATGATAATTAACTCATCAATGCAATTGGGTTGGATAACAGAGGATGCATGGATGGTCATGGTCTGCTACTCTGCTCTCTGCTGCATATCTGGAGCCTTAAATTAAATACCATCACAGATTACAGATACATACACTATACTGACAAGTGGGATCACAAAATATCAGATATTTTAATGACTCGCCACACCAAAGTATTCTTCTTCGTTTCACATAAAATAAAAAGATGACTTACTTTTGAGTTTTGAACCTTATGAGATGAGAGGTTAGATAGAGTTAGGGGCAAATGGGGCAATAGACATTGAATTCAACACCATTCCATCTTCCACCCTCTTTTTACTGCTACCATTAATGACCATGTTTCTTCAATTTTATTACATTTTGCTTTGTATTAAATGCATTCCTTATCTCCATCGTCCATCACTAGTTCACTACGGACTTCCAAAAAATTGACTTGTTACTGTTCCCTTTTTTTGTTGCCACTTAGTTGTTGGGACATACTCCAATTAGATTTAATCATGCTCAAATGTTTCAATTTTTGGGAAGTTGATGAAGCAAAAAATAAGAAAATTCTCTTTTGTTTTTGTTTTATGGACAAAACAGCTTGGATTCATTGCACACAAAAGGGAAAGATATTGATAGTGGTGTTTTAATTTCGTACAACACAAAAAAATAATATAATTAAAATAAGGATAAAGATTTTTTCTCCCGACTTCTATCCCCCATTCATCCCCCAATCATTAATTATCTAGGGGACCACAACTTCAAACACAAAAAGACAAAAAAAACGTGTATCAATCATTAATTACATAGGGGACCGCTTATATTTGAAATTTTTTACAACTGACGCGCAAGTATTCATATATAATACATCAAGTATTCATATGTAATACACTAAGTATTCATATCTAAGATATCAAGTATTTAAAAAAAAACTGGACATATCACTTACCTATCTTTTACACGTTTTTAGAGGTGTTTTTTTTTTTCTCCGTTTACTCTAATCAATATTTCTTACAATCTGTGAAGAATTTTGCAATCTAAAATCACAAACGTCTTCTACGCAATTTTATCTTTCAAATGAGACCCATGATGAAATACTTTTGAGTTATCCATCGCACAAGTATTCATACCTCGTAAAATTATTTATATCTCGTCATGCAAGTATTCATACCACGTCGAGCAAATATTCATACCTTGTCGAACAAGTATTCATACCTAAGATAGAGTGTACTGGACACTTCTAGTGATTGAGTGGTAATGAAATTTCAATCGGTAAAAAATGAGTGAATGATGTGTCCAGTTTTTTATTTGTGAAATACTGTTGAGGTATGAATACTTGCTCAATGAGGTATGAATACTTGAATAACGAGGTATGAATACTTGTGCAACGGAGAACTCGAAAGTATGTCATCATGGATCTCATTTGAAAGAGAAAATTATGTAAAAGACGTTCGTGGTTTTAGATTTGCAAAATTCCTAACAGATTGTCAAAAATATTGGTTAGAGTGAACGGAGAAAAAATCTCACATCTAAAAACGTGTAAAAGATGAGTGAATGATGTGTCCAGTTTTTTTTAAATACTTGATATCTTAGATATGAATACTTGATGTATTAGATATGAATACTTGTACTCGCCGCGATAATGACGCGTTTTGTTTTGTCTTTTAGCACTGAAATTTGTGGTCCCCTCTTAATTAGCAGTCAACAAAGACAGTTATTGACTGGGGGATGAATAGGGGATAGGAGCTGGGATAGTTAGTCGGTCCCTTAAAATAAAAGGTGGAGTTAACCTCTTAATTTACATTTAAAGAGTCAAATGAGAAGTAAAATAAAAGTAAGATGAACTAAGAGGTGAGTTAATCCGGAGTAAGTTATTCTAACTCTTGAGATGAATTAATTTACTTTGGTCCACACTTACTTCAGTTGTAAGGGCCAGTATCATGTCTTATTTCTCAACATTTTACTATTAATTTAATCTATGACTTAAACTATCTAACAAGTTGTAAAATATGAAGAGTAAAATGAAGTAAGCAATTTAATCATCATTAACTTTACTCCATAATCAAACATGACCATGTATATTTGCCCCACAAAAGTTGTATGTGACCGTATTTCTAATCACTTGCTTTTGAGTTTTTGAGTTACAGAGTATGTGCACTCGGATCCATTAAATAATGTGATGTTTGCATATTGTGTACTGACCCGCTACACCAATTGTCGTTTAAAAAGTGGCATACAAAACTCTCTAGTATAGTATTTGTATCGAATTTTTTTTACCATCTTTTCAAAAATAATAAACATAATTAACAGAATATTCGTAAAATTATATTTTTATCAGGGACGTAGATCTAAATTGCGCCCCATCTTATAAGGAGACACATATTAAATACTAGTATTATGCTCGTGCGTTGCAACGGAGATATATTACAATAGGAAAAAAATCTCATACAAAATGACATATTTTCAGAAAAGAAAAAATAAACGAATGAAAGATTAATTATTCAATAATATCCATGAATAATATTAAATTAGATTGATTTTAAATTAAATTATTTTCAAAAAGCCAATTACTATAAGAAAAAAAGAAATATTTAGTTGCTACAATTAGAAACATATAATAAAACAAAATAAACATGGAACTCTAGATTTTCAAAAGAACATAGGCATTGACATACAATTTATGTTTTTCTTTACTCGAAAACATATAAATTGTTTTTGTACATAAATAAATATACATAGCTTGCATAATTTGAATATCTAGGAACTAAAAATATAATATACCTATTAAAACAAAATAGAAAACACAATATACACCATCTTTTATCACTAAAATAGAGTGAAGGGATTGTCTCTGTCTAAAATATTTTGTGTCGCAATATAATTATAAACGAAACACTCTTATCTAAACTAAAATACGAAACATGAATCCGACTTAAGCGGTGTTTTCCGAAAATATTGTGTCCCTATATAATTATTCTCGTAATTATATAGGTAAAGAATATGTACAATTACATGACTCATGTGCATCGAGGATCCGAAAATGGAAGCTTAATGGAAGCTTTCCTGATAAAATGACATATTTTATCAGGAAAGCTACCTAAAATGGAAGCTTAATTTCCTTTCAACTAAAAAGCATCAACTTGCGAAAGAGGGAAAGTAGACAAGATTAAAGGCAGTTAGTTGTAGATAGTAGATGAAATTGCAATTAAAGCTTAATGGAATTGGAGGGATATTTTTTTACTTAATATTTCATTTTATGAGACAGCACAGCACAGCACCTATTTTGTAATTTCTTCTTCACCCACCGAGCAAACATAAATTCTTCAACTGCTGTACGTTTAGAATGAGATAAAACTTTTAATTGTAGCATTCTTTTGAGCTGTCCTTTATGTTAATATATAATATGAGGGCGAGTTTTGCATTTTTTTTTTATGTTAATATATAATATTGGGTTGTTTAAGCTTAAGATAATCTAGTTGGAAATTAATATATATCCTGATATATATGGGCCTGATAAAATTCTTCACCAAAAGCCACCAAGCCCAATCAATATACGAACAATCTTCTCACATTACCTTTTCTTATGGTTATTAATCTAGTTGGAATAACATAATACCACTTTCAGCTCTTATTATTACTGAATGAAAAGGACTAAAAACCATCTGCTTATTATTAGTTGACAATACTTGGGCCTTTACCAGACCAAATGTTGAATTAACCTACCTTCCTTCAGAAACTATTATTTGTTACCCTTACCCATCTATGATCTATACCATTCCTTCTGTAACAAGTTGTTCCAAACCCCTTTTCAACCTCTCAGCTGCAACCTCACAATCCCCTTCCTTGAGACCACCAAACGATATGCGAACGTACCCAGGCCCGCCACTGGCACATCCAGGAATTACAACTACCCCATGCTTGTATACAAGCCACTTGACCACCTCAAAATCATCACGATACTTATCCGGCAATTTCGCCCACAGGTAAATTGCCCCTTCCCCTCCTTTCACTGCACCTTCACCAAGAGGTGAAAGAGCTTTCATCAGTATCTCCCGGTTTTTAACCAGGTGCTGTACACGCTCTTGAATCCAGCCAGGGCCCACCTGCAAGGAGTAGAGAGCGAGTTTCTGGCCGATGATGGAAGCACATATTGGGATGTTGTCTTGTACTTTGAGGAGCTGCTCCGCAAATCCATCGGCCTCAGTTGGATATGCTATCTACAATTTCATTGACCTTTTGTGTTAAATTCCTTAATGAAGCAGGAATGTATAATGTTCTTTTCTTACTTGCACATACCCCCCTATGAATTCCATATGTTGAAATTAAAACCCATATGCTTATGCATTTGAACCCCTTAGGTTCAAAATAATATGAAAATGCTGCTTTAAAACCAAATTGATGTAAAACAAAAAAAAGAGTATCATTTAGAGATAGAGTTTAGGAAAGAAAAAAAAAGAAAGAAAGAAAGAAACTCTACTGCTATATGCACCAAGTTTTTGTTGCAGTCAGAAAGAGAAATGTTCAACATCAGAAATGCACTTACATATCCAACACGCCATCCCATCATTCCGTAGGCCTTAGAAAAGGAGAAGACATTGACAATATGACTGCCTTCTATGCAAGTATGCTTCAACCCGTCATACATGAAATACCTATAATTTATTTCTTTTAGAAGAAAGGAGGAATCATAGCATAAATTCTACTATAAAAAAAATCAAAGAAAACAGCAGTTTGAGAAAAACATCAAGCATACTCATATGTGTTGTCAACCACAAACCAAGACCCCGCTTCTTTGCATAGGTCCGACATCCTCTGCAATTAAAATGTACATGAGAAAAATAGTTCAAATAATCGTTGACACACACACACATTCACAGACAAGGGGAGACATATGCACACCTGAAGAATAGGTGGCAGGATGTATGTACCGGATGGATTCCCGGGATTTACCACCGTAACGAGCTTAGGCACTGGCTTGTTACCTTCCCCAGATAGTGTCTTCTCTAACCACTCTAATATATTTGACACAAGAACACATACAAAATATAAGGTTTGCCTTTTGCAAAAGCAACTTAAGATATCTTAATTTTATAATATTATATATCTTCACAGCAAGTCCACATAAGACTTGAAACCAAAATTAAATTATCTTGCCTTAATTTAATAATTAGGCTAAGGGGGTAAAATAAAAAGAAGGATTGTTGTAGTTCGGGGCAGTATTTGCCATTATGCTCTGTGGTGCAGGTGTGTCATATGCAAGTAACTCAAAATATGTAGGGTGCTGAGCACAGAATGAAATGCTGGGTGTATTTGCAATTGGTTTTTTGCAAAAAAAAAAAAAAAACTGAAATGTTTATCAAATTGACAAAATATAAGCAAAAAAAAATGAGAAGTCTAGAAACTTGCCCAAATCAGGGTGGAGCGTATGTGGGTCGGTGGGGCCCACAAGGATATCAGTGATGCCAGTCATTTGAAATGACATGTACGCATTGAAATAGTAAGGTGCAAACATGACCACAGAATCGCCAGGGTCACAAAGTGTAAGTACCAGATTCACAAAAGCCTGAGGATAAAAGAAATGTATATTAATGTATCAGACTTCTCTGTTTCAGAAGATTTTTTTTCAGTTTTCTTTGCCAGGCAACTACACCAATAACAAAACTAAGAGAAAAGATACCCAAAAAATAAAAAAAAATCAAACAAACACATGAAAAATAGTGGAGCATAGTCAACACTGAACTGGTACAGGCTAGTCTGGATGGTACATGACATTGTCACAATTCTATCACATAAAATTTACCTGATTTGCTCCAGCTGTCACCATGACTGATGACTTCTGTAGCTTGTTTTCCCTATGCAACTGCAAGCGAAATTCAAATTAAAAAAAATGAGCATATTTTGATGGTCAGAAAGATAATTTTTTCTTTTTAAAAAAAAAAGAGCATCTTTTGCAAAAAGAATCACCAAGGCACCGACTTTTCACTCAATTGCAAGTTGCAGCCAACATTTCTTTTGCAAACAACACCCAACCTGTAAGGGAATGACTTATATGATGCAGTATTCACTGGAACACTGGGTGCCCCGTATATATAAGAAATATGGAGGTTTAATTTGCAAATGTGATATAATATTGCAATTAAGATGCAAGCAAATATATTGAAGTAATATAGTATGAATTTAACAAGTTAATTACCTTCTCCACCAAGGCTTCCCTAAGTTCAGGAAGACCCTCGTCAGGACCATATTTACTGACCATTGGGTCCCACACCATCTCCTTAACCTTGTTTAGTGCTTCCTCTGGGGGTTGCCAATACACCACTCCCTTTGTCATAATTCATAAAAAACGACAAATTAAGTTTCAGACATGGACTAAAAGAATTTCTCAAAGATGTCATTGGATTATTAAAAGGTCTAAAAATGCTATCCTACACATGATAAAAATGTACTGTTCAGCAAAAAGTGTAAAACACACTAAACTCAACGACCAAAAAGAGGAATTGGTGATATAGATTTACCAAATACTAAAAAATGGTTGCATTTCCATTGTGTGAGCCTCTAAAGTTGGAGTCCCAATACAATACAATACAAAGTCAACTAGATTATTTAATGTAATTATAATTATAATTTATAAGAGAAGGAAGGGAAGGAGTAATGCAAAAATTTTACCTGTGCCAGAGACATGACATCTTTTGCACTTCGTACTAATCGCTGTATCTGAAACATCCAAATTTGAATCAGAAATACATTGCCAAATAAGATAATTCAAGAAATACAGGAAACAACATCGAAATGAAATTACCTCCACCATCACCGGCGTATCCGTCTCGATACACCTTTTCGCAAGCTTAGGACAGCTAGTCATTGACCCTGATCCTTTGGAAGAAGGCGACCTGGTTTTCTTCACAATTGAAACAAAGAAAGAACGAAAGAGAGAAAGAGAGAGAGAAGGGATCGCCAGAGGAGAGCAGCCTCTAACAACTCTTGCTACCAAACTCTGCGAATTTCAACAAATTAAATAGACCACAGACCACTGCTCTGCTCTTCCTTTGGGAAAATTATCATGTTTACCCTTCTAAAATTCACAAATTTACTCAATTTATTGACTTTTCCATTATAAAATGCCCATTTTATTCTTTATTCAAAAATAAAAATATGTATTTAATTATGTATATGCTAAGTATGTGTTAGAAATAGAGAGACGTATCATTATGAATTTTAGAGAGAGAATTACGTAATTTTGAAGTTTTGAGGGGTATACATGAAATCCCCCCTTGTTTAATAAATGATAATAATTATCTTTTTGTCCGTATGGATCTTTTCTTGTGTGGGTTTGCTTGCCTAATTGGTCTCCTCTCCTTGGACGACTCTATCCGAGGGAATCAGAGTAGGTCCGATGCCCATCGGACCTACCTTAGTTCGATGGTGTGATGACCATTCGATCTGCACCAAGATTCGTGTGCTATGCATCAAAATCCGTGCAAGTCTGTATCACTTTCCGTGCGCATAGATCTTGATGCTAATCGTACGGTCCTAGAGCTAATTGAACCTAAATGTAGGTCCGATGCCCATCGGACCTACTCCTATCCCAGAGAGAGTGTGTGAATTGAACTGTATTTCTGTGGGAGATCTAGTGTGGTTATCCGTGTGGTCTATGATGACTTCCCCAAAATATGTATCTTCACACGGATGTCTACGCAGATAATGGGGCAGAGAGTCTAATTCAGTGCCAACTGAAATTGGAATTTGCAATTTGATGCGGCTACGGGCTACCCCACAAGTTTTATTATTATTATTATTATTATTATTAAAGGAGGGCTCAAATGCCCCATTGCTTCATGTCCCAATCGTACTCCAACATTTTTATTTTCAATTTCAAAGTTCAAACAAAAGATCTGAACCGCTCAACATGATATCCACGTTAAAATATGATTGGAGACCAAATTTTATATATTTTGGAAAAAATTTACTATTTTTAAGATACGTACAAAATCACTGTTTTTAGATGGTCCACAATTTTGTGAAAAACAATGATTTTGTACCTATCTTAAAAAATAGTAAAAGATTTTCAAAAATATAAAATTTGGTCATCAATCATATTTTAACATGGATATCATGTTGAGCGGTTCAGATCTTTTGTTTGAATTTTGAAATTGAAGATCAAGATGTTGGAGTACTATTGGGGCATGAAGCAATGGGGAATTTGAGCCCTCCTCTTATTATTATTATCTTTTTTGAAATGGGGCACCCCATAATTAGTAATTCCAGGCTCTCTCGTATTCACATTTATTTCTCAAGGCTCTTTATCTATTTTATTTTATAAAAAAAACAACAGTTAAAGATTAAATTTCAAATTTGAAATTACAATATGTTACATTATTTTAAAATGTCAAATAGAAAATTAAGTTAAAAAAAATGGCTCAAACTATTTTTGAAGTTATCTTTTACAAGAATTTTTCTAATCATAAGCAATATATGGGTTCGCCTTAAATTGGAAATACAATATAGTACGAGGAGCAAAGTGTAAGAATTCAATTAGTGGAAGGCATGCAAAGAATCTAATTATAGATAATGAGTTGGCTTTTGGAATAGATTTGTAAAGGCAGAGTTGCTTAGCGGAGAGCGAACTAGTTAACAAATAAATTAAATAAATGAGATTACTTTTTGGAATAGATGACAAAAAGGACCCTACTTTGGCTTTGGGGCAGCTTTTGCTTTCTTCTAATCTCGTCTAAGCAAAAAGAAGATAGAATTCATCAAATTAAACATATACCTAATTTAAATTGAAGGATTAAAATGGAAAAATTGTAGTTTGGAAGTTCAATCTTTTTCAAAACTACTTTTAATATACTTTATCTTAGACATTAGCTTCAATATAAATGACAGAGATTTGAAATTCTATTTTTAGAAAGTTCATAAATACAAAAGAGAAGTATCTAACTTTGGTTTTAAAAACACATGATCTATGTGTGAGAAGTTATGGGTTCAAAATTCGGATGAAAAAAATTATTTATTGTAATAATAAGAGTATTAAATAATTTGGTGGATCTTTATTAAAAAAAAAGAAAAAGTAGTTTTATTTATAAAGTTTGGTACAGTTATTTTCAATATATTAATAGAGGGAGAAATTGGTAGCATAATGCGACCAACAATGTCGATTCCGAGGATTATTTGTTTGTTTTTTTCTCTGTCTCTTCTTGTTTGGTGGACAAGAAAGTGAAATATAATTAATAAGTTAATAAAGGAAAATCTGGTCGCATAATGCGTCCAATGTAGGTTAATCACGAGGACCCTTCATGTTTTCTTATTTATTTTTTCCTTTCTCTCTCTTCTTGTTTGGTATAGAAGAAACTGAAATATAATTGAGAGGGGATCCCATTACACCACTTTTAAGTTACCATAAAGTTATCCTCCTTATTTTTTTATATTTTCAAAGTTCAAATGATCGATCCAAACCGTTCAACATGATTATCGTGCTTGCAGATCAAATTTACATTTTTTTGAATTTTTTTACTATTTATTAAGATAGGTGCAAAATTCAATGGTCTGAATTTGACTAGTTTTTGTAAAATACTTAATAAATAGTAAAAAAAAAAATCAAAAAAATTTAAAATTTGATCTACAATCACATTTTATTTAGATAATCATGTTGAATAGTTTGGATCGACGATTAGGACTTTGAAAATGTAGAAAACGAGAAGGGTAACTTTGTGGTAATTCAAAAGTGGTGTAATCGGATCCCTCCTCTATAATTAATAGATGTTTTATTCGGGAAATAGTAGTTTAATAATTGTATAGAAGAAAGAAATAGCCACACTGTACTGTAGGACTTCAAAAATATTGTAAAATCAAATCTATATAGTATTTATGTAAATTTAATTTGAAGGATAAAAAAATAGAAAATTAGAGTTTGGAAGTTATATTTTTGTAGAACCATTTAATATAATTGGTCTTAGACATTACTTCTTATATAGAAAATTCTAATTTCAAATTCTATTTTTACTGTAATGTAATTAATAAATATTTTTCGGTCGATAGTAGTGTTTCATGACACCTATCAGTAATTTTTTAATCTATATGTGCGTAATAATCAAGGTTCTAAATAGCGTTTATAGCGTCGTAGCGAGAAGGCTAAAAAAAAAGCTATAGCGAATAGCGTTGTTATAGCGGAAGCTATTCCAAATAGCGTTTTTTTTTACATTTCGTTATTTAATATTTGTACTAAATATCAACATTATCTAAAGTCTCATAGAACAATAAATAATACCAAAGTAATTAAGAAATTATAATATTCATATTGAACCCGTACAAAGTCCAAATTGCAGTTCAAAATATCCATAGTAATATCATAAACTATCGATTTTTCCTATTAAAAATATCTTAAGCATCATGATTTATGACATAATCTATTTTTTTTCTATTCAAATTTTAATTTCGATTTGGACTTATTTTCTATTCAAATTTCAATTTATATTCCCAATTTCAAATTGATTTATCTAGCAAGTAGCAACAAATTCAATTTCAGTTTGAGATTTTTTTTATCTTTATTTAAAACTCATATAAATTGCATAAAAAAAAAACTCATATTGTATAGCGCAAATAGTGCAAATAGCGGACCGCTATAGCGCTGTAGCGGCCGTAGCGCAAATAGCACATTTTGATGTCATAGCGTAGCGTTTGGGGTCCAAAAGCGCTATAGCGCGCTATTTAGAACACTGGTAATAATACAAACTACTAAATTTAAAAAAATAGAGAAACTTTGAAAGTACATAGCGGTTTTAAAATCAATAACATATTGTATTGGTATTTTAATTTTTTATTCTGAGTTTGCATATATTACGCTTGATAATGCTAAGTTTAAAAATTAAAATTAATACTTAGGTGCTGAACAGAGGAGTTTAATAGCGTAGTGCAACCAACGTATGTTGGTCACGAGAAGCTGATTGGTCAAAATCAGAGCTAATAATACTTATTACTCTAATTGTCTACTTTATAATCGATTCACAAGCATATGAATCTACCGTGTAGTATAGATTGGAGTGTCGGTCCACAGGAAAAGTGTATCGAGAGATCTAACACTAATCAAATCTAGGTTTTGGGTTGGTTTGGTTGTTTGATTGTTTGTTTTGGTTGTTTGGTTTATTTGCAGGAGTAAATAAAACAGTAAATAAATGTTTTTTGTTAGGGGGGTCATTGGGTCCGGTTTAGTCGGTTTTGAACCGAACCGAATTAGTTTGGACTAAACGGTTCGGTTTGTTCGGTTTGAAAATTTCAAAGTCAAAATAATCGAACCGATCGAACTTTTATATATTAAGAATTTGGTCCAGACCGTCCCGATTTATTTCTTAATAGCCCGGTTTATTTCTTAATCAATTGCTTTAAATACTTTGGTTTATTTCTTAATATCCCGGTTTATTTCTTAATATACTTCGGTTTATTATAAATCAATTGCTTTAAATAAAAAATTAATATATTTTGGTTTGAACCGAACAAACCAAACAAACCGAAATAAAACTTTGGCTCAGTTCGGTTCGGTTGCAATGTTAAATCGGTTCGGTTCGGTTCTATTTTAGAAACCAAATTATTACTTAGGTTTGCCTAATTTGGTTCGGTTGAAACCGAACCGAACCGATGAACACCCCTAAATTTTGTATAAAAGATGAGCTCCTAGAGATAAGCTATCTATTCTTCTTACTCGTTTAATATAGTATCTGGTAACAAAAACAAACGTATGTGGTGCTGTTCACCCACCGCATGCAAGTGCTAAACCTGTCAATTATGGTTTCTAACTCTAATCGATGTCGCATGCGGTTCGGTCAGAACCGTGTGCGTCCTGTATTGGTATCAAATGCAAATTTGAGAGTTGATAATCCTATCCTAAGTGCTAATCACAGGTACACTATAGCACCCTAACTGAGAAGGACTGATAAGGGGATGATACCCTAACCTCACCCTAAACAATTGCATAAGGTTCAATGATAAGTCTCAACTACCAATACTAGAATGATTTAAGTTCACAGTTACGTCATTCCTTTATACCTTCCGTAGTTGAAATAACAGAGATTACCCACTATCAATCTATAGAACGCGACGTTCGTCTGCAGATCTATATTCCAATAAGTCTCTTACTGATGTCGAATCACAAGGGATCAACATGTACGTGTATTTCCCTTATTGGATCTCGGATAATTGTACCATATTCCTAACTGGTCAACCCTATATGCCTACCATAGTGTGTACATCACCATAGTCACGAGGTTAACACGCACCAATTAAGTAGTAATACAAAGAATAAAGTGCAGTAAGAATTCAGATCAAACGCAAATGATAAATATAAATAAAACCTCTAGATTAAATTCATAAGAATTCAAGATTACATGCCTTCACTCTATAAAGGTGTTGCTTAGACGCTTACGGCGAATTCAACAACAAAAGATATAATATATATGATTAAAGCAATAAAGAGAGATAGGAGGAATACACCTAGAGAATCTCTTTATCTCATACACGCCGTCTTCTTGTCTCGTACCTTCTCTTCTTCTAATGGAATTTCTGTTAGGTTTGGCTATTCTATATTGTATCTAATTAGTCAATTAGCCAACCCCTTGGAAGCCCTAGATCTACCCTATTTATATGTATTCTAAGTTTCTTGGGTCTGTTCAGATAAGAAGATGAGTTGTTATCCGTCCATCATGTGTTAGTGGGCTTAGTGGAACTTGGCTGCCAAGTTTAGTGCTGTAACTGCTCTCTCGGTTGCATGTGGTTGGATGTTCATCTGCATGTGACTCCTGCTCAGCGAGTTGCTCTCTATTTGGGATGCATCTTTATGCATTTGGCTGCCTCTAGTTGCATGCGGATGAAGGTCAACCGCATGCTGGAACCAGTTTGTCCAGAATGCTTCGTTTATGTCTGTTTTAGCTTCAAAAATACTAGAAAATCTGCATTTCTACAAAATTAAGAAAAATGACAAAAGTAATATGATTCTATCTAAATTAGACATTTACAATTCGATTGATCAAATTTTAGATCAAGTGATAGGAAAAATCACTACTTAATTAGTTCACCCGAGCGTTCATATTTTGTAAATTTTTTTCTCTTTCTCACTCTTCTTATTAAGTGCGCAAGACACAGAATGTGATTAATAAATAATTTTGTTCAATAAATACTACTACGCATGACACGTATCTATCTTTTTTTTTTTTTTTTTATAAAAATGACACGTATCCATCTTCTTTTTTAATATTTCAAGGCCACTAAATTAAGAAAAAAGAAAGAAAGAAAACTTCGATAGTGTGATTTTAAAATTAAGACCATATTATTATATTTGATGTCTTTTTTTTTTTCTAAATATATCAATTTGTTTGCATATATTATATTTGAAAACAGTAATAATTTATCTGAAATATTTCTTTGGTAGCTGAAAAATTGAAACTTCAAATTTGAATATGGATCCAAAAATTTTGGAAAAAAAATTGAAGGATATTTAATTATTACTATTTTAATGTCCCCGTCTCCCTTGGTGCACAAAATTGTTAGTATATCTGTCTTGTGCATTTATTAACGGTCCATTTATAACGTGGTGACAACTCAACACAGTATAGCTAGCTTCATCCAATATAGGTCAAACTTTCTTATCCGATAAACACGTTGAGAGTTAAAACATTAAAAGGGGAATTTCATGTACATTCCTCAAAAGTTTCAATATTATATATTTATCTCTCCAATAATTATATATTTATTCTTAAAAAATGTGGAAACTCACATATTTCTCCAATCTAACTCGATAACATATCAAATAACTCCAAAAGTAATTAAATAATATTTTTTTAAACTTTAAAATTAATTAATAATATATTGACCTCTTCGTTTCTGTCTTTTTAGTCCACCTGAGTTTTCTTCTATCTAAGACGTCAAATCTCTTACCTCTCTTTCTCCAAATGAAGATGGAAAAATTAAAGCAGTGAGGGCAAAATAATTTTAGGAGAGAGAGGCGACGAGGGAAGACGGAGAGAAATATGTGATTTGGCATGTTTGGAGAGAGAGACGGGAGTTTGGCGTCTTAAAGAAAAGAGAACTCAGGCAGACAAAGAGACAGAAACGAAAAACATAATGGTAAATATATTCTTAATTAATATTGTAAAATAAATTTTAAAGTTTTAAAAAATATTATTTAATTATTTTTGACGATATTTGATATGTTATAGAGTTCGATTGAACAAATACGTGAGTTTGTACAATTTTCAAGAATAAATATGTAATTATTGATTTTGGAGGGATAAAACGTAATATTGAAACTTTTGAGGGATACATGAAATTCTCCCTTAATATGTTGAGAGGAAATGCTAAATTTTGGCATAGAATCTAAAATGACATGTATAATTATGTTGCCTAACCTAAAATCTGAATCTGGCCAAATTAAAATATGATTTTTTTTCAATCAATTAATATAACAACAAATATTACTTAAACCTCTAACAAAAACACATTTCATAAACAAAAAGAAAGGCAAAATTAAAATAGTGATTAGAGTTTGACACCTTGTTCAAATATGCTGCAAGTGTAAAATATTACCCAAAAAGTTAGCTTACTTTTTTTGACTTGGTTGACTTCTTCAAATGGTGAAGTGGCTGTAAAAGTTTTAAATTTGAATAACAGAATGTTCAGTTAATTTTGTTATACCCATTATAACTTTTGAAATTACCTATTTCCTCATGAAATTTTCTTTAGCTATATCCTAATGGAAAAGTCACTTTATTAAAGTTTAAACCCTTTTAGTCTTCTGAGAAATTTAAGTCTCTCGGCCCGGTTCAGGCCAAGCCCAAAACAAACGTTAGACCGGGCCGGGTCGGTTTTTTTTTTTTTTTTTAACAGAGAAAACGAAGCGAAGCAAAGCAAGCGAACATGAATGGCATCGTTAGAAGAGCAAGAGAAGATAGTGGAAACCCTAACCAGCTCGAGGGGATGGCGATTTCGCGACCTAGTCGAGATTCGGTCTCTCATTCTCTCCCACGACCGTCCTTTTACAGTGGATTCGATCGAGGCTGAGCTCATGGCCATGGATTTGAGAGATTTTGGCGGCAAATCGCTCCCCGACCCATCTTCTCTTAACAAAATATCTAATCTCCAAGGTCCCTTAGTATTACAAGTACTGAGTTCTACTGATTATATGAAACTTTGTAGCAATAGTTTAATATTTGAAATATATCAAGTTCCTGTTGCACTTAAGCTTCAAATTTTATGATTCCATATGTTTCGGTGAACCTGTCACAATTGAACTTTAGTAGTTAAATTGATTTGCATATTAAGAAGGAAACAAGCCTCAGGAGGATCCAAAGGATTTCACTTGTGTTATAAAATTACTATAATTGTTAAATGAATTGTATAATTGTCTAAAGTTGTGAAATTGACAGGTTGTATCTACAAGGGATATATACCAGAGCAGCATAGAGGCTTCATTTAAAAATTCAAATCGCCGCCTGCTCCGATTTATTCTTACTGATGGCTACTCTGAAATCACTGCAATAGAGTACTCTGAAATCCTATCTATTACCCAAGAGATAGTACCTGGAACGAAGGTCTTATCTTTTTTTTTGATAGTTAAATAGGTTTCTTCTACATTTCTCGCATAATAAGTAAAACCCAGTTGTTAGGGTGCTATAATGATTTTTTGATATTGGTTAGATTCATTGACAATAGACTTGACAAGGTTTGTAATAACTATATGTGATGCTTAAATTTGAAATCTATAGCATCAATATTTTGAACAGATGCATGGTTTCAGTAATGGAATTGGTGGTGCAATAACTTATGTCCCTTGAATAGAAACATTTTCGTCCCTAACTTCACTAAAGCTCCCAATTTCTAAAGTGCAAATTACACAAGATTAAGCCAGCAGTTTATATGCTGGGTTCAAAGTTTGTAGGAACTTGCTAAAATTAGATTGCTTATGTTAATTTAATAAAGTTAGCGCAATTAGTCTTTATTTTGCTTGATGATTCTGGGGGATTGTTGTATGCAAATATTCCAAAAGATGGTGGGTGTTGATTGTGAATACGAGGGGGTGTTAATGTTATTTACAAAAGAGTAAAACATTTGAGTGTATTATTTGCAAATATCTGGCATTGACATACTTTGTTGATTTGCTGATTTTAAAACATCGGTTCTTTTAATTAGGCACGGTTAGAGAATAAAGTCCCTATTCACAGTGGAATTTTATGCCTGGGCCCTAAAACTTTTACCATAATGGGAGGCATAGTAGAAACACTGTTTGAAGAGTGGCAGATGAGTCAGAAATATTCTGGATTGTCTCGTACTGCTGTGAAATTATCTCCAAATGATGACGGGGAGGGCCCACCACCATTTGAGAAATTGCATGCTGAGTCAAACCGTCAGAATAAGATCCAACAATCTCATGGTATTGCATCTTCTTTTTTTTCTTTTCTGGAAGTATGGGAGACTTAAGGTCATACTCGTATGTTAAAAAGAATCCAAGGAATTAAAAAGAAAGGATTCTGTACCGTACTAGTTCAGAGCTACAGTCGTTCCCCATACCAGAAGTTATAAAGACTCCTAAACAAAACCTACAATATAAGAGGTATAGAATCAATCAGAGAAAACCAAAAACAGTGTTCATCCTCCTGAGACTGGTACCGAAACCTGATACCAGCCTGTCCTGATGGTATCATGACTTGTTGACATTTTACTTCCAATTTGGTAAATAACATTTAAGGATAGTCATAGTAATTTTATTTGGAATATTATAGGTAAGATGTTTGATTTTTGGGTATTACTAAAAGACACCCCAGCATGTGGTGGTATTTTATTTGAAGATTTTAGTTTTCTATTCCATTCCAAGGTCTCTTGCTGCTGCTGCTCTTGTTTTATTTTAATGTTATTTTATTTGCTTTGAACAAACCAAGCGTGAAGAATTTGTGAAAATTGGATGTGGTTGAAACCACACCAGGGCTATTTGCAAAATACTTTATTCAAAGAACAATACATGTACAAATTAGAACACTATAAAAATGGAGTCAAGGGGAGTATTTTTTAGTCATCTCCAACCTAAGAGAGTTTAAATTGGTGCTGATGAAGAGAGTTGGGTTTGTGTTCTGGGTCCAAAACACTTTTCCTTAATTGTGCAGTGTGGGAAAGGGTGGTTTGGTTCAAGCCTCTATTAGTTTCTGGAGGAGAAATAAAAATCTATGTAACCTAATACATGAAGATCGTAGTCAAATTTCTATTTGTACAATTGCAGATTCTAGTTTTGCGAAAGGTGAAAGCAGTCGTGGGAGGCAAGTAGCTGATGGTAAAAACAATTCTAAAGATGTTGCAACAGACAATATACCGGCAGAGTCAAAAAAGGATCCTCTCACTAGTGGAACTGAAGGAAGAAATAATGATGCAAGCACTAGACCAAAAGAAGGTTTGCATATATAATACTACATGAATTGTTTCTTTAAAAAGGGCAATATGCCGTTATACTATACATTAGACCCATGGAAAACAAGATTTAAGGGCAAAGAAAAGGGATTGTATCTACTTTTTCAAAAGTGTGAAATATTTGCCTAATCCAAAGTTCCGTTTTTGCTTAGAACCTCCAAAATTTTATTTAGTTCCCCACTTGTTGTGTCCCTGCATTCTTAACTCTTCATCCTTCAATGACTGGGTCAGATAGTGTATTGTAGACCTTTTGAGACAGACATAGGGTAATGTTAGTTTTGAGGTTTTGTAGACTTGGGTGTTTTTTGAACTTGTTTAAAATGATAAACTCAATCCAGACACAATGGAAATTCTGATAAACTTGTAAGTATTGTTGAATTTTTCAGCAATTGAAGTGGTCCCTGTACAAAACCAGGCCGCAGCACAAAAGTTGCTACAGAAAATGCAAGAACCAAATGAAGGCCGATATGGGAGGGGTGGTAGGCATAGAGGCAGAGGCAGAGACAGAGAGGAAGAGCATCCAGTTTTCACACTGGAAGAGTGGGAGAAGAGAAATTCCAGAAATGCCCCTGATACAAGCTGTGATGAGGAAATGGCAAGGCAGTTACAACAGCAGATGGATTTAGAAGACAACGAGGTCTATATTCTATTTGTTTTTTTTCTAAACTATGCTACATTGCTACCTGTAATGTGGGTTTTGATTCTCTTTACCAGCCATTTACCATATAATTAATATGGAATTTCGACCACGGTTCTGAAAATCGGAAACGGAAGCGGAATTGGTAAGTTGATAATGGAATTGGAATCGGCCGAGTCAACTTGGAAACTTGGATTTTTATAAAAAAGCTTGTTTAGTACTTGAGAAATAAAAATAAATTGTAAAATATAAAAACTACATTTTTACCTCACCGTGTAAGAAAATAATGTCTCTTCTTTGGACTGTTTTGGAAATATGTCAAACCAAAATCCCAAAGTCCCGCTTCATCTTTCGGCCCTCACTGCTCAACTCCCTTCTGCAAGTGATCCTGCACGCGAGCTACTCACTCAGTCCCCTCTCCTTCCTCTCCATCTTCATCTCTAGTAGTGAATAATTGGGAAGAATCGGTCCAACCCAGAGCAGAACTCGGTTGAACCAGCCGAGTCAAATCAATTCAACTGAGTTTTGATGCAAAAATCGTCAGCCGTGTAAATTGGGTATAAATTGGATCACCCCCGATTGATTCCGGTCTGACTCGGCCAGAGTCAACTCAGAATTGGCCAATTTTTGGAACCATGATTTCCACCTTCACTACGGTTTCAAACCCTTTTAGTTGTCTCCACTTTTTTCTGTGAGGGAGCTTTATATGGGGTCTGATAGTTAGCTTCAGAAGGTTAGTTTCATTCAACCAAAGTAAACAAAAAAAGAGAAGAAAAATCAATACTGGTTTAAAAAATATCTTGATGTTATCAGGGTAAGTACTGGTATACTGGTATGTTTAAGTACAGCAGCTGGTGTTATAGTAATTACGACTTGAATAATGAAATGGTTTATTTCCTACTGGTATGTATTGTATACCAGTTGCAAAAAAATATAATATTCTGAATGTGCAAATATTTAATATACAGGACATTGGAGCTGGGAGTTCAGAGGCAGAACAACTAAGAAATAGTATGTTCAGTTTCAGTGGAGGTGGGGAGAGCTATGAAGGGAGAGAAGATTTCAGAGGAAGGGGTAGAGGGAGAGGTCGGGGTCGGGGTAGAGGTCGAGGTAGAGGCAGGAGATAATGATTTTTTTTTTTTTTTCTCTTCTGAAAATTTCGGTTTGTAGTCGGATTGTAATGTGATCGTTTCCTTGTTGAGCTTGTAACGCAAAGTAGAAATAATAGTTTATGTTTTAGTTCTTTCCCAATGGGTTTAAATATGAGAAAGAATCTAGTGATTAATTGAACATTGAAGGTCACCATGGCGCTAATGTTTTCATATTTTTTAAATATGAAATAATCCGTTGTTTTTAAACATTGAAGGTCACCCAATAATAATTATTTTCTTTCTATTTTTTTTTTAAATAATAATATTTATTTCCTACAAAATTTGAACTCGGCACAGGAGCATCGTGATATAATATCTAGCCTGGCTCCTCTACAGCTCATATCTCTTGTACTCAACATAACAAATTGCTGTTATGTAAGAGGGTTCAAATGCCTCTATTTTTTGTGTCTCTACCATGCCTTCATTTTTAAAAGCTTTAATAACTCAAAATTTAAAACTTAAAAGTCAAAATAAAACCGTTGGATATGATCTACATCATTTTATCTATGTGCTCATAAAAAATTATCACATTTTGATTTTGTTTCTATGTGAATCAATAAGTTGAAAAATCAACGTCTAGAAATTATCCACATTAGTACGTTTTTTACAAGCTCCTGATGATAACCAAAACAAAATTGAAATGTCATAATTTTTTACACGTGCATAGATAAAACGATGTAGATCATATCCAACGGTTTTATTTTGAATTTTAACTTTTAAATTTTGAGTTATTAAAGTTTTTAAAAATGAAGACATGGTGGAGGCATTTGAACACTTCTCGTTATATAATTCCATAATCCAAACAATCATAAATTTATAATGTACAGAGAGAGACTCACTACACCTTTTGCTACAGAGGTATCTATACAAAGAGGTTCAGACTTAAATTGAAGAGGGCTGTAAGCATGAAAGCGAAGTAATTCCCTTCCATTTTTTTAGTTCACACTTTTTCCTCTCTTCGAAGTTCGAACGATGGATGGTTTTCAGATCCGTTTTTTCGTCTCCCTCGTGATCTCCGTTCTGATTGCCATGAGATCGGTACAGCGCAAATCCGTCGATTTCTCAGCGGTTTTTGTTGGTATACCAGTTTTTATCGCGCATATGATCGCCGGATACAGGTTTTTCTTACTGTTTTTTCTTGCTTTCATTTGGATTTCTAGTGGTTTCTCTTTTTCATGAGCGTGATTTGATTTGTGTATAATGTAAGGTTTGCCATTCTGGTGCTAGTGTTTTTCTTTACCTCATCCAAGGTTACTAGAGTAGGAGAGGAGAAGAAGAGGAGCATAGAAGCAGACTTCAAGAAAGGTGGACAGCGCAACTGGTGAGTTTTTCTGAGGTTTTTTTTTTTTTTTTGTTTAACTTCCTTTATTTCTTCATAATTAAGGTCATTTTGAGTGGGGTCGATAGTATCTAGTTCAGGGGTGTTGGTTTACTAATTTCATATAGTTCCAAGGCAATTATGCAAAAATTTTGTGGGGTCAATTAATCAAGAAATTCCACTCTATCTGTGGCTCCACCATAACCCTTTTGAACAAAAATTGGGGCAAACAAGCTAATTTCTTAGTTTCCCGAGGGATTTTGGTGAACTGGATATTTTTTCTTTGTCTTGAAACTACAATGCTTCTGTAATAGACTCTTTTCGGTAATTTTCTGAATAAAAAAGAAAGAATATAATATATCAGTTGAATCCATTTTGTATGGATTACTTCTACAGAATTTAATGCATAGATTATAAAAAAAAAAATACTGACAGGAAACAGGTATTAGCAAATAGTGGCATTGCAACAGTTTTAGCGATAATTATTGCATCTATTACTGGAGGAGAAGATAGGTGTTTAGATGCAAGCAATTCAAAACTAATAACTGGGCTTATAGGAGGTCTTGTCGGCCACTATGCATGCTCTAATGGGGACACTTGGTCATCAGAATTGGGGATCATTAGCAATTCCCAGCCACGCCTTATTACCACATTCAAGGTACACATTTTTGGTTGTATTCAATTATGATAAATCTTTTTTCATCCAATGCTGTAAACGAAAAGGTTTTATTTATTGTGCTAGAGAACTGTAATGTAATATGTATACCTTTGCAAAGCAAGACATAAATTGTGTGCCTTAGAAAACTTGTTAGATATCTGACAAAAAGCATATAAAACAATCGATGATAATGGGGCATTTTGGTCACCTTTTGAGGGAAAAAAAATCAATGG
Organism: Carex kokanica; assembly: GCA_025461125.1. Classification (NCBI taxonomy): domain Eukaryota; kingdom Viridiplantae; phylum Streptophyta; class Magnoliopsida; order Poales; family Cyperaceae; genus Carex; species Carex kokanica. Next base: position 442,313 of record JAJGRX010001428.1, read on the forward strand.
GGTATGGAGGTCTGAGAATATTTTATTTTTCTAATTTAATATAATGGAGTCTTTCTGGGAGAGCTTGAAATGATCCAATAGAAAATCCTGCAACTATGCAATATTAAAATCCTGGCACTGTGAAGTTAGGTTTATTTATAATGCCGGTGAGTTGAAATATCTTTATTGTTACTTGAGCAGAAAGTTAAAAAGGGAACAAATGGAGGAGTTACGATAAGTGGATTGGCCGCAGCTGCAGCTGCGGGGTGTGCAATTGGACTTGCATTTGTTGGTGTTGGATTTGTTACAACCAATTGTGAAGCCCGTGTGGCTCTAAGGCAAATGCTGATGATACCATTAGCTACTTTTTCAGGGTTGTTAGGTAGCCTTATTGATTCATTTTTGGGTGCAACTCTTCAGTACAGTGGCTACTGCAGTATGCGCAAAAAGGTACTGTTTATATCATTTTTTTAGCTTTGGTAGATCTTGATATTGGTACAATAAGAGTACTGAACTGACTGGCATGGCATTAATTTCCTAGTACATGCTGCTTCTTGTTGTTTAATTATAGGAATAATGCAATGAGTATACTGGTACTGGTACCTAGACCACGCATTAGTGTCAAAACCAGTATGGTACTAGCATATAAAAGTTAAGTGTAGCTGGTAGAATGAGATAGAAAATAAATTCTAAGCTCTTTTCCTGTTTCCATAGTATTAACTACTCTACTGGTACTGTACTGCATCTGATGGTTCTGTACCAGACTGCAGACTTGCTAGGTATTGTACCGAGCTGCATTGGACCTTTACTAAGTGCAGAGCTGAAAAGAAAACATACAAAAAAACTATGAGCAAAACTGATTGGTAATAATGAGATACTACTGTAAAGATAGTACTTGTGTTTATTTTATTTTATTTTTTTCACCAAAGGTTGTTGGAAAAGCCGGTCCCATGGTGGTCAAAATTTCAGGGAGAGAGATTCTGGATAATAATGGTGTCAATGTGGTGTCGATATTGTTAACGACAATACTTACAGGGATCTTGTGTACCTATATTTTCTGAGGTATCAGGATAGGTTTGTCCTACAGAGTAACTTCTATTTTCTTTTTCTTTGTTAAATTAGCTATAGATTTCTGTGCTAGTTGTTCAATTAATTTTATTGACTTCTCCTCCTAATAGTTATACACTCATTTTTTCTACACAGAACTAGTTTTTTTAACATGTTAGAGGGTTATAGATTGATATTCTTTAGTTTAAGTGGAAACAATTTACAGTGTATACAAAAGCAATGCAATCAATTTGAAATTTACTAAAATAGTTTATAGATTTTGAAGTTGATATTTTTTCCGCTCTTTTGTTTTAACCATCATCTAAATTTAGGCATGATTGTTTCAAGAGATGCTTTTGTTGGTTTTGAGAGAACATTTTGTTCATGGTCATAATTAATTGAAACATTCAAGTCCTACTGCCACAAATTTTCGGCTACCATATGAGTTTTTCTATTCTGAACATTTAAATCCAACTACCATATGAGTTTTTCTGAACTAACGATAATTTGTTTTAAAATGATAACCATAGTACAGTTTTCAAGCGCTTAAATTATAATCAGTTTTAATTTTTTTGTGGAGAGGCCTTCTATAGATCAGCTCCTCTTTTTCCACTTTTATAAGTAATATAATAACATATGAGGGTTCCAATATATTATGCTTCATCATACTTCATATTTTATATCTTTATTTTCAAAGTCTAAATTGTCAATCCCAACCGTTCAATACAATATCCATACTAAAATATACTTAAAGACCAAAATTTATAATTTTTGAAAAAAATTTACTATTTTTTTAGATAAGTACAAAATCATCGTTTTTGAACGGTAAAAAAAACAGCGATTTTGTACCTATTTTAAAAAATTATAAAATTTCATCCCCAAGTATATTTTATTATGGATATCATATTAAGCGGTTCGAATCGATAGTTTGAACTTTGCAAACAAAGATATAAAATACGAGGCATGACTCATGAGGTATTGGAACCCGCCTCATAACATATATAGGTCTGATTGACGTGTTTAAATATTGGGCTGCTAAATATCAACTTGATAAGTAGGCCTGCGTTGAGTTTTCGTTCCAAATTTTACTGAACCCAACAAAAATTGACAAATCCAATTCTCTGATTTGTTGTTGCAAGTTACTGGATTTTTTATGCAGATGACTTGACAATTTCTGCGACCATAGTGACAATATTCGCATTTTATTCGCGTTTAATTTGCGAATAATTCGTTTTTGTAGTGTTTCTGAACCGAATAGCGTATTATTCTTTGACCGAATAAAACGCGAATTTTATGAATTTTACGAATTATTCGCGTTTTTCTCGCATTTTGTTCGGAAAAAGGATTTGCCTTTCTCGCAGAGTCGCGTTTCCGAATGAATTTAACGTCTTCATTTATTAACACCCACGTGAAACGGTCCTTTCTGCATAGTGCGTTTGATAGCTGTTGCCAATTTTCTCATTTCAAATTTTATATGCTATCAGATGAAATGGATCCCATTCGTCAATACATCATATTTTTTATACTTTTTGACTATATTATACACTGTTGATCTTCTATGACAAATACAAACAGTATCTCGTATAGTAAATCATCGGTAATGAATTAAATATGCACTGACTGTCTCGTAATGTAATTCCAAATTATTCCCGAATCACGAATTTTTGACCTTGCTGATCCGAACCCGAATATTCATTTGTTACTATGATGGAAGGAAATACAAAGTACACATGTTGACGGCCGTTGGACAAGTGTTATAAGCATTATATAACGGACAGTTATTTATGATAAAAATATATTTGTGCCTGTTATAGATTTTTATTATGATAAAAAAAAAATCTTGCCTGTTATAGATTTTTATTATGAGAAGTGATATCCAACTCTCTGATTCCTGCCTATTAAAGATTTTTATTAAGATAATAAATTCTTCTTTGTATTAAGCTTTTTTTTTTTTGATGAAAAGTTTGTATTAAGCTTATATATAAATAACATCCACAACATTAATAGTACAAACATATAATAAGATATAGCAACATAAAAAGGTAAATATTTCTTGTATTCCATAATTACCATGTTTTATTTTCGGAAAAATAAATGTTATATTTAGATTAAAATATATTTTTAGAAAGTAGTGGGTGGTTAGAGTAGTGCTTTAAATACGTATGAAATTCTACAATTGATCAATTTTCAGAAATTCTGTCTCTCTACTAGTATTGCAATCCAAGTTTCCACCATTGATTGTATGCCATGAAAGCTACCACCATTTTTCATGGCAAGGGCAGTGAAAACAAAGAGCAGCAAGACCACATCTCTCGACTACTGTTAGACTGTCTAATGACAGTGATTAAATTAACCTCACCAAAGGATGCATGTCGATTTGCAGCAGTAAGCACCACCTTTCAATCAACGGCTGATTCGGACGATGTATGGCAAAGTTTCTTGCCTGCTGATCTCTCATCAGAGTTTCGATCGAATCTTTGATTGATTCGGGTACTTGGAGTCCTACGATCCTTTACCATGCAGAGATTGATGTCGAACAGCTACCCGTCTCAAAGAAGGAGCTTTACCTCCACCTTTGCCGCAATTGGATTCTTCTTTATGGCGGCACGAAGGCGATCTTATTTTATTGTATTTTTTCTCATTTCTTATAGTTATCCAAAGAAAAAATTATGTTCTTTCTCAGCTATTTCTCAAAAGTATCATAAGAAGTCAAGTGTTTCGTTGTTTTGAAAAGACAATATACTGTGAATTGATTCATCCCGCAACATTCATTTCGAAGAAAAGCCATAATTTCATATGCAGAACGGTCCACATGGAAAGCTATGTATTTATAATATGAGGAGGGATCCAATTACATCTTTTTTGGTGACACATCATGACACCGTTTTTTATATAGGTCAATTTTGCGATTTCAAAATCCAAACAGTCGATCCGAACCGTTCAACATGATCACAGTATTAAAATGTGCTTGGAGATCAAATTTTACATTTTTTTGAATTTTTTTACTATTTATTAAGATGGTTACAAAATCGCTGTTTTTCAATGGTCTGAAAACAACGATTTTTGTAACCATCTTAATAAATAGCAAAAAAATTCAAAAAAATGTAAAATTTGATCTCCAAGCACATTTTAATATATCCATCATGTTGAACGGTTTAAATCGACTATTTGGACTTTAAAAATAATAAGTGCCAAAATGTGTCATCAAAAAAGGTGTAATTGGAGCCCTCCTCTTATAATATATAGTACCTAATATTTGGACCGAACTAGAAGAAACAAAACAATCCGTTTGTACTTTATACATACCATATTGAATTTTGAATTTTCTATCATATTGTTTACTTTGTGTTTGCATTGTTGGTGGTAAAAAGAGTTTGAGGTTGGATTTGTTTACCCGAGCAAAGATAATACTGCTGCATAAACAAAGTCCATCAATAAAGGATCCGATAGAAACTCCAATAAAAATTAATGATCTAATATTTGTAGGCATTGAAGTAAGGCCTGTATGTTAAATCATGGGTCAGATTTGAGAAATCTATAGAAACATAGAGTATTATTCCCCCAAATTTTTTTTTTCTAATAGTTCATTTAGGGAACTAAATTTGCTGAGTTAATTTTTTATCTCCATTTCTTGTCCTTTCCATATTGATGCAATTGATTTCTAGTAGTAATAGAAATACTCATTATTAGTATCTTAGTTAGTTACCATATTTCCAAAAAAGATTCATTAAAATAACAGAATATTATTATTAGATATTTGTTTTATTCTATCATTTTTTAACTACATGCGTGCTAGCACGCTTCAATATATAATAGTATCGTGCATGTGCGTTGCAACGGAATATATAATAAGATAACAAAAATAAATTCTCATACAAAATGACAAATTTTCATAAAAAAACAAAATTAGAAATATATTATAGATTTATCACAGTAATATGTATAGAAATAAGGAAGTAGATAAATAAGAAAGTTAACAAAAAATTGATTTCCATTGTAGAAATAAGGAAGTAGATAAATAAGGAAGTGAACAAAAAATTGATTTCCATTGTGATTCGCCGTATAGAAATAAGGAAACAAATAAGGAATAATCATTTTAGAGTCAGTTCAATTGGAGAGGGAGAAATAAGGAAACAAATAAATAAGAAAATGGAAAATTATATCGCTAAATTTTAGAGTCTGTTTAATTTTAATTGTAACGCATCGTGTGGCGGTATGTGTGGCGAGTATGTTTGTAGCTAAATTTAAACTTCAACAAATAAAACATATGCATTTAATCAAAAGAAGATAAATTATGTGATTGGAGGGCTGAGATTAAATCTAAAAATTAATCTTTCAATCGTTGTCGTTGGCGGATCGGACATCCAACGTGCTTAATAATAGAATGGAGAAATGGAGATAACTGGAACCAATAATTTGAAATCATTAAAAAAATCACTTCAGCAATAATCATTTTTTTAAATGTGATTATTTTAATCAATTTACCTATTTATGTTAAGGAACCTTCATCTATTTAGGGTTTGTTCGGATGTAATGGAATTGTGCGGGATGGGATTGTACAGGATCGGGAACTCACTTTTTAATTTGCAAGAACCCATACTCAGGGGTATGTGATGAGTCCAAATTGAACTACTAACTTTCAGTATAAATTACTATACCTTTTAACCTTAATTCTACTTGCGTTCAGATCACAAATGCATGATCCTACCGTGTAGTATAATTAAGGTGTCGATCCACAGGGATAGTGTATTAAATATCTAACAATTTTCACTAGTCTAGGTTATAGGGGGTTTTAAAATAGGTTTTAAATAGGGTTAAGGTAGTACTCTTAAGGTTTATGTGGTGGCGCTAATTGTGCTAAGGTTTGGGTTAAACAATTAAATAGAGATTCTCTAGGGATCATGTGCTCTACGTCTAAATTATGCAAAATATAAATTTTGACGTTTTTCTACCCCACATGCAACACTGTCACTATCGCATGCGACATAAATTGTCCCACAACAACCCGTATGCGGTATTGTCACTACCCCGCAGGCTGGCTGGGTTTCTGCTTATGCGATTTGAAAGGTTTTCCGATCTTGTGATTGGCTTTTGGGCTATCAATTCTAAGTATCCTAGGTATGCAATTATCTTTCTCACACAAACACAATTGATCATCCCCTATTCTACCCCACAATTAAATATCCCAAAGACCCTACTGTTGTCCCTAAGGCACCACTAATTTACTTTAAAAATTGAAACTAAATGCAAATAAAGTAAATAGAAGAGTTTAGAGAAAATTGACACGCGGGATGTTAACGGAGTTCGGCAAAATGGCCTACGTCTCCGGCGCGTCGCAACCGCTTCTCGGTGCGCCTTTCTATTACCCAATAAGAAAGGTTATAACTTGTGAACCGGTGAGCCCTTACAACCAATGGGAAGTCACTCTGCCAACTAGAGTAGAGAACAAAGTCTCTAAGTCTATAATTTCAAAAGAAACACTCAAAGACTAACTCTAATCTAATCTAACTCAAGATTAGTGAAGTAGATTTGAGGTTGTGTGAAGGAATTTTGAAGTTTTAGCTCTCACAACAATGGAGGGAATATTGCACAGTAAAAACGCGGTTTTAAAAGCTGGGGGCGGCTAGTGTTTTTTAGGAGAAAACCTAATTACTCTATTTATAGAGGCAGCTTCGGAATGAGCAGTCTGCCTACAATCGTTACCAACGTTTGTCTAATCGTTACAACGATTAGTATTTTATATGCAATTAGGATTTCAGCCAAATTTGAGTTTCTGCGAGAATTTGACAATCGTTACAACTATTATATAATCGTTGGTAACTATTGTTCTCTGGAAATTCGATTTTCTGTGCAGCTTTTATAATCGTTACAACGATTATATAATCGTTGGTAACGATTGTTCCCTGTTTCAACATCAAATCTATTTTACCAAGTCTATAATTTTATAATTTGAATTCTTGATAAATGTCTTGATGATTTCTTCAGGTCAACTGATCCATATTGCAATTCCAATTATCTTGAACCTGTGAAATATCTTAACTCCAAGAAATTGTTAAATTCAATTATTGTATGTTTTGCAAATTAGTCAAATAGCATACTAAGAGTATTGCTTGCAACAACACCTACCTAATCTAGGTGTTTTCTAATATAATATAAATGTCCAATTTACGCTATCTTGCCAAGGGAGCCCACTGGGTTCTAACCCTAATCTTTGAACAGCTGCCAAGCCTCGTTAGCCGAAGTGTTACATATACTTACTTGCATTATCCCACTCACACCGGGATGCAACGAAATCATAAACCTATTGGTATGTGGAGGACATTGACATATAGTAGACAGAACTATGTATGCAAGGATTTAATAAAAAAAATTTAAATAATAAAGTAAACTCAAATCAACATAAACAAAACATAAATTTATATTAAAACATAACTTAGAATTCGAGTACAACCCTCACCCTAGAGATAAGAAGTTTAGCCTCTCATGGTCATGGCAAAATAAAAGTAATAAAATAAAGATATCATAAATTACAACCCAATTGAAGATGGATGAACATCTACCTCCTTAGATGACGCATTCTTCTCCAGCTTGACTTCCGATGGATACCCTTCTCTCTCTAAGTAACTCTCTAACCTAATCTAGCAATGAGGATTACTAATCTATATTTTATGGACTTAACACAATTAAACACGCACCCTAAAATCAATTACAAGAGGGGTATTTATAGTATTCCTAAATGAGAAATGAAGTAGGGGAAGTAGTGGAGGTAGAGCAAACTTGGAGTGCACTTCAAGTTTTCTCAGATGAAGCCAAAAATAGCTATGAAAGCTTGCCGCTGAAGCAATTGCGTCCTCCCAGAATATTTCTGCCGAAAATAGCATCAAGGGTAGAGATTTGATCAGAATCAAAATAGTCCACATATTGAGTCCACGGATCGTGCGGCATAGGGGAACCCGCATGACTTCCTGACTTAGCTGATTTTGTTGTGATTTCGCCATTTCGCATGTTGTGCACTTCGTGTGAGATGTTGCATGCTCCATGTGATGTCCTGTTTTGGTGTTATCTCCAGAAATCGCCTAAATTCGACACTTTTGCTCTGTTTTTTTTACTTAAATACGCAACTTTCTCAAAAACCTGCTGAAAAGATCTAAAAACACGTTTGCGGTAAATAAATTGGAAAAATGGGTACTTTGCATTCGTTTTTCGCCATTTTCGGAAGAAAAGATATGGATTTTCACTATATGTTTTGGCTTTATAAGTATGCACGGGAATGATTAAGGGAATTTGTTGAATGAGTATTCAGTTGTATTGTAGAATTAGTTGTGGGAAATTTTATTTTTCTTTTTAAAATATTTAATCTTAGCCATTTTTATTCAATGCATCTTCGTTTGTTTATTCTATCAAAGTTCTCTTCTTATTTAAGCTGGTACCCGTCATTCAGTACCAGTTTCCAATTTACCATATCGATTTGTAAACTATATCGGTTTTTAATTGTTCTAATTCTTAATTATTAAATTCAAAATCATGTGTCAGTAGTTATTCTTATTTTTTTTTTAATGAATGTGTACTTCATTGCGAATTTGAAAATAAATTAGTTTTTTCTTTTAGAACACTCGTCTCATCTTACACATTTTAATAACAAGTCTAATCAAATTCTAAACAACTTCTCATCTTACCCATCGATAACCTGAGTTGGCATAGCACATCGAAGTCAAACTTGAACTACACAAGCTTTATCTGAAGCAATGTTGTAAATAACGGTATGCACTCGTCAGACAGACATGGTATCGTCAAGCGATTAATCGGAAATAATAAAAAATAATCGGCCATAATGGAGAACAATCGGCCGATTAATTAGAAAAATTCGTGACAATTTGATCACCGCCAACGACTAATCAGCCAATTAATCAGTCTAAATAATTGTTTTTTACAACACTGATTGATCAAGTACAAATAGAGAATTCACAATTTCACATACCGCATACAAGCTTGCAAAAGAATGCAAACCACATGAATACATACACCCTTATTCAAATTGTTTAAATACTGACATTACCAAATAAATATAAATTTATGATACAACTTAACTGCAGCAACAAAGGCACTCGAGGCAACACTCGCACGTCTCAAAGCAGCAGAAGCAGCAGCAAAGTGCAAAAAGACTACACAGTTAAAAAAAAATATATATATATATATATATCAGAATATTTGATAAAAGTGTTATTGTAAGCAATCTTCTATGTTGTTTGACTAATTACAAAACATATAATTATTAAATTTTATAATTTCTCTGTTTTCAGATATATGCAAGTTTAGTTGTTACGAACGAAGGTCAAAGCAAATCGTTCCGTGACTTTCGAATGGTCCAGAATTTTTAGATCAAGTGATTTTCTAATTGTCTAAAAAAATAGTAAAAAAATTTCAAAAAATATAAAATTTCGTCTCCAAGTATATTTTCATATGATAATAATGTTGAGCGGTTCGGATCGACTATTTGAACTTTGAAGATGGAAATATGAATCCAATGCACGAAACGATCCGCACATTCCAAAGTACCATAGCCTCACTCATTATTGAATTTTACAGTTTCTCTGTTTGAGATATATGCAGGTTTAGTTGTTACAACCGAATGTTAAAGCAAGTCAACGATATATATCATGACAAGTTAGCGTAACAAGTCACGTCTGAAGGTCAAAGCAAGTCAATGTGCATATCATGACAAGTAAAATGTGACAAGCTGCACAAGATAATCTATTGCATGATCTCCTCGAGCTACAAAGAATGATTTGATACAAATGATCTGATGAAAGATCCACACACAAGTCATTTGGAATGTCGGATATTGATGAGATGTTGAATCATGAAGGTTACCGAAGATCATAGAGATCGAAATCATGAAGATTATGAAGATCATACTTTACCATTTTGTTTTATTATTTTTAATTTATGTCCAAAAATATGGTAAAGTAGATCTGAGGTTGCGACTGCCTGAGTCTAGTCGTTCCGTGGCTAGAAATTCAAATTCAAAATATAAATTAACCAAGTCAATCTAAGAACAAGCAAACCTAGCAAATTCTGATTCTGCAAATCTTGAGATTAGTGAAAATTCTAACATTATGGGTGTGACTCAAAACCCTATATTTGTTTCTCCATTTGAGATATTCAAAACTTCCATTATAAAAAGAGGGTCGGTTCATCCTCTAAAAATTACATAGAAGAATAGCCTTTGAGCCTCCACTTTAGAAATACTTTGAGGTTTAGCCAGTCCATTACAGCAACCTCAGATATACTCCACCTAAATTGATCAAAGTGAGATTAGAGTGAGAGTAGTGATTGTTTGGACTTAGAGCCATTGTTGCTCGCCTATTCCAAGCCATAGAGCTTGCTTCTTTCTTTGCGTTGTTGTGCTCATCTGTCGTTTGTGTGGATCGCAGGAGTGCTGTCTCGTACCGATCACAACTTGTATTCATTTCTTCATTGGATAATAGAAAGGCGCGCCTATTTAAGTTGCGTTGCCCCTGAGACGTAGATCTTTCAGTGGCCGAACCTCGTTACCAACTAATTTTTTAACTTGACCATTGATACTTGATAGAGATGTCATGCTTAAACCTGATACTTTTCTTGTTTGCAAAATTAATGGGGCTTTGATCCATTTTTAATTATTTATTTATATTAAAAAAAGAGAAGATACTGTAAATACTTTTTCCTTTATAATGAAACCACTACAAGATGCTTTGGTCCTTTATTTTAAAAAAAAAATGGCGGATTTTTATCATCCCTCTCGAATTGTTCTCCTATTTTATAAAACAGGTACTAGCAAGTAAGTTCACTTGCAATGGAGCTAACTAAGCAAAAATAATTGAAGGAAAGAAAGAGAAAGAGAAAGAGAAATTTATAACCAGGCATAGAGGCAGCCTCTCTCTTCGTGCCGCCTTTGCACGTGCTCTAAGTAGCCCATGTCCTGTCCACTTGCTGTTGGTGGATACATTTCCCCTCCTCTCCTCTCCTCTCCTCTTCTCAACTAAAACTAAACAAGATCAGAACCAGAGTAATGAAACAGAGAGAGAGAGAGAGAGAGAGAGGAAAGCTTGATTTTATACAAAAAAGATAATTCAACTGGTGTTTTATTCTGATTATACATACCCCTGGTCTTTGTACACCTGGATACTCACAATTTTTTATTAACTCAAAGGTGTGTGTGGTCAAGGTTCAGGAGATTAGTTTGGGAAGGAATATCCGGTTGTACCCGGGCCCACCAATGCTAGAGCATCAAGTCGATAAGATTCATCTCAGTTGTTTTCAAACTGGAGGAAGTTAATACCCAATGAATACAATAAAATTTTGACAGGAAATGTCCATTCTTTTCTCTAAATGGAGGAGTTAGTATGAGCTAGTAAGAATAACCGTCTGGTAACTGGCAGTTGTCGGTGGCGGTTCATGTAATTCATGAGGGCGATTAATTAATGCTTCAACTAAAAATGATTTATGTGGTAGCAAGTGTCACAAAGTCATGGTACAGGTACTACATAAATCATATCCACATAAAAAACGAAGAAAGAAAAATATATTTGAAGATTAAATTTTACTTTTTTTTATAACTTTTATTATTTTTTAGATAGATAGATAGAAAAACACTTAATCTAATATTTTTGGACTATTTAAAAATAAAATAGTGATTTTTACACATCTAAAACAATAGTAAAAAAGAATGTAAGTTTTGATCTTTTTTGATAGATAGACAATTCGGACTCATATTATGCATATTACCATTACCTCACTTTATTTTTCCTTTCTTTATTTGATGTATCAATTTCTAATTTTTTATTCTTTTGCGCACTTAAATTTGTTAGTGCTCAATTTTTCGGATTCAGATCAGCTGAAATCCGAGATCCATGAAGAATAACCCTAAAATCCCTGAAATTCGAGATTCGGCCGTCTAACTTTTTCTGTACACAAATCTCGAAACAGCTAATTTTTCTGTGTACGCATCTCGAAATTTCAGCAGATTTGAATCCCAATTTTCCGGCTTCAAAAAAATGAAGAAATTAATAGGTTAAAGGATACATGCTAATTGCTATGAAACAAGGAATTCATGCCGTTATTTTCCGTTTACATGCTTTCTTCATTTAAAATGTATTTATTTTGTCTAAAATATTAATTATATTTTTCATACAATTATTTTTGTATTATGCTACGGATTTTTTTACGTACCTATTTTTCGTCGTTCTTTATTATACATAATTTTAACGTTTTGAATTTTTTTTATTTGTTTTCAAACTTACCAAGTAAATTTTTTTTTTTGATAAAATTGTCTTATTTTAAAATTTATTTTTTAAGAAAAGTTCGAAAAATAGTCCAAGTGCCACTAAATTTTACCCAAAATAGTAGGATTTAAGTGACAAACCGGGGTGAAATGACCCATTTAAAGAAAAAAAAAATTGAGCTAATTTATACGATATTATTTTAGTACAAGTTGTTAAAAAAAAATAAAGAAAGTAGATATGAGTCCCATATTTTTATTATTCAGTGTGACTCTGCTTCCATCTTTGGCTAGATATGGAAATAAATCTGCTGCAATCCTCTGGGATCGCAGGGTCCCTGCGATTTCAATTTCAACCGTTCATATGTTTTGAGATTCGTGCACAAAAACTGGTTTCTCAAAAGATCCTGAGTTTTATCATTTGAACGGTTGGATTTAGAATCGCAGGGTCCTGCGATCCCTTAGAATCGCAGCAGATTCGGACCCATGAGATATAGATCATTTTTGCCTTCAATATATTTTGCTCATATTGTTGATATTGCACTGGTTGAAATGTATTTGGGTAGGTAGAACTAGAACTCTAGAAGAGGCATTTTCAAGCAACTTATTAAAAATACACCAAGGTCTCATTTAATTTTGTCTAGAAGCATAGAGTTTTTGGTACAATTAGAAATATGTGAAAATGGTTTGCCAACTTGCACCGCATAGGCTCAATATATAGACTATTTTTATAGACCTAAAATAGTTAATACAAATAAAAAAGAAGAAGTCATATTATCATCACAAGCAGAAGCAACAACATTTAAAAAAAATAAAAGATAATGTTACGTGATAAAGACATACGGAAAGAGTTGTTCATCAATCCCATTTTGGGGACCAAAATTATTTCATCAAATCATCTTACTAGAACTCCGAATCCATAATTACATAGATAAGACTCAGAAGTTCTATTATTATTATTTTTATAATGTATTAGGAAGTGAGAAAGTCATGATGATCTGATGTACAGTGAGAGCTATAACATGCGTTTGTTTAATTAGGAAGAAAGCAAATATCATTACAAGTTGACAGAGAAATGATAACAATAACACCACCATGCTACCTACGGGTTCATCTCAAACAAACAAAACAAAAACAAAAACACCACCATGCACACAATTTCTACTGCTAAACTCCACAGTTTAAACCATCCATTTTCAATGAATTTAACATTTTAGATACCAATTCACTAAGAATTAGCTATTTTCCACAGAAAACAGAACAAAAGAGTGGAAAATAAAGCTAAGCACAGAAAACCTAGTCGGCCTTGGATGTTGGATAACAAAACTGTGTGACCTATTTTTACAGAAACCACATAACAACCCACATCTACACATCATTTCTCGAGGCCGAATCAAGTCATAATCTGCCAAGTGGTTAAAAAAAAAAATACTCGCAACATGACAATAACAGAAATATTACTCTCCATCATGAATCAACTGTGCCAATCTCAGTCTTCTCCATGCTTTCCAAATTCATCATGGGAAAATCTGACCACTTTCTTGACAACCTCCCTACCTCCAACACAGACACACAGACAGAATAAAAGGAAAAAAAAAAAAAATCACAACCAATATTAGGGCAAAATCACCAGCGGCGCATCTACAATCATGTTTCGCATGAGGCAAAAGCCATCCACGCAACAAAACAGTATCCCTAAGCCACAAGAGGGGCAGCAGGAGTCACTGGTGGCAGGACCACAAAACCCAACTCAGAACCTATCCCTGGAGAAAAGGCACTGCTGCGAGTGCTGGTACCATCGGCAGTGCAATTCTCTAACCTCTCCCAAATGAGCCTTCGTCTCTCCTCAGTCGCGGCTTTCTTCTCCTCTTCCTCTGTAAAGCTGCTTTCACAAGCCAATAGCAGGTTCTCGTCCATCTCAAAGAACATCTTGCGTACATTCAAGGTGACGTTTAGCACTGACCGGTTCCAGTGCCACCTAGCATTCCTCTCAAGTGCTGGATAGATCAAAGGCAGGATCACCTGCCGGTTTTGTGAAATCATGTTCACTAAGTGGTCGTTGTTTGATAGAAATAACGCCCTCTCGGCTACCTGTCAAATTGAGGTAAAGCTCAGAAATTGTCTAATATAAATTAATGGGAGTTAGCATCCATGGACAGGATTATTCCAACTCAGAGGATAGATATAATCACTAGAGTCTTATAATCTTATTTCTATAGGCATCCAGCCATCTACATATTCAACTCCACACTATGTACCAAGCAAATGGTAACTCAAAAATTCATAGGCTGAATTACATATCAACGAGTTATGAATTATGCATTATGTAATAATAAATATATAAGGCAAATGCCATATTTTGAATATAAAATACGAAGGCAACTTTCTCATACAAACTTGCAAGCAAGGAAATTGATCAAGGTACAAACGGATATGTTTAAATGGGCCATGCAAAAGAGCATTTTTTTTATTGCTAAACTTAAATGTGTATGGTACTTCATGTTGTGTGATGGTATGCTAGAAAATATCTCAAACTAAATTTATAAATTAGACCTGATATGATTATTGGATACAATATTCTCATATTTTGAACTAAAATCCAACCCTCTTTGAGATTTTCCATATAGTAAGCTTCTAATTTTCAACAAGTCAGATTATGCTTATTTTTCATCTAGCCCACTCCTAACTACTGCTAATATCCTGTCTAAATTAAACATCAATAAACAAAAAGAGTGAGACTATGATACTTTGTAATGCACACATAGGTCCATGCTATGAATGCATATTTTTGTTTTTAAAGTTCAAACAGTCGATCCGAACCGTCCAACATGATCTTCAATGAAAGTGTACTTAAAGACAAAATATTATATTTTTTTAGAATATTTTTACAATCTTTATAGGTAGGTAGAAAATCACCTGATCTAAAGGACCATCTGAAAGCAGTGATCTTGTACCTATCTAAAAAAATAGTAAATTTTTTTTTAAAAAAATGTAAAAATTGATCTGTAAGTACAATTTTATATGAAAATCTTGTTGAGCAGTTTGGATCGACTGTTTGGAACTTTGAAAGCAGATATATGAATCTATAGTACGGAGTACGGACCAATCTACGCATTGCAAAGTACCATAGCCTCACTCAAACAAAAAAATATTTAGACATCTGTCGAGTTATAAAAGTTCGTTTAGTTAATATCATAGTCTGAGTACAACTCGGTCAATTATTAATTGGTTTAGTCTAAGCTCATAAAGAATGGATGTTATAAGAAAACACAACCACTGTCCTAGATACTGCAAAGCCCAAAAATTAAAAGGTAAAAAATTTGCAGAAGGTAAAAGAACCCCTCAGGTAAGGGCTCCAACGGTATCTTGAAATATCTTGCCCTGCATTCTTTAGTTTACTATAATAGCCTAATTTGGTCTAATACACGTCTACCTGACTTCACTAGAGCTTTTTCACTGCTTTGGAAAAAAATTGCTTCGACAATTTTCTATCTTAATCAAACCAATATATTTAAAAAAAAATGTACCTGAAAATGAGAGCTATTGAGACATTGCGCAAGCCTCCTGAACAACGGCACCATGCACTTCTGAAACTCAGGCATTTCAGTCGATTCCAAAACTTCCTCCAGTTCTCCCAAAAACATCATCTCCTTTTGGCTATTCGTAACCGGCCAATACTTCAACAACCCCCTTATTACCGTGCTCGCCAATTTTGGCTCCTTCTCAATAAATTGCATCACGCAATATGTCAGTTGCGGCAAGTATGTTCCCACCACCTTCGGCTTGTGCAGTGGTATCAGCGCCTTCCAGAGAAAAACCTTGTGCTCTTCCTTCAATGGTTTTGCAAACCCGCTTATCACGCTGCCGAAGACTTCTAGGAGCTCTGCTATGCCGTTGTGCCGTTCAGTTTCAAAAACGAACCGATAAAATATGTTGCTTACTTCTTTTCTTATGAATGGTCGGTGGGACATGAATTTTCCGTAGATTCGATGTAGGATTGTTTTTAGGCAATCCCTCTCTCTTGGATCCTCTGAGTCGAATAGGTCAAGTAGTTTTGACACAAACGAGTTGTCCATGTATTTTCTTGCAATTTTTGCATCGACTAGTGAAGAGGTTACGAACTTCAGTAGCAAGTCGTACACGACTTGGAGGTGGAACCATGATGGGTCAAATACCGGGTCATCTTCTTCCATCTCGGCACCACCGGTCGGGCCTGGTTTGGATCGGATTTTCGGGGGGAAAACCCGAAACAAATTTGTGGAGAACATTCTACAAAGTGCGATCATCATGGGCTCGGTTAATTGTTCGTTGCATGAGGTTAAGAACTCGACTACTTCAATCAGAGCTTGCCTTTTAAATTCTTTATCCTCTGAATAATCCTTTGTTCGGTCTGAGAAATCACATGTTATGCAGCAGAGATCTAATTTTTTGAGGAATAGTTCCTGCCTTTCCATCATTTGGGTATAGTTTGAAGTTGATTCGGTTTCGGTTGGGAGAACACTAGAAGGGGAGATGACCTTTAGTTTGTCAGATTTATCTAAAGATATGGCATTGTTGTTTGGTGAAGAATTTGATCCAACAGAGATGGACTTGGATGATTTCCAAGCCAATTTTACGAGAATGTGCTTCCACATGTCGATTTGGTTTGGTTCAGCAAAAATAACCTAGCACGATAAACCTTTCGTGTTCACCAATTCCATACATCTGAAATCAATACAAAAGATGCATTCTACCTTTTTCGATCTCTTTACCAATAAACGCAGAAATGTACCTCGAATGTGAGAATCAGCAATACATGACTGAAGAATTTAGGCAAATGTGCCTCGGATCTGCGATGATCGCTGAAATTTTATCACACTTTCTAGTCCCTACTCCCTACCGGGAGCTCCAAGTCGAAGGAATCGAGATCGAAACGGGAATGGTGAGATAGATAGATAGATCTATTAAAGGAGAGATTTGCGCGATTGGATTAGGGAGAGAGAGAGAGACTGGAGAGGTTTTTCCTTTTCTTTTCATTTCTTTGGAGAATGAATTTCGTTCACCCGCATTTGCCTCGGAGGTAACAGAATATTTCTGTTTAGATCAGGACCGTCCGATCAGAATTCGGGCGAATCCATCCCTTTACAGTTCGTGAGGATTATGATCGACGGTCTGGATCTAAACAGAAATATTCTGTTAACTTGGGTGATATGAATTCCTTTTTGTTTTGGTCCAATCCGTAAGACTCCAAGTGGAATCCAGTGAATCATCTCCAGTTTGATAGCTTCAATCATCTCCAGTCTGAATTAATTATATAAGAAACCAATCAAACCATAGATGCTTTTCAATGTGCTTGTCAATAAAAATACAAAACAAACAAACATTCCACATATAACATCTTAATCACCAGAATATGTCACAAAACAACATAAACAAACAAGCTAACAAAATCTAGAACATATCCTAAATGGCTGTGTCAAATAGACTAATACAATGAAAGATAAACAAATTAAAAATTAATTACATAAAAGATAGAGCTAATTGGGCTGCCAGCAAATAAAATAGTTCATAATTATAATAATTTCGAATCGATCAAACTCTATTTTTTTATTGATGAAATAACGTTACATTACGTACTTCTTTTTCCAAGTTGTTGTTTTTTAGCCGGTGACTTTAATGTCTATTAACAATTTAATTGATAAAAAAATATATTTACAACGAGTTAAATGACTCTAAGTCCTATATCTACATTTTTATTCTTACGAAATTCTCTTAATTAGATACTCAAAATTACTCTAATCACCCTTAATTCACTATCTAAATTTCTAAATCTACTCTTCTAATCTAACTTATATACACTCATAATCACTCTGATACCTTAATCCCCATATCGCTACAGACCAGATCCACTCTTTCGACCGCCGTCGCGCTCTGACGATCGGATCAACTCACTATCGCGCTCCGATCGAGATGAGAACTCTATACTCCGAGCTCTGACGATACCATACTCTCGGTTTCGATTAGCTCGACTCGGTTCCCTCCTCTCTCTTTTATTCTCATCTCCATTCAAAGAGGTAGAATCGAGCGCGAGAAGGAAAAATGATATATCGGAGATGAGATCTAGAAATAATGAATAGAACGGATGCGGTGTGAGGGGGGAGCGCTGTGGAATTCAGATCCAGTGAAGTAACCCAAAAATTGGGTTTTGGATCGGCACCGTCCGATTTGAATCCGTGACCACCTAACTAAAGTGGAGCGCACGCATCCCGAGAGATATTCGAATCCCGAGGTGATCTCGAGCGACGTATTCGATTCGGACGGTCCCGATCCAAAACCCAAAAATTGGGTTACTTTAGGGGATCCGGACCCGCGCTGTGACGGTCAAGTTGTGTTTTTTGATTGCACTCAATGTAGTTGAATTAAATCTACGATGTTTTAAATTAAGAGACCGACTAACTATCCCCTGGCTCCTATCCCTCATTCATCCCCCGGTCAATAACTGCCTTTGTTGACCGCTAATTAAGAGAGAACCACAAATTAAAGCGCTAAAAGACAAAACAAAATGCGTCATTATCGCGGCGAGTGCAAATATTCATATATAATACATCAAGTATTCATATCTAAGATATCAAGTATTAAAAAAAAACTGGACACATCACTCACCCATCTTTTACATATTTTTAGAGATAGTTTTTTTTCTCCGTTCACTCTAACCAATATTTCTGACAATCTGTGAGGAATTTTGCAAATCTAAAACCACGAACGTCTTCTACACAATTTTCTCTTTCAAATGAGATCCATGATGACATACTTTCGAGTTGTCCGTTGCACAAGTATTCATACCTCGTCATTCAAGTATTCATACCTCATCGAGCAAGTATTCATACCTCATCGGTATTTCACAAATAAAAAACTAGACACATCATTCACTCATTTTTTACCGATTGAACTTTCATTACCACTCAATCACTGGAAGTGTCCAGTACACTCTATCTTTCTCTTCGATTTCCTTGTCCGATCCAGCCCACTCAATCACTAGAAGTGTCCAGTACACTCAATCACTGGAAAAAAAAATGGGACACATGTAAAAGATAGGCGTGTGATATATCCAGTTTCATTTTCCGAAATACTTGATATCTTAGGTATGAATACTTGTTCGACGAGGTATGAATACTTGCTCAACGTGGTATGAATACTTGCACGACGAGATATAAATAATTTTACGAGGTATGAATACTTGCGTGACGGATAACTCAAAAGTACTTCATCATGGATCTCATTTGAAAAGAAAATTGCGTAGAAAACGTTTGTGATTTTAGATTCGCAAAATTCTTCACAGATTGTTAGAAATATTGGTTAGAGTGAACGGAGAAAAAAAAATCACCTCTAAAAATGTGTAAAAGATGGGTGAGTGATGTGTCCAGTTTTTTTTTAAATACTTGATATCCTAGGTATGAATATTTGGTGTATTATTTATGAATACTTGATGTATTATATATGAATACTTGTGCGCATTAGTTGTAAAAAATTTCAAATATAAGTGGTCCCGCCAGTTAATTAGCGATCCCCACGTAATTAATGATTGATGCGTGTTTTCTTTTGTCTTTTTATGCTTAAAATTGTGGTCCCCTAGATAATTAATGATTTGGAGATGAATGGGAGATAGGAGCCGGGGGAAAAAAATATTTTCCCTTAAATTAATTTCCATTGCTTTCGTTTGTTGAACTATTAAGTTGCTTGATTTATCAAAAGTAGTTTGTGTATGAATTAATTACCAATTACGGTTTAGCACTTTGATGGGAATGTTTTATTTTTTTTCTTTATTGTAGTAAGGCTTTTATGTGTGTTGCGTGTAAGCCATTTCTCTATTGTTTATTTTATACTTGATCACTTACATAATATAAAATAAAAACATATAATGTATGAATTTTTTTATGTGTACTTTGGAATGAATTTCATGTGAGCTAGGGATGTAAAAAAGAAAAAGAATCGTCAGCGACATGTTACGGCACGATACAACTCTCTCAATATATGTCTTCATTTGCGTGTCATAACCACTTTTCAAGAAAAAAATGACACGGAAACCGAATTGATCATGTTATTGAATGACATAGAATACAACACGACACGACACATGAACAAATGTGACTACGCTTAATCGGACGACATAAAATTTATATTATTATTTACCATTCAACAATTCAAATTTGGGACAATAAATTTATTTTTTTACACAGTTTTGTTACAACATTGTTTCTTAATTTACATTTTTTTTTCCACATTTTGACAATTTTTTCCTTTCATATTTTGTTTTACTTTTTTCGACGTACGCTCTATTATAATCAGTGTTCTAAATAGCGCGCTATAGCGTTTTTGGACCCCAAACGCTACGCTATGACATCAAAATGCGCTATTTGCGCTACGGCCGCTATAGCGGTCCGCTATTTGCGCTATTTGCGCTATACAATATGGGTTTTTTTTTTTTAAGCAATTTATATAGGTTTTAAATAAAGATAAAAAAAATCTCAAACCGAAATTGAATTTGTTGTTACTTGCTACAAATAAATCAATTTGAAATTGGGAATAGAAATAGAAATTTGAATAGAAAAAAAATCCAAACCGAAATTAAAATTTGATAGAAAAAAAAATAGATTATGTCATGAATCATGATACTTAAGATATTTTTAATAGGAAAAATCAATAGTTTATGATATTACTATGGATATTTTGAACTGCAATTTGGACTTTGTACGGGTTCAATATGAATATTATAATTTCTTAATTACTTTGGTGTTATTTATTGTTCTATGAGACTTTAGATAATGTTGATATTTAGTACAAATATTGAATATACGAAATGTTAAAAAAAAACGCTATTTGGAATAGCTTCCGCTATAGCGACGCTATTCGCTATAGCTTTTTTTTTAGCCTTCCCGCTACGACGCTATAAATGCTATTTAGAACCTTGATTATAATAGCACCAATTTGAAGTTTTTTTAATAAATATTACGATACATTAAATTTATTTTTTTAGCTATTAAGATTTTAGTGACAACATATTTTTGTTAAATTTGAAAATTATTTTCACAATGGAATTGTACATTGGTAAACTATATGGGGTTTAAAAGGCTGACCCCTTTTAAGTCTTATTAATAATTAATTAATTATGCTTATTTTATTGATAAATAATACTAGAAATTTTAACAATCAAATAATAATTTTTTGAGACATTTATAACCTTTCAAACTTCGTATGAAGCTTATACAACAAATGAACTGACTATCAATTATAATCAGTACACTTAGGGTATGTTTGGTTGTAAAACAAGAATAGCTAGAAGCCAAGTCAATAATAGCTATTGTTTGTCTTATTAGAATAGCCAAATCACAAAACCCTTAGGAATAACATATTCTAATAAGACAAAAGGTTTGGATTCACTATTCTAGCTATTCTAACTCAACCAAACACCGAATAGACTATTCCGAATAGCCTAACCTCAAAAATAGCCTATTCTCATTCCAACCAAACATACCCTACAAAATACCTATATATTTCCGAAATTTTTAAATATACCCTCAATAAAAAAAAAACCAAAAGACCACTATTTTTGTAAAATTTCATATTTACCCGGGTCGCCATTTATCGTTGCGGCCCAAAAAAACCCAAAAAAGTAAAATGTTTCGCTATTTTTAATTTATTTGTTTAATGATTTTCAAAAATAAAAAGAACAATTAATAATTTGAATATGTTAGAAAGAATATCAAACAAAATAGATAATAATCTTATAATTTAGATGTACTAGAAGGACTCCGAAACATTTTTCAGACAAGATTTCTTCCTGGCTGTAAAAAAATTAAACTATTTCTTTGTTACTAGACAAAAAAAAACTGCTTTGGATCTGAATTATTGATCTCGATTCAAAAGTCATTTCTAGTAAATAAAAAAATTATCGTAGTCCTTGTAGTACATTCAAATTCTAAGTTACTCCATTTATTTTGGAAAAAAAAAATTCCTCACCATCATTACAAAAGTCAAATCAAATACTTTTTTTTTTTAAATAGATGGAGTATCTTACAATTTGAATGTACTAGAAGGATCACGATAATTTTTTTATTTACCTATAAATGACTTTTGAACCGGGATGAATAATTCAGATCTAAATTTTTTTTATATTTTTTTTGGTAACACACCAAGAAAAAGATTAATTTTTTTTACAGCCGGAAAAAAATTTACCTGAAAAATGTTTCGGAGTCTTTGTAGTACATCTAAATTATAAGATGTTTTATCTATTTTGTTTGATATTCTTTCTAACATATTTATATTATTAATTATTCTTTCTATTTTTTATTTTAAAAACAGTGAAACATTTGAATTCTTTGAGTTTTTTTGGGTTTTTGCGGGGCTGTAACGGTAAATGGCGGCTCCAGTTTTGGAGACCGCCATTTGTTGTTGCGGCCCGGTAAATATCGAATTTTACATGTTAAGTGGTCTTTTGGTTAATTTTTTATTTTAGCAGGAGTATATTTAAAAATTTCGGTATATATTTATCATGACATTTCCTATAAGTGGTCGGAAGCATAGTAACATACGAATAATTCAGGTTCGGTTCGGCAAGGTCAAAAATTCGTGATTCGGGAATAATTCGGGTATAATTCGAGAATGATTCGGAATTACAATACGAGACCTCAGTGCATATTTAATTCTTTACTGATGATTTACTATACGAGATACTGCTTGTATTTGTCACAGAAAATCAATAATATTCAAAAAGTTGAGTAAAATGGAAAATTGGGCCTCTTCACGTGGATGGCTGGGACCTGGGAGCAATTGGGAGCAAGTCACGTGGGTGGGCAGGGTGGCTGGAGCTGTTTTCAGAACAAAAATTAACACTGTACGAGAAATTCAATTTTTTTTCCGAAAAAAAAGTGAAAAAACGCGTATTATTCGTAAAATTCGTTAAATTCGCGTTTTATTCGGTCAAAGGTTCGGTCAACGAATAATACGCCATTCGGTTCGGAAACACCCAAAAACGTTTTAAACGCGAATAAAACGCGAGTATTGTTACTATGGTCGGAAGTAGAGTCACAACTTTTTATTTACCGGGTCAATCTGACCTTATTCTTGGAGTTACCATTTATTTTTATCATTAAATGATAATAATTAAGGGTCTTTAATAACTGTATTAGTGTACCGGGAACATAATAATAACAATAATTTAATGCCATTTCGTTTGTTGACTCGGTCGACTCAATTTCATTCATTTTCATCAGTGACCTAGGCCTTGTTTTTATCTATAAATACAACCAAATAATGTGTTTGGAGCAATTAATCAAGAGAAAAATACAAGTAATAGTTAATCAAGTGAAAAACCAAGCGACTCTGTTATCATTATCAACTATCAACTATCAATATCTCCATTCCATTATTAAGCAGATTGGTCGTCCGATTAGCCAACGGTTACGATTGGAATATTAATTTTTGAATTTAATCTCAGCTCTCCAATCACATAATCTATCTTCTTTTGATTAAATGTATCTGTTTTATGTGTAGATTTAACTACAAACATACTCGCCACACATACCGCCACACGATGCGTTACAATTAAAATTAAACAGATTATAAATTTTAGCGATATAATTCTCCGTTTCCTTATTTATTTGTTTCTTTATCTCTCGCTCTTCAATTGAAATTTTCTATACGACAGATCACAATGCAAATTAATTTTTTATTCACTTCCTTATTTATCTACTTTCTTTTTTCTGTACATATTACTGTGATAAATCTAGAATATATTTCTAATTTTTTTTATTTATGAAAATTTGTCATTTTGTATGATAATTTATTTTTGTTATCTTATCATATATTCCGTTGCAACACACGAACACGATACTTATCATAATATATACACCATGTTGCCTTACAATTACAATGTGTAATAAAAACCATTATTCTCTCTCTTTTTTTTTTTTTTTGGATAAGCATAATTGCATAAACCAAGATCTTTGGAAGATATGCATAAATATATCTCATCCACATGGGTTAATTATAGGTTTGTAATCAAATAGAGGGAGCTAAGAGCATCTCCAATGGTAATTGTTATTAAATTGCTAATTTGATGTGTCAATTGCTAATATAATTGCTGGAATGTATCAGAATTTCTAAATTAGCAAATTTGCTTTAAAAGAAAACGTTTTCTTTTTTATTTGATTGGTTAAAATTTGGTTAAAATTCTCTCTATGTATCTGTACCGCTCAATTTTTATTTTTTTGGCTGACGTAGCATTAATTGCAATTCTAATTAAATTTCTGGGATGGAGTGCTTTAAAAATTATGAATGTCTTTAATTGCTAAATGTAGTGACGTGGAACAAATTAATTGATAAATATTTGCTGGAATGGAGATGCTCTAACATTTAACATGCACTAGTGGAAAAACAGGAATCGGGATCGGCCTATCTGAATCGGCTATAATAAATAACCGATCCTAATAAGTATCTGGATCCGTTTACTTAACAAAACCGATCTTAAAAACTTATCAGATCGGGTTCTAACGTTAACCGATCCTAATGTCATACCTATTAGGATCGGTTGTAAATAAAAACCGATCCTGATACTATCAGAATCGGTTTTAATACACAACCGATCCTAATAAGTCAGAAATTAGGATCGGTTGTTTATAGAAAACCGATCCCAATAGTATCAGGATCGGTTCTATCTTACAACCGATCCTAATAGTTCAGAAATTAGGATCAGTTGCTTGTTAGAACCGATTCGGATACTATTGGGATCGGTTTTTACTATTAACCGATCCTAATACATGATTTACACTAGTAGATGTACATTTTTTCAGAAACTAGAAATAAATTTTTTTTTTTCATTCCATAGAAAAAACATATGAGTTATACACATTAAATGCAAAATTGGCCGATATCACATATTTCACTTGCTCTCTCTCTCTCTCCACACTCTGAATGGTTGGAATGGCGAAAAAATTCGATGTGGGTGCATGCCGTTACTGCTGCAATTGAAGTAGTACGTCCAGAGAATAACAGTGGAAAAAAAATTACTTGATTAATGGAAAGTACATGAGTTTGAAGCAAACTGAGCTCTCCAGGAAGTCGGTATGGATTGTGGCTATCTCATTTACTTCTCCAGTCTCGTTTTGAGGAGATGTAGGACTTAAAGTCTTTCCTCCCTTGGTTTTACTCTAAGACGGAGGATTCAAAGTCTTTCCTCCCTTGGTTTTACTCTAAGACGGAGGATTCAAAGTCTTTCCTCCCTTGGTTTTACTCTGAGAAGACGAAGGATTCAAAGTACTTATTTTCTCCGCTTGGCCATTTCGCCTTCGCCTTCCATGTCGTCCGAGAATAATTTCTCAATTGCAATCGTTCAGAGTGTGGAAAGAGAGAGAGAGAGAGCAAGTTTCATATGATTATTCTATGGAAATAAAAAAAAATTATATCTTTCTAGTTTCTTAAAAATATATCTACTACTTAATTCTCAAATGTTAAAAAAATTGCATAATTTATATTAGGATCAGTTGTTTCTGAAAACCGATCCAGATAGTATTAGGATCGGTTTCTTAGCTTAGAACCGATCCAGATAATTATCTGGATCGGTTCATTTAAACCGATTCAGATAATCTATATGGATTTTAGTTTAATTCATTTTAAAAAATCCTAAAAAACTATCTAGATCGGTTTATAAACTATCAACCGATCCAGATAACTATCAGAATCGGTTCTGAGCTAGAAACCGATCCTGATAGTTATCTGGATCGGTTTATAGTTGCAGAACCGATTCAGATATATTAGCAAAAATTTTGATTAAATTATCCTGTATGTGTATGCTGGTTTATAATTTATTTTAATAAATTATCTTAAAAATTATTTTAGTATAGTAGGTTATAGTATATTTGTATAAATTATCTTGTAAGTAATTTTAGTATATTATCTTCTAAATTATTTTCGTATATTATCTTAATATCTTGAGAATTACTTAGAACATGAAATAAACAAAAAATGAACCTTAAAATTTTTAACCAAAAACTAATGAAAATAATAATCTGGATCAGTTGTAGACGTAAACCGATCCTGATGGTATCAGTATCGGTTCTCATGATAAACCGATCCAGATTTGATCCAGATTTATATGCATTAAGATCGGTTTTTTTATTATGAACCGATCCAGAAACTATCAGGATCGGTTTTTAACATAGAACCGATCCTAATAGTGCATATAAGTTTAAAGTCCGATTCTTGACAGAAACTTTCTTTCTTCCTCAGTCCTCGCCTCCATTAATTATCATAGCAGCCAGCTGCGCGCTATCTCGCCATGCATTAATTCAGCTATCTAGCTCAGCTCCCTTTTCTGATCAGGTACATTAGTTAATTGGTCATCTCTTTATCAAGTTTGCTTTTAATGGAGCTTATTGGATCCGATTTGGCTCAAAACCCTAAATCCCTAATGCTTTTAATGGAGCTTATTGCTTTTAGTGACTATGATCCCGGCTCAAAATCTAAATATAGGCCTTGATTCAGCTCTCTTATTGATTACACCCGCTTTTAAATTTGAATACCTCTCCTAATATCAAGTTTTTCTTTATATGTGGAGATTGACATATATATGCTATATATATATATATGTTAAATATATGATGAATATGCATATATTATATGCATATGTGCTATATATGAGCTATATATATTATATATGAGCTAATTTATGCTATAAATGAGCTATTATTGAGTTTCTTTTTTATTTCAAGTTTTAGAATAGCATGATATATATATACATCTCTTAATTAGGTTCCGATCGATGGTTTAATTTGTAGATTGGCTATTATTGAGAGATTTGGTGCATCGATCTTCATCTCACTCGATCCGACATCCAAAAAAAAGTTGTAAGTACAACCTAAAACTCATGTTTAATTAGTTTTGTGCATGAATGTGTTTTTTTTATAAGAGTATAGATAGCTAGAGTACGTAAATGTGTATTTGTATTATGTATGTGCCTAGAGTATTGTTTTATGAGCCACAACCGCATGGTTAATGCCTTTAGGTCATGATACCCGTTCAAAATTAATCCAGTAGGGATTAATTTTGAATAGTCCCCGATTTGGGACTGCTCTTTGAATACTTTGTCTCAATTAGGAGGTGACCACGTGTTAGTCGTGTTTTAGTATCTAAGAAAATTTCGGCAGCATTTCCTTATTAGTTCCCTGACTATTCGGGGAACTAATAAGGAAATGCTGCCGAAATTTTCTTAGATACTAGAACACGACTAACACGTGGTCACTACTGAGACAAAGTATTCAAAGAGTGGGATAGGATGGTAACCGGCCCAATGTAAGCCATATTGTGAACGGAATTTAGTACACCAACCTTGTTCTTAATTAATTGTGTTTTATTATAATTGCAGATGGACCGCAGTTGGATGTACGAAGCATCACGTCTGTCGGATGAATATACGACAGGTGTCGAGGAATTTATCAGAGTTGCTATGGAAGATATGGCGAATAAGGGGAGTGCACTGATGTCGTGTCCCTGTCGTGATTGTAACAATGGTCACAAATTTTCCAACCCGAACCAAGTGAGAAACCATTTAATCCGTCGTGGATTCAAGCAAGGATATCAGTGTTGGATATGGCACGGTGAGAGTTTGCCAACCGACATAGGTACTGGTTCTGAGCATCAGGAACACCATATCGGTGGAGATGACGGGAATGATCTACGGGGATTGGAAACCCACGTAGGCACTCGTACTGAGCATCAGGAATACCATACCGAAGAAAATGATGATACGGTGGTAGATAAATGTGATAATTTTGATCAAATGTTACGTGATTTAGAAGAGGATTTTGATAATGATAAGCAGTACTGTTTATTTGAGAATTTGTACGAAGATTCTAATAAGGAACTGTATCCTGGTTGTTCTAAATTTTCAAAACTGAAAGGTGTATTAAAATTGTATAACCTTAAAGCATCTAACGGTTGGAGTGATAGAAGTTTTACTGAGTTATTACAGACTTTGAAAGAAATGCTTCCGGATGGAAACGAGATACCACCTAATGTTTATGAAGCGAAGAAAATATTATGTCCAGTGGACTTGGAAGTTCAAAGAATACACGCGTGTCCAAATGATTGTATATTATATCGAAATGAGTATAAAGATTTTCACGAGTGTCCAAAATGTGGTGCCTCACGTTACAAACCAAAGCAGTTAACCGGCGATAAAAGTGATGATTGTAAACCGAATAAGGGACCTCCGGCAAAAGCATTGTGGTACCTCCCCGTGAAACCGAGATTGAAACGCTTATTCTCAAATGCTAAAGATGCGAAACTAGTGCGTTGGCATGCCGATAACCGAAAAAAAAGACGGAAAATTACGGCACCCCGCTGATTCTCCTCAGTGGAGGAATATTGATAGAGAGTTTCCCGAATTCGGACGTGACCCGAGAAATCTAAAGCTTGGGCTGAGTGCAGATGGAATAAATCCGCACAGTAGCATGAGCAGTAAGCATAGCAGTTGGCCGGTTCTGTTGTGCATTTATAATCTTCCGCCTTGGTTATGTATGAAACGCAAATACATCATGTTAACCTTGCTCATATCAGGACCCAAACAGCCCGGGAACGACATAGATGTGTATCTAGCGCCATTGATCGAGGATTTAAAAGAATTATGGCAACCCGGAGTGCAGATATTTGATGCATATAGGAAGGAGAAATTCACTTTACGGGCCATGATTTTCTGCACCATTAATGATTTTCCGGCTTATGGAAATTTGTCGGGTTACAGTGTCAAAGGAGAGAAAGCGTGCCCCGTTTGCCTGGACGATACAGTCGATCTGTGGCTACCTAATTCCTCTAAAAATGTGTACATGGGTCATCGTAGATTTCTTCCTGCCAACCACGCACACCGAAAGAGAAAGATAGAATTCAATGGAAAGACCGAGAATAACAGGGTAAAGTATCCGTTGACCGGTAAAGCTGTTTATTCGCAAGTGAAGGATATCAAAGTTCAATTTGGAAAATTTAAAAAAAAGGTGGTGAGAAAGAAAGGGGCACCGAAAATTATTTGGAAGAAGAGGTCAATATTCTGGGATCTACCGTACTGGGAGCACTTAGATGTTCGACACTGTCTCGATGTGATGCATGTGGTTAAAAATGTGTGTGACAGCATGGTTGGAACATTATTGAATATTCCGGGTAAGACTAAGGACGGTATCAATGCTCGGAAAGACATGCAATTCTTGAACATACGACCGGATCTACAACCAGCAGAGAAGGAAAGGACAAAAGGGAAATTTTGTACATATCTAAAACCCGCAATGCATACGCTGTCGAAAGAAGAGAAAAAAAGCTTATGTGGATGCCTTCATGGTGTCAAGGTTCCATCCGGGTATTCGTCAAATATTAAAAACCTAGTTTCACTGGAAGATTTAAAATTGACAGGAATGAAGTCTCACGACTGTCATGTTTTAATGACACAGCTTCTTCCCGTTGCAATTCGGGGCATATTGCCACCTCCTGTTAGGCAGACCATCACGAAGCTTTGTTTTTTCTTTAACGCTATTTGTTGCAAAGTAACTGATCCTGACACGTTAGATGCTCTGCAGAAGGAGGTTGTCGTCACTCTTTGTCATCTTGAAATGTATTTTCCACCTTCTTTTTTTGATATTATGGTTCATTTGACCGTTCACCTGGTTAGAGAAATTAAGATGTGTGGACCTGTTTTCTTGCGGTACATGTATCCGTTCGAGAGATACATGGGATTGTTAAAGGGATATGTCAGGAACCGATATCGTCCTGAGGGCAGCATTGTAAGATGTTATGCTGCCGAAGAGGTTATTGAGTTCTGTACTAATTATTTGGATGATGTCAAAGCTATCGGCATCCCTAAATCTCGGCACGAGGGTAGACTTCACGGGGTAGGCACAATCGGTGCGAAATTATTCATGCCCGATAATAAAACCATGTCACTAGCACATTTCCATGTTTTGCAACACCTCACTGACGTTCATCCTTTCTGGGACGAGCATATGACTCTCTTGCGGCGACAGAATCCTAAGAAATCCGACAAGTGGTTGATCGGCGAACACAATAGCAAGTTTCTAGAATGGTTTACACGTAGAGTCATGCAAGCTCCGAAAACAGAAAACATTAAAGAAATTATCAAATTATTGGCTCTTGGTCCAGTCCATGTCGTGAGGACCTTCCAAGGATATGACATCAACGGGTACACATTTTACACAAGAAATCAAGATTCAAAGAGTACCGTTCAAAACAGCGGAGTGACGTTAGTAGCCGTTTCGAGTGATTTTTCAGATCCTAAAGGTGCCGGACCATCGCATGCATCGATGTCATATTACGGGTTTGTTGAAGAAATTTGGGAGCTAGATTATAGAAAATTTAACATCCCGTTATTTATGTGTAAATGGGTCGATAACCGTAGGGGGGTTAAAGTCGACGACGATGGTTTTATTTTAGTGGATTTCAGTAAGGCTGGATACAAGGATGATCCATTTATACTTGCAAGACAAGCCACGCAAGTGTTCTACGTAACGGATCCGGCTGATCGTTCAAGACATGTTGTCCTCTCAGGAAAAAGACGTATCATCGGGATTGATAATGTAGAAGACGAAGAAGCGTACGATCATTTTGATGAGATACCACCGTTTTCCACTGGCATGGCATCTTTACCAACCGGTGAAGATAATGAAACAAGTCACGTGCGCAACGATCATAATGAAGGAGAATGGGTTGAAGAAGTTCCCATTGATCGACAACGATCAAAATGAAACAATTCATACCTAATTTTTATTGGTATGTTATACAAATAAAATTTTAATTGGTTTCAAAATATAAAATAAATTTAATATTCATCAATACCGATGACTTACGGATTTTATTTTTTTCCTTCAGGGATGCATTGAAACACTGGACAACGGGAAGCATGCAAGATATAATTCTTCAATATTTATGACTTTTGTAATTCATGTTAATATATAGCTCTTTTTTTGCATGTTATTTGTAATTTATTATGAGTTCTTGTTTAGTAGCTTTTTTTTTCATGTTATATGTAATTTATAAGCTTTTTTTTTTTAATTTTAAGTTTCATTTTTAGTTTATTTCATGTTATAAGTAATTTATTAGCTTAGTTTTTAAAATTTTAAGGTTCATTTTTGGTTTATTTCGTGTTCTAAGTAATTCTCAAGTTATTAAGATAATATACAAAAATAATGTAGAAGATAATATACTAATATAACTTACAAGATAATTTATAAAAATATACTATAAGCTACTATACTAAAATGAATTTTAAGATAATTTATTAAAATAATTATAAACCAGCATACACATACAGGAAAATTTATGCAAAATTTTTGGTAATTTATCTGGATCGGTTTGTAAGCTAAGAAGCGATCCAGATAACTATCAGGATCGGTTCCATAGATTATCAACCGATTCTGATAGTTATCTGGATCGGTTCATAGATTACAAACCGATCCAGATAGTGTATATGTAATTTAGTTTAATTTATTTAAAAAAACTATAAAAAACTATCTGGATCGGTTTGATCACTAGAACCGATTCAGTTTTTGTATATGTATTTTAGTTTAACTCATTTTAAAGAAAAATTTAGAAACAATTTGAATCGGTTCTCAAAAAGAACCCGATTCAGATAACTATCAGAATCGGTTTTAATCTAAGAAACCGATTCTGATAGTTATCTGGATCGGTTTCTAGTTAAGAAACCGATCCAGATAAATTAGAAAAAATTCTGAATAAATTTATCCTGTAGGTGTGTGATGTTTTATAATTTATTTTCATAAATTATCTTAAAAAATATTTTAGCATAGTAGCTTATAGTATATTTGTATAAATTATCTTGTAAGTTATTTTAGTACATGAGCTTCTAAATTATTTATGTATATAAGGTGGCAATAAATTGAGAATTACTTACAACATGAAATAAACCAAAAATGAACATTAAAATTTTAAAAAAGAAGCTAATAAATTAAGATAATATACAAAATTAATTTTTGGTTTAAAATGATGTTCAAAAATTCATTTTTGGTGTATTTCATGTTGTAAGTAATTCTCAAGTTATTAAGATAAGAGATGGGCTATATGTTGTGCTTTGCAAAGTAAAGCCATCGTTTTACATCGGCTTACTTTTTGGATTTTGAAAGTCCAAAACGTAGATCCGACCGTTCAAGTTGATCTACATATTGAAATGTGCTTGCAGACCAAATTTTACATTTTTTGGAATTTTTTTACTATTTATTAAGCCACATTGAAAATTGCTGATCACATGGTCCAGAAAAAACAGTGCAACAAAATTCTGGACCATGTGATCAGCAATTTTCAATGTGGCTTAATAAATAGTAGAAAAATTCCAAAAAATGTAAAATTTGGTCTGCAAGCACATTTCAATATGTAGATCAACTTGAACGGTCGGATCTACGTTTTGGACTTTCAAAATCCAAAAAGTAAGCCGATGTAAAACGATGGCTTTAGTTTGCAAAGCACAACATATAGCCCATCTCTTATCTTAATAACTTGAGAATTACTTACAACATGAAATACACCAAAAATGAATTTTTGAACATCATTTTAAACCAAAAATTAATTTTGTATATTATCTTAATTTATTAGCTTCTTTTTTAAAATTTTAATGTTCATTTTTGGTTTATTTCATGTTGTAAGTAATTCTCAATTTATTGCCACCTTATATGCAAAAATAATTTAGAAGCTCATGTACTAAAATAACTTACAAGATAATTTATACAAATATACTATAAGCTACTATTCTAAAATATTTTTTAAGATAATATATGAAAATAAATTATAAAACATCACACACCTACAGGATAAATTTATTCAGAATTTTTTCTAATTTATCTGGATCGGTTTCTTAACTAGAAACCGATCCAGATAACTATCAGAATCGGTTTTTTAGATTTAAACCGATTTTGATAGTTATCTGAATCGGTCTCTTGTTGAGAAACCGATTCAGATTGTTTCTAAATTTTTTTGGTTTAATTCATTTTAAATTTTTTTTAAAAACTATCTGAATCGGTTACTTAACTATAAACCGATTCAGATAAATGTCAGAATCGGTTCTGGAAGTATAACCGATCCAGCTACCTATCTGAATCGGTTCCTTTACTAGAAACCGATTCTGATTGTGTATATGTATTTGAGGTTATTTCATTTTAAAAAAAAATTAAAAAACTATCTGAATCGGTTTCTTTACTAGAAACCGATCCAGAAAAGTACCAGAATCGGTTTAATGCTAAGGAACCGATGCTGATAACTATCAGAATCGGTTTCTAGTTAAGGAACCGATTCAGATAGTTTATTTTTAAGATGCCGCCCGAGAACTTAGCTAAATTTTGAATCCCTTATTTCTCTCTTTCTCTCTTTCTCTGTTTCACTCTAGGCCTCCCTCTCCTCTTCCAAAAACCCTCTCCTCTTCCGAAAAGTAGAGAAGGAGATCGCCCTCTCCTCTGTCTAGCCACTCTAGCCGTTGAGCAACCGCGCCGACGCCCTCTCCTCTGGCTAGCCACTCTAGCCGTTGAGCAACCGCGCCGACGCCCTCTCCTCTAGCCGCTGCCCTCTCCTCCGTCGCCGCCCTAGCCGTCGAGCCGCCCTCTCTCTGATCAGACCTAGCCGCCGCCCTCTCTGATCTAACGAGGTAATTAACTCTCTTGCTCTGCTTGTTTCGATTGTTGCCATTTACTTGTGTCTTTGCCGGCCGGGTTGTTGATTTTCCCGGAAGGCATTAGTTGATTCACTTGCTTGTTAAAAAAATAGACTTCTTCTATCGGTAATTTGAGAAAAATGCAGTAATTTGTGAATTGCATGAATTGCTTGTCAATTTCTGAATATATTGGTTGCCAATTTCTGAATTGCATGAATTGCATGAATTGCATAACCTATATTTCTGAATTAGTGCATATATTGCACTAATTAGTGCATATATTAGTGCATATATTGCTTGTTAAAAAAATGAATATATTGCACTAATTAGTGCATATATTTCTGAATTGCACTAATTAGTGCATATAGTGCATATAGTGCATATATTGCATATATTGCACTAATAATTAGTGCATATATTTCTGAATTACACTAATCAGTGCATATAGTGCATATATTGCATATATTGACTAATTAGTGCATATATTGCTTCTATTAATGTAGTGCAACTATTGCTTGTTAAAAAAAATGAATATATTAGTGCATATAGTGCATATATTGCACTAATTAATTAGTGCATTTATTTCTGAATTGCATGAATTGCATAACATATATTGCTTGTTAAAAAAAAGTGCAGATATGGAAGGTGATGGTGAGCCAGCCCCGGTTAAGAAACGAGGAAGAGGGCGTAACCAAATTAAGGACAAGTTTAATGAGAAAGGCAAAAAGCTTGAAATTGACAAATTTTTCCGGCCGATTATTACTCGAGAGACAACTTGTTTTTCGACGGAATTTGGGATATTGGTACGAAAGAATGTTCCTATAAGGTACCAAAGATGGAAAGATGTTCCAGAAGAGTTCAAACTCAAAATATGGGAAACACTTAAGGTAAATAAAAGGTGTACTAATTAATTTCAGAAGCTTTCGTTTGATATTAACTAACTCTACATTGTTTTTTCTATTTGTTTGGCAGCTGGACTGGGGTATAAGGGACGAGGAAGAGGTGAAGAAATATTACTATCAGAGAATGGCAGAGCGTCACCGGAAGTGGCGAACCGATATGACTAAACTGTGGCGCGAGGGTGGGACGCCAGATTTTGCCAAAGAACATATTGAAGAAAATGACTGGGAAGTATTTGTCGCGTACCGAGAGACGGAGGAATTTGGTGTATGTTTATTTATACCGACCACCTACCTTATCTCTAATTTAAGAATTCAATTTTTTTTATAATTAAAGCCAATTGTTTCTTTTTCAAATTGCAGATTGCCAGCCGGATTGGGAAGGATAATCAGGCCCAAAACAAGTACCCCGCATTTCTTAGGATCCAGAGGTTATAACGGGGAGGGTTTCCAGAATAGGCTTAGAGATGCTATGCAGGCGATTGCAAACGAGAAAGCATCTAGTGATCCGTCTTCCCAGGGTTCTTGTAGTACTGCATTGACACAAGACGATGTTATTGAGATGTCGGTTGAGCATAGGCACGTCTGCTGGAAACTAGGAAGACAGAAACTCAACGACGAGACCAAGGAACGCTATTATCCAGATACTTACGCACCGGTCATCAACAGAATTGTGAGGATTTATATATTGCCATTAATTTAATTTCAACTTTAATTTATTATGTTATAATAACATGCATGTTGTCATTTCAGGAAGAACAAGAAGCGGCTTTCAAACAAGGATTGTTGGCCGTCGCACGATATGACGATGTTCTGGGAAAATCTCTGCCAAATCCAGAACATCCTGGGAGGGTGAGAGGAGTGGGAGGCCTGGTTCCAATGACGAAAACATACGGGAGGTGCTCAACGAGGAAGACACGCACTCCCTCGAGGTCTGAAGAAGATTTTGACGCGAGAGTGGATCAAAGAGTGGAGGAGAGAGTAAGAGGACTAGAGGACAGATTACGACAAGAAATGAGACAAGAGATGAAATCTGAAATGGCAATTTTGCTTCGGCAGGCAATGGGCCAACCAGAACCGGTGTTTAGCCCAACAATTGTTCAGAGCAGCTGCCAGTCAGTCAAACCTTTGGAAGATCTTTCCGGGTTTACTGAGGTAATGCAAATTCAAATTTATTTTACATTACATGTCTTAGTTTCATACATATTATTTTATTCGAGTACAAACGTTTATTTGTACAGGAGAGGGAACTGAGCTGTAGACTCCAGGCGGATGTAGGTGGAAATATTCTTTCTGTGGCTAGAGGGACAATTCACCTTCCAGTCGTAGAAGGTGCAACAATTCACGGTGTGCCTATACCGCCCGACTATGCAAGAGTAACGGTGGATGCTATTGAGGATGCGGATTTCTTAGAACTCCCCTTACCTCTACCAAATGACGAGCACGCAGATCTTGCATCGGTCCTCGCTAGTTTCACTGCATGGCCGATGTCCATGATATTGACATGTCCAGTTGAGGTATATTGTTATTACAACTTCTTATACTTCTTAATTTGTATCTATATGATAGAGTTGTAGTTGATCCTTGATTTTATTTCAATTTATTGTGGAATTTGCAGGAACCAGGCAATGAGTTACAAGCTCCTGGAGGTGGGAAAGCAACGAGTCACATCAAGGCGTTTGATCCTATCAATTTTGACAAGCTGGGACGAACATTCAAGCAGCTGCGTGATCGGTTTTCGGAGCTAGATGGCAGTCCATTCGAAATCGATCCGCCACTTGATCTTTTCTGTTCGACAAGCTCCATACACGTTTATGCAGATGATTATGCGACCTTGCTTACACCAAAGGAGTGGCTCAGTGTACCAGTTATTCAGATCTGGATGCTGTGAGTTAATATTCGTAATAATTGCAGAATCTAGTACTTTCAATTTAATTTTAATCACCTGTATACCTTTTTTTTGCAGGCATTTGCACAAATTCATAAAGGAGGAATTTCCCGATGAGCAGATTGGTTTCATGGACCCCGGTCGAACAAATGCCATGATATTGAATGAAAATCGAGGTCGTGTACTTCAATACATAGGGACAGTGCTCAAGGAAAATCGGGACAAGCGATTGATATTCATACCTTACCATCAAGTGTTAGTGTTATATATATATTCTAATTTTATTATATTTCTTTCAATTCATACAAATTGTAGAATATGACATGCTACAAACCTAACATGCAGAGATCATTGGATATTGACCGTGCTTATGCCAAGAGAAAGTGCTTTGTACGTGTACGATTCCAATAAGAAGTTTAAAATAATGCTAATGATCACTGCTGCGATCGAGGAGTAAGTGCCTTCCTAATTTTTTTATTATTTTGTCATTTTAAATTTCACTCATAAGTACTGATTGTTCAATGTGTTCATATTTCAACAGTGTCTTCATCAAGGAAATGGGTACTCCTTTAACGGTTCATCAAGATTGCAAGGTAATACTTTCTATTGAGATATGATTATAGGGACTTAGATGCAAAAAGTTGTGAATATCTAGACATATAAGCCATTTGTAGGCTTATTAAGTTATTAACCTACATTTCAATTTTCTCAAACTTGTTATATAGTGCCCGCAACAACCGGCCGGTTGGGAATGTGCATATTATGTTATGTTGCTTATGCAAGACATAATAAAAGAACACCTCAATGATTTTCCGAACTTAACGGTATGTATGCATTTAAATATTATCCAAAAGTAATTAAGCATTGTTGCTTCACTTATAATGAAATAGACAATTAATTGTGCATGCTCTTCTATCTTTAAAAAAATGCAGGATATTCCTCCTAGACATACTATACAACGCGTGAGCGAATTTCGGAAAATGTGGGTTCAAATGTTCCTAGATGAGATAAAGCCGAGAAGAATTTAGGATGGATGTGTAAGCTTAATTTGCATGAACATGAATTTTTTGTAACAATTTTTATTTTTTGTGTGATATTTAATTTAGTATGTTGTAGTTGATAATTTAGGATGTGATTTAATTTAGTATATTGTATTTGATAATTTAGGATGTGATTTAATTTAGTATGTTGTATGCAAAAAAACAATATTTTGGCATTTGCGGCCAGCATATATGGAAGCTGGCCAATTAATTAAAAAAGTTTTTTTTTCATTTAATAAAACAACAGGATCGGTTTCTAGTTAAAAACCGATCTAGATACCTATTTTTATTTATAAAAAAAATTACAAATAACTATCAGAATCGGTTCTAAAGAGAAGAACCGAGCCTGCTATGTATCTGGATCGGTTATAGATTTTAAACCGATCCTGATTTATGGATATTAAAAAAAAAAAAAAGTTTTAGAATCGGTTCTTAGATTCGGAACCGATTCTGATTGTTTGATATAAAAAATTCAGTAAAAAAGTATTAGAATCGGTTTAAACAACAACCGATTCAGATAGTTATCAGAATCGGTTCTTAAATTGAGAACCGATTCTGATTGTTTTATATAAAAAATGAGTTTAAAAACTATTAGAATCGGTTCCAACTAAACACCGATTCAGATAGTTATCAGAATCGGTTCTTAGATTGAGAACCGATTCTGATTGTTTGATATAAAAAATGAGTAAAAAAACTATTAGAATCGGTTCTAATTATCAGCCGATTCAGATAGTTATCAGAATCGGTTCTTAGATTGACAACCGATTTAGAATAATGTTTATTAGAATCGGATAAATTTAAGAACCGATTCTAATAGTTTCTAGTTTAGATCGGTTATTTAGACAACCGATTCTAATAGTCACTAATCTGGATCGGTTATTTAACCGATTCAGATTATTATCGTATCAGTAACGCCTGGGTCAGGATCGGTAGTAATCCGATACTGATATGCGTATATAACCGATTCTGATACCTTATTTTCCACTAGTGATGGATCACTATCAAATACATCTCATTAGCCATTAGCAGTCGTGAATTCGTGATCAACAAACATTTTTCTATTATTTTATGGTAATTAATTTGCTTATAAAATCTAAAATAGTTTTAGCGTATATCTATTTTTTATGATGTCTTGTAATTGATCATGAAAAATATTGCTGGAACTAAAAAAAAATTGTAGATGAATTCTCTATTATTTAGATAGAGTGTGTATTACATTTTAGTTAATTTTAAATTTAATAGATTATTTATAATAAAGCATTAAGTCTCAACCATTAAAATTTTAAATTATTTGATGGAAGGTTAAATGTCTTTGAAAATTTAGACCAAATTCTAATATACGTATCAAAATTCTCGAAATTACATATTTTCTCCTATAAAATTAATAATATCGTATTTACCCTCCTGAATGTCAATTTTTATTGACTTTTCTATTAAAATTCATTTTAAATTTATAAAGTGCTAATTGTATCCTTTATTAAAATAAAAATTTATAAAGTGCTCATTGTATCCTTTAGAGGCAACAGAAATAAATTTATTAATTACTGTTGCGTAAAAAGTAATACAAGGATAGTGTGATCCCTTGCATGTATTCTCACATTAAAACTCAATATTTATTTCACAAGATGTACATTTTTAAGTCCTCTATCTGTCCAAACATGAGCTTTTTGACAGAGTTTTAAAATATTTAAAATCCAAATTTTGAATTCAAGTTGTTGATCTTGTTAATAAAATATTTAAGTACTAATTTCACTGAACAGCAGACTTCAAAAACATATTAACTAATACAAGCACGTACAAGGATGAAAAGGGAAGGAAAAAGAAAAAGAAAAGGAAAAAAACGAAATTGGATGTACAGCATCAAAATCTTTATCTTTAATATTGGATATATCCCCATCTAAATTTAAAGATATTACATAATTTACCCATTAGATGATATATTTTAATTAAACAAATGTAATTGATAATATAAAAAAGTGAGTAATTTACCAGCCCATCTCTTTCTTCTTTCTCAGTTTTTTATGGGCCATAGCTGTTTTGCTACCTACTGTTTTAAATGAAGGAAATGGACTTTTGGATAGCTTTTCATTGATATATTATATACCATGCAAAAACCATTCTCTCCATGTGTTCAACAAGTTTGAAGATATATATTTGAATAAAACCATTCTTTTAAAAATATTTGGAAGGGTGTATCCCCAATTTTGTGAAAAAAAGAAGAAATCAAGCCACAAGCTTCACTCAGTCACCCAAAAAAGATCTCTACCTTTTTCCTTTTTTTTTGTTTTGTCTCATCTTATTTCCACACAGACAGTATAAACTATAAAGTATAACATATTGTAGTTGAGCAGACTCCTATATATGTATATATTCATATAATAAATTGATTAGCTAACATAAACTCACTAATAGACCAACCTTGTGATAAAATTTCAAACAGCCAAACTTGAGATTCCATAAAACATAGAGACAAAAAACTGTACACGGTTTAATATCATGATGAACCCAAGCAGCTGACCCTTTTCTTCTCCAAAGTATATATATATTATGTTTGATGTTTCCTTCCAACTTATCCTTGAGATGCTCTTGGTGCTGTACAACAACCAAAATATTTCATATTAGAAAAAGAAAGCTGAAACAAATCAAACATACATACTGAACATTTTTTTCTGTGTTGCTCTTTTTAGTTCATAAAGTAAATAGTTAAGTAATAATTATGTACCTAAGTTAATAGCCTCAGAGCTCTTCATGAGACGTAAACGCTTGCATGCATCAACAAACATTCTACAAATGGAAAAGAAAAATAAGAATGTTTATATCCGTGTAGAGCATTATACGAATGAACTATAACAGCCTGGTCTGCATACCTATTTTGGCTATTTTCCGTTTTAATTCTTTACAATTTGTAACAACAGCATACACACGTTATGTTATCTAACTAAGAAACTAAACAAGGAAACTAAATTAAAATTGGATAAACATAAACCAAACTAGAGATTCTGTGTCCCAAGTACCAAGCAAACTACTACATACAGATACAGATTGTAAACACAAACTATAGATTGCATTGTAAACACAAACTACTACATACAGATACAGGGATAACTAGTATAATTTTAATTTGCATGTAATGACTAACTGGTAAGAAAACAAAACCAGAATTGGAGTGCACACAAC
The DNA here is from genome assembly GCA_025461125.1 of Carex kokanica. Classification (NCBI taxonomy): domain Eukaryota; kingdom Viridiplantae; phylum Streptophyta; class Magnoliopsida; order Poales; family Cyperaceae; genus Carex; species Carex kokanica. Next base: position 483,288 of record JAJGRX010001428.1, read on the forward strand.
ACAAGATATTTAAAAGAAAAAAAGAAACATACTTCCAAGGGACATCTCCAACCAGCATCCAGTCACCATCTTTATCTTCATAAGTGGGTACATACTCAGTCCCGTGGATTGGGTCTACCAGCTTTCTCTCCTCGTTTGGGTAATTACCTGAACCAATTCCAACACAAGAATCAAACATCACGTTACACATCCATATATAGTTCCAATTTTGCAAATTTAACCAAGGTTCTAAAAAAGAAAGAAATAATTATAATTGATGGAGTAAATAAGATCGAGTACACACGAATTGTAAAGCAAGAGAACATCTCCTGGAGTGAAGAGAGGAGTTGTTGATATCCACTGTAAGCCTCCAAATCAACCTTCCTCAAATAAGGAGCGCCATCAACTGCCACTTTTACAAGCTTGTTTGAGCTTTTTAGTGCATTTCTACGATAATTTCTAACTGGCGGCCATCCCACGACCCTAGCCCTGCACCAGGAACAAACAATTGAATTGAATTGAATTAGCAACACAAACCCCCATTCATTAATTTTATTTAGGTAGGTAACTAGTCTAGGGTTGAAGAGAAGAAAGAGCTTAACTAATCTGATTCATATTCTATTAAGAAAAAATGAATCTAAGGTTTTGGAAAGTAATGGTACAGGCACATCCAAGAATGAAATATTTGACCAAGGTCTGTTCAAATTCAGCAATTAATCTGTTTAATGACAGATAATCAATCCCAAACTTAAAAATTAAGTTGAAAGATACAATTTGGGACTTAACAACTAACTCACTTGGGAGCTGGAGCCTTAGCTTTACTATCAGTATCAGGCGACTCGTCAGACTCATCTCCACAAGCGCCGATGCCGATTCTCGAGGAGAGATCAACGGTCTTGGAGAAGTCACGTTTCCTCTCCAACTCACGGGCACCACCAGGCTGTCCCAGCGTCAGCGCCGTCTCCTCATAATCCAACCCCGACGCATCAGACTCCGTCGAGCTCCGCTCCGTCTCTACTGACATCTCTGATCTCATCGCCTCTCTTCTCTTCTCTTCTCTTCTCTAGAGTTGAGAAATTGGCTTAGCCTAACCTTCCTTTGTTGGTTCCGTTTGTTAGAGTCTAGAAAGAAGGTCGCTTTCGATTCCTTGCAGATGCGCCTGCGCGCACCCGTGGTCGGGGTTTGTTCGACTTTGAGCCACTCAGGTTACGACACGTGTAAGGTATAATAATTAAGCACCACTACTGATAGTTATTGGTTGCACCTGGTTCACGAGAGAGAAGGTAAGTGGCTTCTCTCTCGTACGTTGAGCAAGTTGTGAACGAATTCAATAATCAAAAGAAAAAGAACGTGAACCGTGAACCAGGCGTAATTAGTGGATTCCCACTCGTGTATGTTACTTTAGCGTGGGTCCCAGTGTCGGTTGGAGCCCCTACATTTGCCCCTTCTTGGATGATTCCCATGTCAATTCGTGAATCAACTTACTTGAACCGTCAGATGAACGACCAACGGCGATGAGTTGACCGGCGTAGTCAAATAGACGTTTCAATAACAAGAAAAAGGAAAGGAGGAGACATGTGACGGTTTTGGTCTGTCGGGCACCTGTCTCCTCCAACCTGGATTTGGGGGTCTCTCGTGTAATTACTAATCTACCCTTGTTAGTAGTTGCTCTGCTCGTTGGAGATGCTGACGCACGCAGAACGTCATGCCACGTGTCCCAAATACTTGGTTTATAATCTGTTATTCATTTCAGTTCTAAATGTATTTTACTCTTATCATAGGATTTTTTTTAAAAACCATAATTAAAAAAATTAAAATTAGGGAACCAACATGATTACCTGCAGATTTCGAAAAACCATAAGAACCGAACAGCCTATTCGGTCCCCAAAATTTTTTTTCCCTGGGACCGAATTGGCATTTCGGTCCCCCCCCCATTTCACAGTTTTTTCGAAAAAAAACTGTGCAGCCTTCCGTGTAACACCCTGGAACCGAGATCCCAATTCGGTCCAGGGTATTTTCAGTGGGGACCGAATTGGCATTTCGGTCCCCAATTTTTTTTTTTTTTTTTTTTTTAGAGACAAAAAATCGAAATTATTTTTTTATAGACAAAATGATAAAATATAACACTAAAAAAATCGAATTTTTTTCCCTTTTTCAAATTACTTTTTTTATATCAATTTATATGAAAATACGCTAAATTACTTGAAATTATGTTAATTTATGCTGACTTACACTAAATTACTTGAAATTATGTTAATTATTTTTTAAGAGACAAATAGGTAAAATGCTGAAATATACTAAAAAATCGAATTTTGTTTTTAATATTTGTTAGATTACTTTTTTTATTACAATTAGCATAGTTATACTAAAATAATTATGTAGAATTACGTGTATTTGCAATAATTATAATGAATTACACTAAATTACTTGAAATTACAATAATTATGTAGAATTATGCTAAAATACGGAAAATTACGCTAAATTACTTATGAATAGAGATGATATATTCACTGAAAAGGCGAAAAACGATGACGAAACTTCAAACGGCCATAAAACGACGCTCGAGTGTCCGATTTTAGCAAATGACCACTTTTCGGAAAGCTTGCGAAAATGCGCATGCGTCCGTACTGCTTTGCTAGTTTTTCAAATTCAGAATCGCCAAAAAACAAAGAGAAAGGCCTCAAAACTTCAGTTGAAGTTTCCGATTAAGATTTTCATTTCTATTGTTCAATCTACGTAGCTCAGTAAATTAGTTATCTAATGAACTTGTAGAATACCAATTTTTATTATTTTTTGGAATTTTTTTACTATTTTTTATGATTTATGAAAGATGCCACAAAATCGGCCCCAATTATACGTAATTTACCGTAATTTACCGTATTTTAGCATAATTCTACATAATTATGCTAATTTCAAATAATTTAGTGTAAATCAATATAAATTAACATAATTTGAAGTAATTTAGCGTATTTTAGTATAAATATGCTATCAAAAAAATAATTTGACAAAGGAAAAAAAATTCGATTTTTTAGTATTGTATTTCATTATTTTAGCTATTTGTCTCTAAAAAAAAAAAAATGGGGACCGAAATCCCAATTCGGTTCCCCATCCGATTTCGATTTTCTGTGGCGGCATTGTCAAAAAATGTGAAATTGGGGGGGGGGACTGAAATCCCTATTCGGTCCCAGAGAAAAAAATTTTTGGGGACCGAATAGGCTGTTCGGTTCTTATGGTTTTTCGAAATCTGTAGGTAATCATGTTGGTTCCCTAATTTTAATTATTTTAATTATGGTTTTTAAAAAAAAATCCCTTATCATATTCAATGGAAATCATAACTCTATTTAATGCCATATGTTGTCAGCTTGTTGCATCCCATTTAAACCAATTTTCTAATCATAATATAATAATATTTACTTGTATTTTTTTAAAACTCATATGTTATACTACAACATACCAAAACCATTACATTAATATGTACTTATTTCTCTACTCTAGGTATACATATAAATATTTTACTTTTCAATTATAATTGTAGAGTGATGCTACACTACTTTTGCAAAGCACATATTAATCTATGCTATGTATTTATATTTTCTGTTTTTAGAGTTCAAACAATTAATCTCAAACGTTCAACATGATCTCTATATGAAATTGTATTTCGAGACCAAATTTTATATTTTTCAGAATTTTTACTATATTTATAAATAAGTAGTAAATGACTACTTTTGGATGGTTAATTTTTTTTAGATCATGTGATTTTCTATCTATTTAAAAAATAGTACGTTTTTAATATGGAGATCATATAGAATAGTTCAGCTGATCGATTAGTTAAACTTTGTCAATGAAGATATTGTTCCATTTCGTAGACTGTTCCACGCTTTATAAAGTACCATAACCCTACTAATATTTTTATATGAATTAGTACGTTGAAAAATTAACTTTTGAAAAAAAAAATCTTATTATTGTATTTTTAAAATCTCTCGATATCAATCAAACAAAATCAAAATCTCCTAACTTTTACATATGCACAAAAAAAATGATATAGATCATATCTAATAATTTTTATTTTGATATTTGAGATTTTAATTTTAAATTAAAAATAATAAAGTTACAAAAAATAGAAACATTTGAACTCTATCTAGCTTAGAAAAAAAAGAAAAGAAAACAACGTGCAAAAATATCATTTTATGCCAACATTATAATATTAATTAATCAGTCAATCTTTTGCTCCATAAAATTAACCTTAAAGATTGGGTATGAATCTCACTCAATCTTGTTTATAAATAGTCAAATTTAAGAGGGACCCAAGTCACAATAATTCCAGAGTTTATCACTGAAAGGTCCTCAACAAACCTTAGATTAAGAATTAATTTATAATGTAATTAAAAAATATATTATTAAGAATTTGTCTTTGATGTAATACAACATCAAACCGTAGACTGCATTTAGTCTTTTTTTTTGTTAATTTTATAATTAATAAAAATTATAATATTATTACAAAAAAACAGGTCGTGTATTTTGGACATAATTACTAAAACATTATTTTGAGTTGATAACTTGATATAATTAATCCATGCATATTTAGGGCCTGTTCGTTTGTCACGGGATTGTGCGGGATGTGATTTGACGGTTTCGGGAACCAACTTTTTTATTTGCGGAAACCCATACTCATAAGTATGCACGGGAATAATTATGGGAATGTACTGAATAAGTGTTCGGTTGTACTGTGGGAATAGTTGTGGGAAATCCTATTTTCTTTCTAAATTGATGATATCAATTAAATAATTATTAATTAAATCAAATTAAATCAAATAAGCAATAACATAACAATACTTGTACCATAAGCTTGTTATCCGATCACCAAAAAAATATTTAAAATTAATTAACAAATTGATCATTGTGGTGATTAATACAAGATTTCATATATTTACTAATTGATCATATATTTCATAGATTTCATATATCTACAAGATTTAATATATTTAAAATTAATTAACAAATTGATCATATATTTCATAAGAAATGCTGAGGTGGAGGAGAGAGGAGTGCATAGAGAGATTTGAGAAAAAAATTATCATCTCTGAGTACGGGTTCAATTTTTCAAAAAATTGCACTATAATGGAGACGGTTGGGAACATTTCAAAGGAAATTTTGAATACAAGTTTTGGCTGCCGAACACCTTGTTGGAATTACTGTCTCATTTAATTCCAACTAATGTAATTTCCATCAATTACAGAGGCGCCCAACAGGCCCTTAGGTTGTACAGTTCTAGAAGACCGCGGAGGGTACTTTAGTAAATTTAGTATAAACAAGAAGTAGTGCGCTGCATTAAGAAAATAAAACAGAGAGAAGAGGAAAACAATCGGCACATCGTATCTTTACGCCTTTTCTACTTTTGAACCGTTTCCGCCTTAATTTACTAAGTCTAAGCAATTGTTTAATTGTAAATTTATTGCTCCACTGGTAGCGTACCGTTGTGACGTTGCAAATTAAAATTTGTTTGTTTATTAAACAAAATTTGGCATACATCTTAATTTTGACTAAAGTAATGATTGACATATACAATTAATGCATAAACATGAGAACAAAAATAATAATGTCATTTTAGCTATGAAGAAGACAAGGACAGTGGAAGAAATATCTAAGTTTATTTGGTCGGGAATATTTAGTGGATGTTATCAGTATAATATACCCTTATTATGATTATCAGAAGAATAAGAATTATATATGAAGTAGACGATTCAGTTTTATCAGCATTTGTTGAATTAAAACGAATTAAATTGCATCAAATTTAGGGGTGGCAAAAGAGCTCGTAGCTTGTGGCTCAATCATGACTCGCACCTGACTCGCTCGGTCCAGAATTAACGAGTTCAAGCTGGGACCTAGCTTGCTCGCCAGCTCGGCTAGGCTAGGCATCAATTTGTGAATTTGTATGAATTTGTGTGCATTTTATACTATCTAGCTCGGTCAAGCTCGGTTAAAACAAGACCTAGCGAGCCAGCTCGTCAGCTCCCGAGCTAGCTCGGGCTGGCTCGTCACGATTTCAAGTTGAGGTTTTAGCTCAGATGCCCTAGATCCAGTTCGCTCGGTAAGAGCTCAGTCCAGAATTAACAAGCTGAGCTAGGACCCAGCTCGGCCCGAGCCAGATCGTTGACAGCCCTAATCAAATTCAATAAAAGCCGATGCTCTGACAAACTTTATGGGCTGTTTCATTTGTTCCCTTTGCCATACCACATACCAGGCAACTGGACTGGACTCCGGTCAACAGGCCTCCATAACTCATCCATCTATAAGCCTACCTCGGTTTGTATTTTGTAACCATGAATCTGAATTCCAAATTCCAAATCTTGGCACTGCATCAAAATGTCATACAGAGAACAAACTAAATTCTGAATGAATGGTCCGAATTTCAACCACAAATTTTGAATTACTTCATGGAATATTCACTCAATTTTAGGGCAGCAGTAATTAAGACTATTAATTTCTAGGACCAAACCAAAAATTATTAAACAACTTTTCTTTCGGTCCAATGAAACAATTCCATCAAATCAAATTCTTCGTTGCAAACTACTATGGTTAACAATATATAAATTAAGGAGCGCTTAATAGCGAAAAGGTGATTATTTAAATAACTTCCATTACGGAGGAAGTCAGGATATAAATTAACTAAGATGAAACAGAAATTTAAAATAAAGCGTAATTTTATAATATGAGGAAGGATTCACTTACAACAACAATTTATTTTGCAATTTTAAAAGTCCAAACAGTTGATCCAAACTGTTCAATATGATATCTATATTAAAATGTGCTTGGAGATAAAATTTTACATTTTTTTTGAATTATTTATTTATTTATTAAGAATTTTACAAAATTGTTATTTTTAGACAATTATGGACCACTGAAAACAATAGTTTTGTAAAATATTCAATAAATAGTAAAGAAATTAAAAAAATATATAAAATTTTATCTCCAAGCACATTTTAATATAGATATCATGATGAACGGTTTGGATCGACTTTTTGGACATTTAAAATTGCAAAACTGAATTGTTGTAAAATGTTGTAATTAACTTACAAATGTTGTAAGTGGATCCCTCCTCATTTAATAATTATGATTGATTACAAACATAATTATATGTGTCTCTCTATATATATATAGAGGAGGGATCCACTTACACCCTTTTTTGGTGATAACAGATTACACCATACATTTTCAAAGTTCAAACAGTCGATCCAAACTGTTCAACATGATGGATATATTAAAATGTGCTTGTAGATCAAATTTTATATATTTTTTTAATTTATTTACTATTTATTAAGATGGGTACAAAAATTCAATGGTATGAAAATAACAACTTTGTAAAATTTGCTTGGCCCCAAATTGGATTACTATTGGCTTCTTCAAAATTGTTTGGTTCACTCTTTAGCAAGGTTCTAAATAGCGTTTATAGCGTCGTAGCGGGAAGGCTAAAAAAAAAGCTATAGCGAATAGCGTCGCTATAGCGGAAGCTATTCCAAATAGCATTTTTTTTTTACATTTCGTATATTCAATATTTGTACTAAATATCAACATTATCTAAAGTCTCATAGAACAATAAATAACACCAAAGTAATTAAGAAATTATAATATTCATATTGAACCCGTACAAAGTCCAAATTGCGGTTCAAAATATCCATAGTAATATCATAAACTATCGATTTTTCCTATTAAAAATATCTTAAGCATCATGATTCATGACATAATCTATTTTTTTTTCTATTCAAATTTTAATTTCGGTTTGGACTTTTTTTCTATTCAAATTTCAATTTATATTCTCAATTTCAAATTGATTTATCTGTAGCAAGTAGCAACAAATTCAATTTCGGTTTGAGATTTTTTTTATCTTTATTTAAAACCCATATAAATTGCTTAAAAAAAACCCATATTGTATAGCGCAAATAGCGGACTGCTATTGTTATAACCCGTAATTTAAAACGTAATTAATTAGTCTTAATGACTAAAATTTTGCAAATAATTAAAAATTTAATGGAATTCATAACGAAAAATAAATTTTATTTAATTAATTGAATAAATTAAGTTGTATAGTTTTATTTTTAAAATCAATTAATAAACTCTATGAATTTTAGGAATTTATGAACCGATAAACGAATTAGTAAACCTTGGATTAATTCGTGTAGAAACGTTAAACATAAAATTTCGTATAATTTTTATAATTACTGTTATAATCTGAAAATTTTAAACTTATTGATTAACTAGCAAATTGTAAATTATGCCTAATTAAAACTTTAATTAGAATTTTAGCTAATTAAGAAATGAAATAAATTATAATGTTGATTATTAAACCAATTTAAAACTCACAAACCTATAAATTTTTTTTTTTTGCAAAGGATATTTTCATATTTTAAAATAACAATTTACAAAAATAATGGAAATAAGTAAATTATAAAAATATAAATGTTAGTAAAATGTTGTTAATTAAATTTAGTAAAGTTATAAATTAAACCACAAGCTATTGAAGAAATTGTATTAACTATTAAACGCGAGTCTCGTTAATCTGTTTTATTGTTATATGATTAGAGGGAGAATAATCCATTAGATATTTATCTAGTTAAATTTCCTTCTAAATTTTGGAGTGATGTCAACCGTTCAGATTGTTCTGCACGGATCTTGAAGAGGTCCTTCCCTTTTATTCCCTATCCCTCCCTCTCTACTCTGCAGCCCCATCTCTTCCCCTCTCTCTCTCGCTGTTTAGTGAACCCCACCCCCGCCCTTTTGCTTCCTGGAGAAGGAAACACCTCTCCCTCTCCCGTTTCTCTCTCCCACGCGCTATGGGCGCTGTTTTTCGCCGCTGTCTTTCCCTCGTCAGAAAACCCTGTACGGCAACGACTCTTGCGCACCCACCCCGCGACTAATGTCGCTATGACCGTTGAACTTCACTGTTGAGCGCACGACTCTCGCTCGGTTATATATACCACCACTCTCGCTCTCTCTAACCGGGTTTTGAAATTTTGGTTGCTTGAAATCTCATGTGTTGAGAACTGTTATTCCTCTTCCCTCTCTTTTCCGTTTTCCACTGATTTTCATCGATTATCAAAGTCTAAGGCTTTGATTTCGCTCGGATTTGCGATACCTCCTCGTCTGTTGCCTTTCTGTGGCTGTGGTTTGTGAAATTTGGGAGCCCCTTTTTCTGTTGCTGATTTGGTGCCTAGAGGTGACCTTGCTGTGTGGTGCTTGTTGCTTGAAAGGAAGTCGAGAAGCGAGGCGAGACGACCTCGGTACCGGCTGCCATTGTGCCATTCGATCAAAATCCGGGTAAGGCTCAGTATACCTTGTTTTTGCGATTTATTTTGGAGTAGGGCATGAGGCCGAGCCACCCCTGTTTCTGACTTGTTCTCTGTGAATATTTTGATATGTGATACATGGCTGAGCCACCCCTTTGTCTTTGATCTGTGCTGTGAATTTCTGAAAAATGCGATATGTGGCCGAGTCACCTTTTCGATCTGTTTCTGTGAATTCTTGATTGTGAAAAATAACCGAGATCCATCATGATGAATTGTACGATATAAATGATCGTTTAGTTCGTATAACGAATTGTAGGAAGTGACGATTAAATTTGCGCATTGGGTTGTTGAATTTCCCACGCTTACTTGACCTGTTTTACTTGTGATATTTGGGAACTTTGGGTGATGAATTCTTGGGGCTCGGTACCAATCGTACCAGCCCAGTGTTACCTACTGGTACCGACTTTGCTCTCTCTTGTGCCTTGATGTTGGTTGTGTGAATTGATACTGGTAAATGAGACCCGAAATTGCCTCTGACTCTCTGTTGCACTATGTTAAATGGGTGAAATTGAATTAATGGAAAATTAGGCCGGCCTATATGTGCATATAAAATACCATTAACTATTTTATTTAATTATATGGGCTTTTAGGCCTAGTCTGAAAATAGTTTCTTTATTTTAAATTGTATGGGAATCTAATTGGGCCTTGATTTAATCTACTTGGAATTGGCCCAATTTTGATCGGGTTGTACAAACCCAACTTAAATTTAATTAGTACACCAAACCGTAGTTAATTAGAATTAATAAATTAAATACTTAGATTTATAGATTCTAAAAATAAATATATTGTTAATTAATAAAGACAATTGATTAAAACCATACTACTATTTTTATGCATCGCTAAAATAGTTCAAGTTATAATAATTATAGTATGCTAAATTGCTAAGCAATGTACTATATTTTTATACTCAAATAAATTATCACTTACGGATTTTAATTAAAACTCTAAAGTTATAAGTTGTTAATTAATTAGGATAATTGGTGAACGACGTATTTCATTTTTTATTTAGAAATAAACTCAGTTAGTTATTAGGGTAATTACTTAGTAAACATTTTTTTTTTTCATATAAATCAAAATTAAAAGTCCCAACAATAGTTAATTAGAATTAACACATTTAAATTAGATTAAATTAATTTAGATTTAATTTAGTTAAGTATTTTTATTTCGAAATAAAAGTGGTAGTAATATTAGTAATCAGTCTAAAAACTTAAAAGAATTATAATATGTTGTTAATTAGTGAGGACAATTAATTAACAACATATTAATGATTTTTCGTATCATTTCGATTATGTTAAAAACTAATTAGAGACGTATTTTAATTAGATACGTACGTAGGAATAAAATGGAATTGACTTATAACAGGAATTAAGTAAAATACGTATTTTTACATTATGAACATCTATACGCGATTAATTATCGCAATATGTGACTAAATAAATTATTTATGTATTTTTAATCCTATAAGTAATTAGGACTTCTTTTTAAATACTTAGAAAATTTAATTAATCTAAATTTCATTGAAATTAATTATAATTAGGAAGTTAGTATCTTAATTATTCTTAGTATAAGTATTATTGTTATAATTGTTCATAAAAGTTAAACATATTAATATGTCGCATTAATATTTTAGTTTTAAATTTAATTGTTTTGAAATTCATTAAAGAAGATAATTAAGTAGAACACGCACGCCTACGCTAAGAGCATTAAAGTAAGGTTAAAATTAGTGCAATAGATAACCTAATTAATTAGATTCCGTAATTTATCTTGTAAGTAGGATTTTATATATACCTTAAGAATTTAATTAAACCGTGTATCTTCAAATTGAAAGTTTATAAATACATTAATTACACTAAATTCAACTAAGTTAGTCGTAAATATTACGCTCAATCAGAATTGAGTCGAACAGACCGAGCCGATCGAACCAATTAAGTATTGTACCTTGTAATTGGCCAATTAAATTTCGAACGCGTGAGTAAAAGTAATAAAACAAGGGGATTAAGGGATACGAAAATTGGTTTAGGCTAATGGAATTACGTACGAATTTCAGGTCATCAGACCTATCTTGATCCCGATCCGTGGATCGATACTGCTGACGGTTATACCGGGGCACACGCGGAGCATGCGGATCACGGAGACGGTTAGAGCACGCGCCTTCAGCTAGCCTTACAGGTGTGGGATATCTGAATTATCTTTTTCGTGGCTTACTCTTACCAGTCGACCACTTGACCTGACATTCGCACTTTAAATTATTAGATGCATTAGAGCATGTTTATCTTTTCGAATTGTAATTAGAAATTGCTTAACCCCTTTCAATTCGGGAATTTACTGTTTTATTAGGAGTAGTGTAACTTAATTTTAGGGTATAGATATTATTATAGTTACTTAGGATATTACTTGTCCTCTTCTCGTAGAGGACAATATTATTATTTTATAAACGATCATATGCATTGGTGAGAGCTGAGAAGAAGACCGAGTAACTGCGCTCCGGCTTGTTGGGATGGAACGAGTCGGGTCCGCAGCCATTGAGCTAATGGATCACTTGATCCCTTAGATGGTTTTTTAGGATATATATTATATGCATAAACTTTGATTATATTCTTTTCGATTCATTTTACCATTACGTGCGGGCCGATCTCGAGCCCTGAGGCACGATACGATTCGGGATGTGATCCCTCCCCTACATTAGGAGCTACATGCCTAGAACGGCTTCCGCGGTCGCGGTGGCGCTTATATTTACTTTTCTGTACATGAGCCGATCTCGAGCTCTTTATTTTCCTATTGGTCTGGCCGGGCGGTAGAGTTCCGTCGTCTGCTCATGAGGAGACGGATTAACACATTCTTACGTCTTGTATGTATGTTTTCTCCTATTTTATATGTTTGGTTGATGAATCGTTGTAGGCGAGATGATACTCAGAATTTAGATATACTCATCGGCGAGTGGGCTATACGTACAGGAGAGTTAATGCTCAATGTCACTAGGCATCGTGTATCATTAGCTCCCTGCCCACAGTCCTTGAGCTGATATCTTATAGGACCGTTAGTCCGATTGGCACAGCACGGGGTGTTTACATTCTATCCGTACTATTACATACTAAATTCTACACACAGTACTCTTGTACTGGACTCCGCTTTGATGTTTATAATAATACTCTCTTTGATATTTTATTTCGGGAATTTTTGCATGTTGGCATGACAGGATAATCGCATCATATCATCTATTATATGTATTTTTCTTTTTATAGTTATCAAATTAGGAAATACTATATTAAATCATGTGCATTTAAAAGTTGCGACATTAAACTTACGTAGGTTTAATATTAAAAGTGCTTTGACCGAAAGAAGATCCCTGAAGGGATAATTTTGGGTCACATACTGGGCAATTGTTTGCTCACCCACCTTTTGATGTGGGATTTTAGGTAAAAAGTCTGGCGTTCCGCAGCTGGAGATGCCAGGAGCTGTTCCCGATGGCCACGCCACTTGATGTAGTAGTATAGGGCTTTTGTTAGGATTTGTAGGTCTCGAGACTTTTGTTTGTATCTCGGGATCGTAGATCATGTATCCCTTTCAGTAGATCATGTTTTATATCTCTGTGGGTTGTATGGACTGATGTATTTATGTTTATGTTTATTTATGGATTTATGATTGATGCTTGTTATATTATTTGCTTCCGCTGCTTTTGTTTGATTGTCGAAATTGATTAGCCTTGCGTGTTTAATGATAAACACGAGGCGAGGACTGATCACGCCTTAATCCGGAAATCCCGGTTTGGGGTGTGACAGCTATAGCGCATTTTGATATCATAGCGTAGCATTTGAGATCCAAAAATGCTATAGCGGCGCTATAGCGCGCTATTTATAACACTGCTATTTAGAAATGGATGTCAAAAAAGTTTTATGGTTTGAGGAAACTTTATTATGAAACATAGTCTTGAATTGGATAACTTATATTATAAGTGACAAAATAACGTAGTCTAGATGATGGTTGTGTTGACCGAGTTGATCTTCTATGATTTGCATTCGCTTGATTCTCTCCCCCTGAATGCAACTCCACCTCATTTGAGTTGGCATGATTTTCTTGCATATTTGTACCTTCAAAAATTGTTAATTCCGGAAGAACAATTTCATTTCTGGGTTGTGCTGTGGATTTTTGTTGATCTTTTTTTTTAAATGGTTCATTTTCAAAGAAAGCAACATTTCTTGATATGTATAATAATTATTTTGAGGATCATAACATTTATATCATTTCTTTTATGACGAGTATCCAATAAACATGGTTTTTACTGAATTTCTATCTAGTTTATCTTGTCTTTTGATATGTACAAAGCATGTGCATCCAAACACACGAAAGTGATCTAAATTCATTATCTTTTTATTTAGTATTTCTAATGGACTTTTATTTTAAAATTTTGACTAGGTAATCTATTAATAAGATAGACAACAGTAAGTATAGCATCTGACCAATATATTTTGGGTACATTTGATTGAAAAAATAGAGATCTAGTAACTTCTAACATGTGGCGAATTTCCCTTTCTGAAATCCCATGTTGTTCGGGTGTATTTATACAAGTTGTTTGGTGTAAAATTCCTTTTTGTTTTAAAAAATCCAAAAAACTTCTATTAATAATATTCAGAACCATTATCGGACCTAAATACTTTAATTTTTGTTTCATATTGATTTTCAACAAAGTTTGTAAATTCTTGAAACATGGAAAAAACTTCATTTTTTGATTTGAGGAGATAAATCCAAGTGGTACATGAGTAATCATCAATAAATGTAACAAATATATAAAACCATTATAAGATTCTACAGGTGCGGGTCCCCAAACATCAGAATATACAAGTTCAAATACTTTTGAGGTTTTACTATTGGATAATGGAAATGGTAGCCTAGTTTGTTTGGAAAACCGACAAATATCACAATGGCTTGAATCTAGATTAGAAAAAGAAAATAATTTATTTAAAATTTTATCTGAAGGATGTCCAATCCTCCAGTGCCACAATTTATTTTCTTCTACATTATTAGTAACAAAAGCTTTATTTGAAAAAAATAAATCTAAAATATAAAGTTCATTTTCTAGCATGCCTTTACCAATCGTCATCCGTGTTGATCTGTCCTGAAATGTCATAGCTTCAGGTGAGAATATTACATCACAATTTAATTCTTTTGTTATTTTACTTACATATATTAAATTAGAATTAAATGCTGGCAAGTGCAAAACATTTGAAATTTTTTTTGAAAATAAATTAATAGTTCCTATATTTGTAATAAATACTTTAGAACCATTAGCAACAACAACACTTTGTAATTTTTTGGTTTTTGTATGTTTTTTAAACTTTTAATATTTCTAGTCATATGGTCAGTTGCACCAGAATCAATAATCCAATTGTTATACGAATGTTGAACTAAATTTGAAGCAATACCTGTATATTTACTTGTCTGGGCCAGTTTATTAGTAATTTGGGCTACAATAGAGTCGAGTTGGGCTTGGCTGAGGAGGCCTGTTGCTGATATTGGATTTGGGCCAGCAGTGGTTGCAGATTGGCCTGCAGCTCAACTAAAGAAAAGTTGGACTCGGACCCGGAGTAAACAGCTGCCATTCCCTTTCTTTCTCCTTTTTCCAATTTGCCCCTTTCTCCCTCCCGCGATCTTCCTCTTTCTCTGCCCACCTTCTCTCCTTTCCTCTTTGGCCGGAGATGCGGGTAGAGGAACCAACACTGGTCTCGGATATGGCCTTTCTTCTTAAAGTTATCGCACTTAGCCGTGCTGTTGGCTCTCCGCTTCTCCTCCCTTGAGTTAGGGTTAGGGTTTCGGTGGTGATGCGCGAGAAACGTTTGATTCTCTGTAAAGGGTTCAAAGTTCATCCCTTTTCTCCTCGACTCTTCTCTTTGCACCGTGGCAATGATGCTTGAGTAGGAAGGCAGTTCGGGTGCTAACAAAATCTGGGCCCGGATTGGTTCAAAACTCGAGTCTAAACCCGCGAGATAAGTGTATACTCGTTCTTGTTCTATCCTTTCTTGTAAAATTTTTGGGTCATTAGTAGGTGGCAAATAAACAGATAGTTCATCCCATTTTGCTTTTAACTTACCTGTGTACTCAATATTTGGTCTATTGTTCTGTTTGATTTGAGAAATTTCTTGTTTGAGCTGAAAAATGTGTGCGAATTTTTTTTGGTGCCCAAATATTTAATTTATTTTATTGAGTCCCACATTTCTTTGGCAGAATTTGAAAACAAAAAACTTTCACTTATACTTGGTTCCATGGAATTAAGGAGCCAAGAGCATACTATATTGTTATTCATTTGCCACTGTTCTAGTTCTTGAGGATCAGTCTCACCCTCTTGTGCGGGTTTTGGTTTATTTATTTTGCCATTAATATAGTCTATTTTACCTCTGCCGCTGAGAGTTAGTGAGATAGACCTTGCCCAAGACAGATAGTTGTTGCCGTTGAGTATAGTGGCCGTGAGCCTCAGGTTTGGATTAGCGTTGCCATTGAGCGACTGTTGACCACCTGTTGTTGCTTCTGCCATTCTTCTTTTTCCAGCTGTGTGTTCTTGATTCTAGAGTTTTTTGTGGTTTTTGTTCTCGGATCTTTTAGATCCGCTCTGATATCATATTAAGTTTTGAGAGAGTAAATAATTGAAAGGAATTGATATATAGATATATTTTCTGATGATTTACAAGGTTGAGTACCAGCCTATTTATAGGCATGACTCCTTTGTTACCGTTGGCTAGTTTTCTAAATCTCATACACACCTAAATTACAGCTTTTACAGATATTACTTTCTATACTTGAAAATAATGGCTATTTGATTGATATGGCTGAGATTGGTTTGCTGGCTTTCCTTATTGATTAATGATGAGAATTCTCTGAGATTTTCTAATCTTTAACTGGGGGCACTGTACCAGGATGCTGGTATTTTCCTTTTCGATGATCCTTTTAGGGGGCGTTTGGTTCGCGCTATAGGCCATTCCAGGGAATAGAAGGATTCCAGGGAATGTAATGCCAAGAAATATTATTCCAGGGTATGTGACATTACCATGTTTAGTTCGCGCATGGCTATCGCTTCAGCATTCCATGAAATGTGCCATTACCATGTTTGGTTCACACATATATTGCTATTGCAATGGCTATCGATACATATCTTCACTACTTTCAAAATTATTAACTAAATAATGTCCAAAAAAATTATTAAGTTCGCATAAATATAAGTCAAACCAATCAAATCATTCAATCAATCGAATTAGAAATTGAATCAAAAAATACATTTAATTCGTTTCAATCATATGAAAATAAAAATTTAATATTATAACCAATCTAAATAATTATTTACTCATTAGTATGTAGTAATATATGTAGTGTTACATTACTAACATTTAATATAAAAATGAAAAAAAATTATTACATAACCAAAAAAAATATTATAACACAAACTTTTGATCCTTTTCGCATTGATTCATAACAAAAATGAAAAAGAAGATAAAAAACGAAATAATAACAAGCTGGTCCAGAGCAGTTATTTTGCTCTCAAACTGGTCCAGTAACGTACCAGTAACAAGATGTACAAATCAGAGATCTAGCAACTATTATATGATTAGCATCAGTTAACTGATGCTCTTAGACTAAATACTGCAATGACATGACCTTGCTTCACCAATGAAGATGAGATTCGGCCTTTCTAATTTTCTTCGGACCTAAAAGGTTATTTTCCCTCTGTACCTCAACTAGTAGGAATTTTCAATTTCATTGCATACAACTAGTAGGAATTTTCAATTTCACAATGAAAAGAGAACATACCATGTCCCTCTGTACCTGTAATAACAGTAACAGTTACAGAGTTCAAAATATATCAGATTAATCTTCAAGCATAAGAATTAATTGGTACCAGTGTAACTTTGGCTTAGTTGGTACCAGTGTCAGCACGTGCCTACTTAGTTGGTACCAGTATAATCACAGTGAAATAACTACATTAGGATCGGTTTTGCATGGTTTGACAGAAAGTACATTTCTTCAGGCCGATGCCATACCACTGGAAAAGGTACCAGAAATAATTCACCAGTACCACTTATGTGTTGTGAAAATGTGCCGTTTTGACTCCGCTCTCATAGCCAAAGCATCTCAAATGAAGCTCCTTATGCAATTTAGTGTCGGCCTAGAGGCGGACGGATAGATTAGTGATGAGGAACTGGATAGATTAGCGATGGGTTGAGGCGGCCGGAAGCGGCGAAGAGGAAAGGCGGAGATGACGCCGGACTGGTGGCGGCACGGCCGAAGTAGAGTGGAGAAAGGAGAGAAGGTGCCGGAGATCGACGCCATTGACGAGCTTGGGTTGGTCTCGGGGAGAAACTAAGAAGGAGAAGAGGAAAAGAGTTTCACCGAAAGAAAATAAAATAATCGCGCGCTGGATTGTATTTCCGTCGAGCAGGCATCGAAAAATTCCGCGTTTTTTTGTGCTATCGCGATAGCCACAAATCAGGTCATTGGCATAGCAAGGAATCACCTATTCCCGAATCTATTCCCTTGTTGATTTTGCCAAACGCGGACATCGCTTTCCAGGAAATTACAATGTCAAGGAATCACCTTCGAAAAGTATGAACCAAACGCCCCCTTAGTGCTATCAATGCACATACTGGGTCACACCTCTTTAAGGTAATCTTTTTAGTTGAATTTACCTACTTTAGATTTGCAGGAAGTTCAAAGCGGACACAACAATGAACCTAACAGTACACAAATAATCAGTGTAGAATGCTAAACGGGTAGGATCAGTGCAGCTTTTGTTGGGTTTGTTCTTCATTTATAACTGTTCTTTCAACTAAACTAAAAATATTTTTATAGGAATGCCTATTGGGGCTTCTAGCATCTAAGACTGTGATTTATGTTACACACCAAGTTGAATTCCTTCCGGCTGCTGATGTCATCCTGGCAAGTCTTTGGTTCTATTTTCTTTCTTTGGCACTTTCCTTTTCAATGTACACTGACCAATTTTAATTTTTCTTTCAAGGTAATGAAAGAAGGAAAGATAGCACAAGCAGGCAAATACCAAGAAATACTTGAATCAGACAAGGAGTTTATGGAACTCGTCTCTGCACACAAGGATGCCTTGTCAGCACTTCACTCCATTTCCCCGTGGAACTGGAGGCATCCAGTTCCAATCAGACATGCCGTACCAGATCGATAATTATTCCTTCACATTAATATGTTTATTAACAAGTTTGTACTGGTCCTGTAATTATTCATAAGCAATCAGACTAGAAGGAATTTAATATAATCAAGTTAAGATTGTTTTTAATTTTTGTCGAAAGTAATAGTTCCAATTCATAACATTTTATTTCCTTTTATTCAGATTAGGACAATCCCAGCCAACTGTCATTCCAGCCCTATCACCTGGGTGTCAGTGGTGGCATCTGGACCCGGTCGGGCTAAAAAAGATGCTGCTTTGAATTATTTGCGAAGGGTTAATGAGAGATTTCAAGACCAACAAGGAACATACAAAGAGTTTTTAGGAATTATGAACGATCATGAGATAACATGATTAGCAAAAATAGCCGTTACCATGCTTAGAATGCAGATATATCGATTCCTTCTAGTAATAGATGGCGAAGCAAGAGCGTTGTGAAAGTTGCATATACCAAGCTAGTTTTAGTAGGAGTAATCGTAGTTTGTTTTCTAATTTTGTTTAGATGATGTGTGTAATGGTATCTTGTGTGTTTGCAACAAATGTCATTTTGTGTATTTGCTTTAAAATAAGCTCTTGTACTGGTTAATGCATATATTTCCAATAACTGGAATTGGTTTGAATCAAACTTGGTGGCATGTGATATTTGTGTTATTGTTTTCAATTATTTTGTATGTTTGATTCCTAAACTACTCTTAAATTATCCACTTCTTATCTGTGACACTATTATTGATATGCTACAGTTTACAAGAAGCATGAAAAAAAAAACTGGAAATGACTTATTGAAAAGCACCTCACTTCGAAATTGTTTAATTTATTGATGGTAGAAATGAAACCACAAAAGTTAGTTACATACTGAATTTAATTTCTTGCATTGGTGCCAATAGAAATTTAGGCAATGTTCTGTACCAGTTTTTGAATGGTTTATCTGCTCTTATCTAACTGTTCCACCAACTGAGACTTCATTTCTGTAACTGGCTTTTCATAAACACAATGATCAGAGAGCACAATAAGTATTCTTTTATGTCAGAAATGAAAAGAAAAATTGTAGAATATCAGGTTAAGCAGTTCTGGATAGTTAGTTTCATATTGTCAGATTCGAAACCAACGCTGGCAGTTTTGAGCATTAAATTTGTAACATTGATCTGGTTGTATTATGCATATAGGAATGCCACAGTTATATTTTAATGACATGGTATTGTGCTGCTAATGTTGATTTTTTTTTTTGTGTGATTTCAGTTTTTTTGTGCTTTGTAATCTGTTATGTGATGCTTGGTGCGTCCCAGTATCAGTTTTCAATATTTCATTACCTCAAAAAGTTTTCAATGTTTCAGTATCAAGTTTATGCTAGAGTACGAGTGGGCCCTTCTGTTATATTCTGTTATATTATGCATTTATTTTTCAAGAATTATGTAAAGAATTTTGTTATATTGTGCTTGTATACATTCATTTTTCAAGAATTACTGTTGAGTTACATTCAGTTTTTTGTCAACCACAAGCATACTGTAAAAAAAAATCGCAATGTAAACTGTACCAACAGAAAATTAATCAACAATGTACCAACACATTCAATGTAAACTGTACCAACTAAAAATCAAAATAATATGCTTCCAGTTGAAGATACATTCAATTAATCAAACACATTCAATTAATTCAAGTGTTACTAACATCTCAATGTAAACTATACCACACATCTCAATGTTACACACTTGAACTTGAGCAAGCAAAAGGACTAAGCATTCCAAAATTCATAACAGCACAAGCATCACAAATGACTAAGCTCTAAATGGTTCTTTGGCACATACAAACTCAAGCAACAATATTCATCTATTGATTTCTGATCCCCATATCATCCATCATCTAGTTGCAAATCATTAGTGTCATCTACCGTCGAATCATCCATTTATCTACAAGAAATAAGAGATGGTGAAGTTAGAAGCATGCAACATAGCTGAAAAGACATAGCAATTAGATTTCAGATTTCAGTTTTGAAAGGTCAAAAAAATGAGATTACTTTGATTTTTGTAATGATTAAGCCATTACTGCACAAATAACCTAAATTTCAGATAATAATGCAAAATCAGCCGTACAGCATATTGACAACTTAACAAAAGCATATTATTTGAGTAAGACACTAGAACTGCACCATCTAACACAGGGGCGGAACTAGAAAATTTAGTTAGAGGGGACTGAAACTTAAAATGCGCAAATATTAATTTGTAGTTAGTGGAACTTGAACCCAAGACCTCCCAAAAACAAAATATAGTCTTAACCACTAGATTACAAGTATACATCTAACATTTTATGAGGGGGGCTAAACTATATAAAAACTTCAAAGAAATAAAAAATCAATTAAATTCCAACATACGTGATTAAAAATTTCAAAATCATGGGGTGGCTTAGCACCCCCTGGGCATAGTGTAGATCCGCCCCTGATCTAACATAGAAGCATATATATATTCGTGTAATGCGAGAAAGTCAATTACATTAGAACTCAAACTCCAAATTCAAATAGCAACTGAATCTGCATCGATGCCGAGGAACTAAGAAATATGTTTCTCAATAATTAATGTCTTGTTTTGATTGTCAGAAACTAAGAAATATGTTTCTCAATAGTGTCTTGATTCGATAAAATTAGCATAATGTATGGCTATTAGCTTAAGTACCTTGATAAGGTCGGTGTGTTTTCCATTATGTTCGACATCTTTTTGTACTCTTTGTCAATGCCTTCTGTTAGGTGATGACATGCCTCTGCGTCTGAGTCTGTACAGTGAATAACAAAAATCATGAGTCAGATTACTTAACTAATTGTTAAATTCCTTGTGACCAGCTAACTTAAACTGGCCTTGAGAAAACAAACACTTGAAAGATTGCCAAACTTAATTCCTCACCAAACCAAATTAAATCAGAGAATTAATGGTCGACTGTGGTCTCTAACGAAACAACACCCGGTTTAATTTTCTTTAGCAACTGATAGTTCAGCACAGAATGAGCTCCAATAAGACAGAACCCATACGTAGATCAATCAGGTGGCGGAGGAACGAGAGGAGATCGATCGGGTGGCGGCTAGGGTTTCCACCGGGACGGGGTCGACGGTCCGGAGGAGGCGCGGAGAGAGGAGTTGTAGCGATTTTGATTTAGAGGTGGCTGAGAGAGGAATACGCGAGAGACGGGGTCAGGGGTTGGGATACAAATCTGCTCCTTTTGAAAAGGAGCGCCTCTTTTCTTTTTCTTTAGTGGTTTGAAAAAACTTGACCGGTCCAGGACCGGACTGGACTGGTCCGGACCGTGCCCCAAATCCGAACCGGACCGGGTTAGGCAAGGGTCGGTCTTGGCACGGGCCGTTTTTTTTTCCCCAGACCTGCCTAAACCCGAACTGCCAGACCCGCCGCACCCATCCCGGACCAGACCGGATCAAACTCGGATCGGACCGGACCCAGACCCATGCCACCCGTGACCAAACCCGTTGGACCCGGACCCGGCTAACCCGACCTACCCGGACCCAAACCCCCCGGACCGCCCCTGGACACACCAGACCCACCATACCTGGACCCGAACCTGCCATACCCGCGCTTGGACCCTCCTGAACTGCCCCTGGACCCGCCAGATCCGCTCGGACCCCCGATTTGATGTTTTACTGTAGCAATACGAATTTTTTTGAATCCAACGGCTCCATTATTCCCCCAAAAAAAACCCTCTATAAATTACACCCCATCATTATCTCATTTTCACATCAATCTCTAATTATTCTCAATCTATGATTTTCTCAATCTCATACTCTCATTACTCTCAAATTATTGTTATTTTCATTGTTCCCAAATTTTAATTTAATTATCAGAAAAAAATATAGTTGCAAATTTATTTCATTCCGCAAAGGCACGAGATTTAGTTGCAAATTTATTTTATCCCGCAAAGGCACAAGATTTTTCCGCAAGATTTGAAGGTTAGATTTGGATCATGTTATATTTATTTTTTGCTAGATTAAATAGGTTAGATTTATTTTAAATTCGGTTTTATTTTTTAAATATGTTAGTTTTATTATAACCAGGTTAGATTTATTTTTAAAATAGCTTAAATATGTTAGATTTATTTTTAAATAAGTTATATTTATTTTAAAATAGGTTAGATTTATCTTTTGAATATATTAAATATGCTAGATTTATTATAAATAGGTTAGATTTATTTTAAATTCGGTTTTATTTTTTAATTATGTTAGATTTATTTTTAAAATAGATTAAATATGTTAGATTTATGTTTGAATATGTTAGATTTATTATAAATATGTTAGATTTATTTTTAAATATGTTAGATTTATTTTTGATAGGTTAGATTTGTTTTAAATTCGGTTTTATTTTAAAAATATGTTAGATTTATTTTTAAAATATATTAAATATGTTAGATTTATTTTTCAATAGGTTAGATTTATTTTTGAATATGTTAGATTTATTTTTAAAATATGTTAGATTTATTTATAAATAGGTTAGATTTATTTTTTATATATGTTAGATTTATTATAAATTGGTTAGATTTATTTTTAAAATAGATTAAATTTATTTTTAAAATATGTTAGATTTATTTTTGAATATGTTAGATTTATTATAAATTGGTTAGATTTATTTTTAAAATAGATTAAATTTATTTTTAAAATATGTTAGATTTATTTTTGAATAGGTTAGATTTATTTTTGAATATGTTAGATTTATTTTTGAAATATGTTAGATTTATTTATAAATAGATTAGATTTATTTTTGATATATGTTAGATTTATTATAAATAGGCTTGATTTATTTTAAATTTGTTTTATTTTTTAAATATGTTAGATTTATTATAAATAGGTTAGATTTATTTTTAAAATAGATTAAATATGTTAGATTTATGTTTGAATATGTTAGATTTATTATAAATATGTTAGATTAAAAATATTTTAAATTCGGTTTTATTTTTTGAATATGTTAGATTTATTTTTAAATAGGTTAGATTTATTTTTAAAATAGATTAAATATGTTAGATTTATTTTTGAATAGGTTAGATTTATTTTTAAAATATGTTAGATTTATTTATAAATAGGTTAGATTTATTTTTGATATATGTTAGATTTATTTTAAAATAGGTTAGATTTATTTTTAAATTCGTTGTTTTTTTAATATGTTAGATTTATTTTTAAATAGGTTAGATTTATTTTTAAATATGTTATATTTATTTTAAAATAGGTTAGATTTATTTTAAATTTGGTTTTATTGTTTAAATAAGTTAGATTTATTTTTAAATATGTTAGATTTATTTTTAAAATAGATTAAATATGTTAGGTTTATTTTTGAATATGTTAGATTTTAATTTTGGATTTATTTTATGTAGAAAAAATGTCATCTTCTCCTCCCCGACAATCGGTGGAGCAAATAGTGGAGTCTTTTGCAAACAAAATATTTGCATGAACTATAATGCTAAGTAAATAGTGGAGTCTTTTCGCAATGAAACATCGATGCTAAGCCTAACGAAAACATCGATGTTTAAGTCCCAATGTTTCGTTAGCCTTATGATCGATGTTTTTGCAATGAAACATTGATGTTTCGTTAGCGACAACATTGGCAATTAAGCAGGGTAGTGCTGAAAAAATATCGGTGCGTCGTCGATGTTTTTGTAATGAAACATCGATGCACTTCTGCCGTCGACAAGCCATGCATAAAGCGTTGGTACATCATCAGTGTTTCCGCACGAAAACATCGTTGTTTTTTAAAAAACTTTAAACAGCCATAACTTTGGCTAGAAAACTCAGATTTGCGCGTACGACCCCAATTCGGAAAGCTTGGGACGAGACGGGGTGGATGGCGACGTTGGGGATCATCCCCAGAGTTGCAAAAAAATATCGTTTAGTGTCTCAAAAATTGAGTTAAAGTTTTTTATCATCGGTGCATCGCGCAACGACCCGTTTGTGGCTAGTGACAGTGTCATATGCAGCATGGTAAAAGTCAGAACTTGTATCAAAATTACTGATCTGATGTTTGGTGTTCGCATGCGGCTAGTGAATTTAATTTGACAATAACCAGCATTCTAATATTGAGCATATTTTATTTTGTATGTTCAAACAAGAAATAGTCTGTGTGATATATTTAATAAAAAACCGGTAAATATGCTATCAAAAAATTAATGTGACAAATATTTTTAAAAAAATTTGATTTTTTAGTGTTATATTTAAGCATTTTAGCTATTTGTCTCTTAAAAAAAAAAATTAAATCCGAGACTGGCTATTTAATGGCCGGTTTCCTTTTTAAATCGGGATCGGCTATTAAATGGCCGGTTTGGACATTTTTAATAAAAGTTGATGGGTGTGGGCATTTTTATTAATCTTTAATTAACTGTGGGTATTTTTAAAAATGTCAGTATACTCTTAATAGCTCTTATATGCGGAAATGAAATTAATGAAAATACTTTCCGAAATTTTCTTTTTTTAAAACATAGCACTGTTCCATCCTCTCTTCTCTTCGCAATTTATAAACCCACATAGAAAGCGGAGAGGAGAAAAATAGAAAATTAAGCACAACAAAGAAGTCTGAGCTCTCTATCTCTTCCTGTCCGCTTTATAAATGGCGATTCACCACTCCATTGATTTTGCTTTCTACTACTGCTCTGTTTCATTCCATGTATTTCTCTTCCTCTTCCTCTCTATAATTTGGCTTTCTAGAAGGTGCAAGGAGGGCAGGTCCAGGGAGAAAGTAGAGAACAACAATTTCTTGTATTACAAACTGACCCATCTAAGCTCTCTTAGTCTTAGCTTGTTTTACCTTCTCTTCTATGTTTTGAGTTACTTGTTTTCCTATTCGGGTTTCCTAATTCAATTGGATTTAGGGGTCCGAACCATTTCTTGGTTTCTTTGCTTCTGCTACATGCAATTTGAATTTGGAAGATTGAGAGAAAAAAACTTTCCTGTTTTACTTAGAGTATGGTTTGCCATCTTCCTAATCATTTCTGTTTATTCTCTTGTTCTACATCTCCTCTCGTTTAAAAAGCATGCAATTGTCGACTCAAATTTGTGGGTCTTCGATTTTGGGTCAGTTTTTGTTGGCCTGTTGCTTAGCTATGCTGGTTTCTATGGTAAGCGAAGAAATGAAGATGATGATTCTGTTCTCCAGGAACCCCTCATCCATGGTTCCTGTAACAACAACATTGGTACTGGTAACAGTACCAGCAGTAGTTCCAAAAATGCCTCTCTGTTCACCAATGCTGGATTCTTTAGCATTTTTACATTCTCTTGGATTGGTCCCTTGCTCTCTCTTGGCTACAGAAAAACATTGGACCTGGAAGACATACCAATGGTAGATGAGAAAGATTCAATCAATGGTGTCTTACCTATCTTCAAAACCATGCTAGAATCACAAATTGGTGCTAATGGTAGAGTGACATCCGTTAAGCTCGCAAAAGCTTTAGTGTTCACTTGTTGGGGGCAAGTTGTTTTAACAGGTATCTATTTATTGGTGTACAATATCTCGGCCTATGTGGGGCCATATCTGATTGACTACTTTGTGCAGTACCTAAATGGTACCCAACGATCATCAAAAAAAGGTTACTTGCTGGTACTGACATTTATTGTTGGCAAAATTATTGAATGCCTCTCCATGAGGCATTGGTCCTTTCGGATGAACCAAGCTGGGGTACGGGCACGAGCGGCTCTAGTGGGTACGATATATCAAAAGGGGCTCACTCTCTCCAGCCGGTCAAGACAGAGCCGTACCAGCGGTGAGATGATAAACATAATGAGTGTAGATGCCAACCTAGTCAGCCTCTTCAGCTTGTACATGCATGAATTCTGGTTAGTACCGATACAAATTGCCCTTGCTCTGATTGTACTGTACTCCTGCATCGGTCTTGCCTCGGTATCAGCTCTAGCTGCAACAATTGTGATAATGCTGGTCAATTTACCAGTCAGCCATGTGCAAGAGAAATTTCAAGAGAAAATGATGGAGGCTAAAGATGTCCGCATGAAAGCTATGTCAGAAGTGCTGCGCAACATGCGAATTCTAAAATTCCAGGGTTGGGAGATGAAATTTCTTCAAAAAATTATCAATCAAAGGAAAAACGAGGCTAGCTGGATCAAAAAATTTGTGTACGCTAATGCTGGTGTGACATTTCTCTTCTGGGGAACACCGACTTTTGTGGCTGTCGTGACTTTTGGGACGTGCATTCTTTTAGGTATACCGCTTTCTAGTGGTAAAGTGCTTTCGGCCTTGGCTACTTTTAGGGTGTTGCAAGAGCCAATATATTGCCTTCCTGATACCATTTCCATGATAATTCAAATTAAAGTTTCCCTAAATCGTATAAGTTCTTTCTTGTGTTTAGAGGATTTGCCAGACAATGTGGTACATAGAGTTCCCAAAGGGAGTTCTGACGTGGCAGTTGAAGTACAGAGTGGTACATTTTCATGGGATTTGGGGAGTGAGGAACCAACATTAATAGATTTGAACTTTAGGGTGATGCAAGGCATGAAGGTTGCAGTGTGTGGTATAGTGGGGTCGGGTAAGTCAAGTTTGCTGTCATGCATACTCGGCGAAATGCCAAAATTATCTGGGGGGGTGAAGTTGTGTGGTTCAACTGCATACGTAAGCCAGTCACCATGGATACAAAGTGGCAAGATTCAGGATAATATTCTGTTTGGTAAGGAAATGCATAGGGAGCGGTACGATAAGGTGCTTGAGGCATGTAGCTTGAAGAAGGATTTGGAGATTTTGCCACATGGAGATCAGACGATGATTGGAGAGAGAGGGATTAATTTAAGCGGTGGCCAGAAACAAAGAATCCAGATAGCTCGGGCACTGTATCAGGATGCCGATATTTTCCTTTTTGACGATCCCTTTAGTGCTGTCGATGCACATACTGGGTCACACCTCTTTAAGGTAATCTTTTTAGTTAAATTTCTATTTTTTTTTCCTAGTTTGGATTTGCAAGAAGTTCAAAGCTGACCCAACAATCAACCGAACAATACACAAGTAATCAGTGTAGAATGGTTATGGGGTTGGTTTAGGGCAACTTTGGTTGGGTTTCTTCTTAATTTATAACTGTTCTTTGAAATAAACTAAATAGATATTTTTATAGGAATGCTTATTGAGGCTTCTAGCATCTAAGACCGTGATTTATGTCACACACCAAGTTGAATTCCTGCCGGCTGCTGATCTCATCTTGGTAAGTTCTTGGTTCTGTTTTCTTTCTTTGTCACATTCCTTTCAATGTGCACTGAACAAATTTAATTTTTCTTTAAAGGTAATGAAAGAAGGAAAAGTAGCACAAGCAGGCAAATACAAGGAAATACTTGAATTTGGCAAGGAGTTTATGGAACTTGTCTCTGCACACAAGGATGCCTTGTCAGCACTTGACTCCATTTCCTCCACGGAAGATAACTCCAGTTCCAATCAGGAAATTAAGAACAAGAAAACCCAGAATGACACATCGACAGAAGAAGCAAACCCTAATATACCAAAGGGACAACTTGTAACAGAAGAAGAAAGAGAGAAAGGGAAGGTTGGATTTTGGGTCTATTGGAAGTACATCACATTGGCATACAAAGGGGCACTGGTGCCATTAGTCCTCCTTGCACAAATTTGCTTCCAAGTCCTTCAAATAGCAAGTAATTACTGGATGGCTTGGGCTGCCCCGGTGTCAGAGGATGTGGCCCCACCTGTCAGTAGCATGACGCTTATATATGTATTTGTGGCACTGGCACTTGGCAGCTCTCTCTTCATACTAGCAAGGGCTTTGCTCCTTGTCACGGCAGGCTACAAAACTGCAACCATTTTATTTGACAAGATGCACTTGAGTATATTTCGTGCGCCTATGTCATTTTTTGATTCTACTCCAAGTGGTCGGATCCTCAATCGGGTAAGTCATGCATTAGTTAAATTATTTTTTTTTTTTTTTTGCAATTAGTTAGTTATATCAACAAAATACATTGGTCTCTCTTTTCCATATATATCCTATAAAATTGCATTAGTGTGTCATAAGAGGGGCATAATATTCAATTATTTTAATTAATTCTTACAGGCTTCAACAGATCAGAGTGAGGTTGATACAAGCATACCATACCAGATCGGTACTTATGCCTTTACAATGATACAACTTCTTGGTACCATAGCCGTCATGTCACAAGTTGCATGGCAAGTGTTTGTTGTGTTTGTTCCTATGATTGCCTTGTGCCTTTGGTACCAGGTACCTTTATTTTTCTCGTGGGAATTTTTAAAATTCTAACTATTCATAAAACTTCCTTCTTGTGACCTCATTATTAGTACATGAAAAAAACTGCTGTTCTAAAAGCAAGCTTAGCTTTTAAATATGCTTCATAAGTGTGCAATTTTGGGAAATTGAAGGGTTTAGTTATATAGGTAGACAATACAGTACTTCTGTTCAATACAACACGGGATTAATTTAGATTTCTTGATAAAAAAAACTAACATGCTTATGATCAATAGTGTTGGTGTGTTCTGCAAATCTATGGTAGTCGAGGGATTTTGAATTTCATTGTTGCTCTTACAATTCATTGCTCATACAATTTGCTGTTTTAAACAGAGATATTACATAGAAACAGCAAGAGAACTGGCAAGGCTAGTAGGAGTGTGCAAGGCTCCAATAATACAACATTTTGCCGAGTCTCTGACAGGTTCTACCACTATTAGATGTTTTGGCAAAGAATCAGGTTTCAAGGAGAGAAACGGAAAATTGATAGATGATTATTCCCGGCCCAAGTTCTACAATGTCGGTGCCATGGAGTGGCTCTGTTTTCGGCTTGACATGATCTCATCTCTCACCTTTGCCTTTTCTTTGGTGTTCGTAGTGACTATACCAGCTGGTGTGATTGATCCAGGTAGGCCATTTTGCAAAATATATTCACAAAGTGTAGTTGCAATTTAGGATAGCTGCAGATTTGTGATAAGAATTTTTAATTAGTCCAATTGTTTTATAATAGGAGAGCCCTCTGCATTTTCAAATAATTAATGATGCTTTTCCTTTCCCTTAGTCCTTGCATTCTTCCTTTCATTTCCGTAAGACTTAAAAGTAAAGATGGTTCATTGGTCTTATTTAAAATTGCAGCAAATTTATTATTTGAAATTTACATTGCTTTTAAATTTTCTTCTTGAATACAGGGCTCGCGGGTCTTGCAGTGACTTACGGGCTTAATTTGAACATGCTACAAACCTGCGTTGTTTGGAATTTGTGCAATCTAGAAAATGAGATAATATCTGTTGAGAGAATATTGCAATACACAAATATTCCTAGCGAAGCTCCACTTTCCACTCCAAAAGATTTGTCATTAGATCAATCCTGGCCAGCACAAGGAGACATTATGATTGAAAACTTACAGGTACACTTAATTCCTTTTCCCATGCTTATAATTTCATTGGATGTGATTAATCCTGAACATAATGCTTAGAAAAAATAAGTGCTGTAAGGCTTGCATGTGTTGTGGCTCAATAAATCCTTAGGCCAAGAAACTTGCAAAAGGAAAAAAAAACTTAAAGAAAAGTTTGTTTGTCTCACATGTAACTTTTGTATTAGAGACTCCAAAGTCAGTAATTTGACCTAAAAAGTTTTCAAAGTGAATGACCAGGACCAGTCAATCCCCTTGGCCAAAATGACTCCGAAACAGAAACAAAGGGAACCAAAACAAAATTATCTTACCTGAATGATCAGGACATGAAATTGATTATGTAGCTTCAATCCAATCTGAAAGTGACATCTAGCCTTCTTAGAATACATGAGGGAATTCTAAGGATCCTTCTCATATTGTTTTTTGAACAGGTTCGATATGCACCACAACTTCCATTTGTACTCCGTGGTCTCACATGCACCTTTCCTGGTGGCATGAAAACTGGTATCGTTGGGAGAACAGGAAGTGGCAAGTCAACTTTGATCCAGGCTCTTTTTCGCATAGTTGATCCCACTGTAGGACATATACTAATAGATAATGTAGACATCTGTACCATCGGATTACATGATCTACGGTCCAGATTGAGCATCATACCACAAGACCCCACCATGTTTGAAGGAACAATTAGAAACAACCTTGACCCTCTTGGGGAGTATACTGATGCTCAGATTTGGGAGGTACATAATTTAAAATTTTCAATAGCTTTCAATTCCTGCAAGAATACTTCTCAAAATTTCCCTAAAGAAAAAAATAATATACACTTTCCACTTTTTAATCTTTTTTGTATCTATTTTGCAAAGTAAATATGTTTAATTTTTTTTGTAAAAGAATATATAGGAATTTAGTGACACCCAATAATTTAATGGTTGACTTTAGTCTTTTATCTCTTTGGTGTAGGCTTTGGATTGTTGCCAGCTTGGAGATGAAGTCCGGAAGAAGGAATTGAAGCTCGACTCTCCAGGTTTGCATCATATTTGCTTGTTGCTGTTTTTGTTATACTAAACCAGCACCAGCATTCTCCAATAACTTGAAACAACCTCCAATATTTGAGGCCTTCGTAAAGCCTGGGAAACAAATATACCTTAATTGTAAACTCCTCAACATAGCATATTCTCATATCAATTCAAGCAAATTAATGAGGGACCTAATTAAAACTGAATTATTCAGCATGTCTTAATTTTTGCAACAATCTTAGAAACCCTCTATTTGCAGTGGCAGAGAGCGGAGAGAACTGGAGTGTGGGCCAGCGTCAGCTGGTTTGCCTTGGGCGTGTGATTCTGAAAAAGAGCAAAATTTTGGTTCTTGATGAAGCAACAGCTTCGGTCGATTCAGCAACAGATAGCTTGATTCAAAAGACTTTGAGGCAGCAGTTCTCAAATTCAACTGTGATAACTATTGCACATCGAATCACCTCCGTGCTCGATAGTGATATGGTGCTCCTACTTGATAATGGTTAGTGTTCCCTCAATTATATTTTGTTTTCTTGTTGGACCATTTTCTTAGGAAATAATGTTTATTTGAATCAGGGTTTTAAGTTATATTTCAAGCTAGAGATTTTTGTTCGTTGTTTTGCAATTTTGTTTCGCATTGGTATATTTAAAAAATGTTGTGCATTATCTTTTGTTCGAAACTTTCTGTGAATTCTAAGCAATTTTTTTTATTATAAACAGGTGTTGTTGTGGAACATGATAAACCAACTCTATTGTTGGAAGATGAGTCGTCTTTGTTTTCGCAGCTTGTGTTGGAATATACGAAGAGATCAGCAATGTAGATGTTATTAACCAACTAATCCTTGATGTAATTCTACTGTGTTATTCCCCATGCTGTTTGACTGTAATAAAATTTTGGAATGACAAGGTATTAAAGTATAGTTTAGGAGTTATATATAATGCAAAATATGCGTGGCAGGTGATTTCAGGATTATAATGCCACAGAATGTGCAAGCAAAATAAAATTTTGTAGCTGTAGCTGTATGTCTATTAGATGCAAGTAAAAACTAATGCAATAGTTTTAGAACCTCTTTTATTTTTTTAATTTTTGTTTCTGTGTGAGTGTAACCATTATAAAAAAAATTTGTTCAGTAATTTTGTTTTTGATAAAATAATGGAGGTCAAACCTTTAAATTTTTATTATTTAAGTAGAGCGCAGAGTAGGTTTGATGAGCTTTGTACCTACTTTGAGTTTGATAGGCACCAGAACGAATTTCAGAGGAGAGGATGCTCGAATCTTGAAGTGCAACCTTAATTAGTTTTACAATAACAGTCAAATTAAAATAAAATAAAAATAAAAATAACAAAAATTAAACGTGATGTCTTGTGGATAGTTAAGGAGCAGCTGGGATGCTTGTTGTTAAAAAAAAATTGTCAGACAAACATACTCTTAATTTTCTCTTATATAACAACATAATACTACAACTATGATGAGTGTCTCATCAGGGCACATGGTCAGACAATAACTGCAGCTTGGTGGGACAGTAGACACTGTGTGGTCTGTAGGTTGCTGGGCTATATGGCGCGAGGGGAACCGGCATCGTTTCTCGGGTCAGTGAAGAACTCTGAGTGTACTGGTACGTGATACCAGTAATGAGATTTGACAATGGTGCTCAAACTGTTAGAGGATGCTTTCTCCTCTGCATTTTGTGTTATGATTTCGGTTCTATTTACAATTTAATATTACTGTAAATATTATATCTGCTGGCTAGTTGTTAGCTAAATGTAATGACTTGAGGTGTTGTAAATAGTCTTATATTTTTTCAATACAAATGTTGCTCTGGCAATTTTAGCCATCCACCATAAAAAGAAAAACAGAATACTGTTTTTTTTATAACACTAAACATAAGAAGAAAACTCTAAAAATTCGTACAACATTAAAGCAAGAAATAGAATTCTAAACAACACAGTAAATTTTGACGTTCCTTTACTAAAATAGTCATAACTTTTTATAGGAAACTTCAACTAGAGAAAAGTTTGGGTTTCATATCCATCGGAGGCAAATTTGGATTCGATGGACATCAGAGCCGTCCGATTCGCTTTAAGATTGAAGGCAAATTTGGGTCCGTGGCTCAAAGATTGGTGCACACAAATCTTAAAGAGGATCTGACGGCTCTGATGTCCATCAAACCAAAATTTCCCTCCAATGGGCATTGGACCCAAAATGCACTACTCATTGGTCATACACCCAGATTGAAACCTTCACCATTAAAAACTAGATTTAAAAATCTTTAAATTCATTGGTCATACACCCAGATTGAAATCTTCACCATTAAAAACTAGAATTAAAAATCTTTAAATTCATTGGTCATACATCCAGATTGATCAATATTTGCCCTTTCAAAATCCCTCTTTAATCAACCTCGAATTCTGTCCACTGTAGAATTCAAAGGGCTTTTATTTATATTTCTAAATAACCAAACTCTATTATAGAAAATTAAATTTATAATTCAACATCCATTTTAAATTTAATTTTCTTTTTATCCTTCATGCCAAGAATATTCTTGAATTTCTCAAAAACCTTGATTGGCAATATTGACTATGTAAAAATGGCAATCTCGGGTTCATTTTCTTGTACATGAATTTAACACCAATCGGCTTATGACACGTTTCATTCTTCTCAATTGCACTTATCTCTTCATCCATGTCCGCACACTACTTGTCAATTTTAATTGCCGATTAATTAAAACGAAAGATTTTCGCCTTGAGCCAAAAGACACACCAAAAGCAACTCCATCGCTTGTCGTCTCGTATAAGTCATGTATGCTCCTTATTTTCCGATGAAGTTGCTTCATTAGCTATAATTGTTGGTGCCTCCTCAAGGTTGATGGATGTCAACTTGGCATGTTCACGATGTGTGCATCTCATCTCTTGTCGCCTCCTGAGAGCTCTAACTAGAGTGGAAAAAACGTGCCGTGACGTGACTAACACGTCGTGACTTTGATCTCGTACCGTGCCGTGACCAAAATGTCAAGGGGTGGTAACGGCACGCTAATGGTCACGCTACGTGAGTCATGCCGTGCCTAAACGTGCCGTGACCATACGTGACTCGCGTGACCATTTAATTATAATTTAGGTTAGTTTATTCAAGATTCACCATTAAATCGATATCTAATGGTCCTAAATACACATGACTCGCGTGACTACATGTCGTGCCGTGCCGTGACTAAATCTTTCACATGCCATGTCGTGCCGTGCCAAAGTTTCAAAAGATGAACATGGCATGCGAATAGTCACGGCACGGGACACGTGTGCCGTGCCGTTCCGTGACGGAGCCGGCTCTGGCGTGCCATTTTTCCCATTCTAGATCTAACCCCACATGCATGTGGCTTCTTTGTTTACCTGTACACACGACTAATATGCATATTTTTGTTAATAGGAAAAAAAAAGTTATATGCTTTAGACCTCCCATCATACCCAACAAAAATAAACACTTCAAACTCCAGTCATCCAATTAGGCCAATGTGCATATACATGCAATGCTACCAAATACCTTTAGATGTGCTACTGTTGGTTTTGAACCACTCCAAGCCTCTTGCGGAGTCATGTTCTCCAGACTTATCGTTTGACATCGATTTAACAAATAGATGGCACAATTTAACAAATAAACTCCTTAGACATGTTCTCACATTTATTCATGATTTGAACCATGTTGAGAAGGAAATCCTTGGCGAGGGTTTTTTAGGGGCACCCTTCAGGGACCGGGCTAAATCGGTCGCAGAAGGCTGTGGGCGCCGGTCGCTGAATGTTTCGTTGCCTAAACATTTTTTTTTTTTGGTCTTCAGCGACCGGCGACTGATCCGGTCACTGATGCCGGTCGCTGATGCCCTGTTTTGTTGTAGTGAATGGTCCCATTCTTGCACTTTGCTACTCAAATTAGTCGGTTTTTAAGGACAAATGATTTATTTATCTAATTCTGATATACACAGTCTCACTTAAGAGGCGCGCCTTTCTATTACCCAATGAATAAAGGAATACAAGTTGTGACCGGTACGAAACAACACTCCTGCGATCCACACACACGACAGAT
Organism: Carex kokanica; assembly: GCA_025461125.1. Classification (NCBI taxonomy): domain Eukaryota; kingdom Viridiplantae; phylum Streptophyta; class Magnoliopsida; order Poales; family Cyperaceae; genus Carex; species Carex kokanica. The sequence goes on from JAJGRX010001428.1 coordinate 518,206, forward strand.
GAGCACAACAACTCAAACAGAGAAAGATAGATAATATCTAATAGTTTTATTTTGACATTTAGTTTTAAATTATAAGTTATTGAAGTTTTAAAAATAGAGACATGATGAAAACCTAAAAATAAAGATTATCATAATATCATAACATAATATAATGTAATATCCTGTTATTTTAGCTATTTAACAAACAAAAAATTGTGCTCTGATTGTCTCTGAATTTTTTTTATGAAATAATAAATTAATTAATTAAAATGATTACAAATGCGCTATTTTTAAAAATGTTGTCAGCATTCATACAATATATACCATCGTTCAATTATAAGCTTGAAGATTTTTGTTATGTACATGAGAACTGAACGCGGCAGCGTCGAATTGTCTGAATACAATACAGATAATATATATATGTCTGAATACAGATATTTTTTTTAAAAAAAAAAAGAGGCCTAGGCCCGTTTCATTAATATGAAACTTGGAGTAACTTACAGCATATAAGAAAGCCAACCGAAAAAAACATGACATTCAATAAGAAAATATGCATCAGCACCCAACTATCCTTACTGAATCCATCAAGTATAAGCAAAGATATAATGCAATCCGACAGTATAGAAGTAAAACCCACCACAAAAGATAAGAAACTAAGGAGTTTTAGAAATATAAAAGAGAAGCTAAAGCTGCTGCTCATCCGAGATATATGTAGCTCACACAAGGAGTTGCATAACTTCAGGAGCTGCCACCTGAAGAGGAATGTCATCAAGATTAGTGGGCATCAGATGTTCGACTTCAGTCCTGACTTCTTCATAAACCATTCCTATCCAGTAATGTATATAAGAGAGAATAGTTAATATGGTATTTTTACACGAGTGAACAATAGCATTATTAAAACAAATATCATTTCGTTGTCTCCAAATACCCCAAATAACTGCACTAACAACCAATAAGAAAGCAATTTTTTTTGTTTTAGAAAGTGTTGAAGCAAAATCAAGTACATAAGATATAGAATGCCAAGTAATAAAAAACCCCTGACATTTGCCCATCCAAAACCACACATGTTTAGCAAAAAAACAGCCAAAGAAAAGATGGTTAGTGGATTCATTCTCTCGACAGAAATGGCAGGTGGGGTCGCCTTGCCAACCTTTGGATTGTAAACGCCGCTTTATCAGTATTTTATTACGACTCATAAGCCACATGAAAGCTCGGATCTGAATACAGATACTACGTACACAATTTGACGTATTTAATTAATTTACTTTTTTAAGCCAAAAAGACTGTGATGCCATCTAGAGTGGGAAAAATGGCACGCCGGAGCCGGCTCCGTCACGGAACGGCACGGTAACGGCACTGCACGGCACGCATGTCGGTTACGTGCCGTGACTCGCGTGTCCCGTGCCGTGACCATCCGCGTGTCGTGACCAATTGTTGGCAAAGAAGACACGGCACGGAAATTGCCTTGGTCACGGCACGGCACGGGACACGCGAGTCACGGAACGATAGACACGGAAGACACGCCAGTCACGGCAATCACGAGGCAATACACTAACATACCTTCCTATAAGGTATAATTTTATTTTAATTAAAATATTTACATTTAAATTTCAATTAAACATTTGAATTTTAAAGAATTGTTTCATAATTTTTTTTAAAACGTTAAATGCGATCAAACGTGTTCACGGCACGACTTAGTCACGGCACGCGAGTCACGGCGTGACTCGCGTGCCGTGATCACCCCTTGTAATTTTTGTCACGGTATGGCACGGCACGTGAAAAATTTACTTGGTCACGGCACGGCACGTGACCAAAGTCACGGCGTGTTAGCCACAGCACGGCACGTTTTTCCCACTCTAATGCCATCCAAACATGACTGTGATGCCATTAAGGAGAACCTTGCTTTCTTGTTGTTTGTTAGAGTTACAATAGAAATTTCCAGCGATACATGCAATAGACATAATCTGAATCATTCACCAAACAACTCGTACAAAGATAAGCGAACCAAAATCATGAATAAATTCCTTCTCTACGTACTCTATATATACAAAGCGATGTAAATATGTAATAGCTCTTATATTTAGAAATGAAATCAATAAAAATAGTTTCCCAAATTCTCTACTTCTAATCCATCTTCTCTTCGCATATAAACCCACATAGAAAGGGGAGAAGAGAAAATAGAAAAAAGCAGGAATTATAAATGGCTATTCACCACTCCATTGATTTTGGGTTCTTGTTACATCCCGAGACTTTCTACTACTGCTCTGTTTCATGCCATGTATCTCTCTTCCTGTTTCTCTCTATAGTTTGGCTTTCTAGACGGTGCAAGGAGGGTAGGTCCGAGGAGAAAGTAGAAAACAACAATTTCTTGTATTACAAACTGACCCATCTAAGCTCTCTTAGTCTTGGTTTGTTTTACCTTCTCTTCTCTGTTTTCAGTTACTTAATTTTCTATTCGGATTTCCTAATTCAATTGGATTTAGGGGTCCGAACCATTTCTTGGTTTCTTTGCTTCTGCTACCTGCAATTTGAATTTGGAAGATTAATTGAGAGAAAAAAAGTTTCCTGTTTTACTTAGAGTATGGTTTGCCATCTTCCTAATCATTTCTGTTTATTCTCTTGTTCTACATCTCCTCTCGTTTATAAAGCGTGCAATTGTCGATTCAAATTTGTGGGTCTTCGATTTTGGGTCAGTTTTTGTTGGTCTGTTGCTTATCTATGCTGGTTTCTACGGTAAGAGAAGAAATGAAGATGATGATTCTGTTCTCCAGGAACCCCTCATCCATGGTTCCTGTAACAACAACATTGGTACTGGTAACAGTACCAGCAGTAGTTCCAAAAATGCCTCTCTGTTCACCAATGCTGGATTCTTTAGCATTTTTAGTTTTTTACATTCTCTTGGATTGGTCCCTTGCTCTCTCTTGGCTACAGAAAAACTGAAAAACATTGGACCTGGAAGACATACCAATGGTAGATGAGAAAGATTCAATCAATGGTGTCTTACCTATCTTCAAAACCAAGCTACAATCACAAATTGGTGCTAATGGTATAGTGACATCCGTTAAGCTCGCAAAAGCTTTACTGCTTTAGTGTTCACTTGTTGGGGGGAAGTTGTTTTCACAGCTATCTATGCATTGGTGTGCAATATCTCCTCCTATGTTGGGCCAATCTGATTGACTACTTTGTTCAGTACCTAAATGGTACCAAACGATCTCCAAAACAAGGTTACTTGTTGGTACTGGCATTTATCGTTGGTAAAATTTTTGAATGCCTCTCCAAGAGGCATTGGACATTTCGGTTGCAACAAGCTTCGGTACGGGTACGAGAGTCTCTAGTGGGAACGATATATGAAAAGGGGCTCATTCTCTCCAGCCAGTCGAGACAGAGCCGTACCAGTGGCGAGTTGATAAACATAATGAGTGTAGATGCTGACCTAGTTAGCGTCTTCAGCTGGTTCATGCATGACCTCTGGTTGGTACCAATACAAATCACCCTTGCTCTGATCATACTATACTCTTGCCTCGGTCTCGCCTCGTTATCAGCTCTAGCTGCAACAATTGTGATAATGCTGGCCAATTTACCACTCAGCCGTATGCTAGAGAAATTTCAAGAGAAAATGATGGAGGCTAAAGACGTCCGCATGAAGGCTATGTCAGAAGTGCTGCGCAGCATGAGAATTTTAAAACTCCAAGGTTGGGAGATGAAATTTCTTCAAAAAATTATCAATCAAAGGAAAAATGAGGCAAGCTGGATCAAAAAAATTGTGTATGCTAATGCTGGTGTGACGTTTCTATTCTGGGGAACACCAACTTTTGTGGCCGTTGTCACTTTTGGGACATGCATGCTTTTAGATGTACCGCTTTCAAGTGGTAAGGTGCTCTTGGCCTTAGCTACATTTAGGGTGTTGCAAGAGCCGATATTCAGTCTTCCTGACACTGTTTCCATGATATTCAAACTAAGGTTTCCCAAAATCTGATAAGTTCTTTCTTGTGTTTAGAGGAGTTGCCAGATAATGTGGTACATAGAGCTCCCAGAGGAAGTTCTGACATGGCAGTTGAAGTTCAGAGTGGTACATTTTCATGGGATACGGGGAGTGAGGAACCAACATTAAAAGATTTGAATTTTAGGGCATTACATGGCATGATGGTTGCAGTGTGTGGTACAGTGGGGTCCGGTAAGTCGAGTTTGCTGTCATGCATACTCGGTGAAATGCCAAAAATATGTGGGGAGGTCAAGTTGTGTGGTTCAACTGCATACGTAAGCCAGTCGCCATGGATACAGAGTGGCAAGATTCAGGATAATATTTTGTTTGGTAAGGAGATGGATAGGGATCGGTATGATAAGGTGCTTGAGGCATGCAGCTTGAGGAAGGATTTGGAGATTTTTCCACATGGAGATCAGACAATGATTGGAGAGAGAGGGATTAATTTAAGCGGCGGCTAGAAACAGAGAATCCAGATAGCTCGGGCACTGTATCAGGATGCTGATATTTTCCTTTTCGACGATCCCTTTAGTGCTGTCGATGCACATACTGGGTCACACCTCTTTAAGGTAATTTTTAGTTGAATTTACCTACTTTGTATTTGCAGGAAGTTCAAAGCAGACACAACAATCAACCTTACAGTACCCAAATAATCAGTGAAGAATGCTAAACGGGTTGGATCAGTGCAGCTTCTGTTGGGTTTGTTCTTCATTTATAACTGTTCTTTCAACTAAACTAAAAATATTTTTTATAGGAATGTTTATTGGGGCTTCTAGCATCTAAGACCGTGATTTATGTTACACACCAAGTCGAATTCCTGCCGGCTGCTGATGTCATCCTGGTAAGTTTTTTGTTCTAATTTCTTTCTTTGGCACTTTACTTTTCAATGTAGACTGACCAATTTAAATTTTTCTTTCTAGGTAATGAAAGAAGGAAAAATAGCACAAGCAGGCAAATTCCAAGAAATACTTGAATCTGGCAAGGAGTTTATGGAACTCGTCTCTGCACACAAGGACGCCTTGTCAGCACTTAACTCCATTTCACAAACTAAACTGGATGCCTCCAGTTCCAATCAGAAAATTGAGGAAAAGAAGACCCAGAATGATGCGTTGTCAGAAGAAACAAACCCTAACATACCAAAGGGGCAGCTTGTAACAGATGAAGAAAGAGAGAAAGGAGCAGTTGGGTTTTGGGTCTATTGGAAATACATCACATTGGCATACAAAGGGACACTGGTACCATTAGTCCTCCTCGCACAAATATGCTTCCAAGTCCTTCAAATAGCAAGTAATTACTGGATGGCTTGGGCTGCCCCAGTGTCAGAGGACATGGCCCCACCTGTCAGTAGCATGATGCTTATATATGTATTTGTGGCACTGGCACTTGGCAGCTCTCTCTTCATACTAGCAAGGGCTTTGCTTCTTGTCACGGCAGGCTACAAAACTGCAACCATTTTATTTGACAAGATGCACTTGAGTATTTCGTGCGCCTATGTCATTTTTCGATTCTACTCCAAGTGGTCGGATCCTCAATCGAGTAACTCATTCAATAATTAATTTTTTTTTTTTTACAATTAGTTAGTAATATTAACAAAAATTGAATTAATGGAAGTAAAATATTGATACCAAATAATCAGAATACAATAGACAAGGGTCTTTCTTATTCTTATGTCTGGATATTTAAATATCCTATAAAATCTGATTAGTATGTCATTAGAGTGGCATAAAATTGAATTTTCTTTTAATTAATTCTTGCAGGCTTCAACAGATCAGAGTGAGGTTGATACAAGCATACCATACCAGATCGGTACTTATGCCTTTACATTGATACAACTTCTTGGTATCATAGCCGTCATGTCACAAGTTGCATGGCAGGTGTTTGTTGTGTTCATTCCTATGATTGCCTTGTGCCTTTGATATCAGGTACCTTTATTTTTTCTGTGAGAATTTTTAGAATTCTAACTACTACAAATATAAAATTTCCTTCTTTTGTTGTGACCACATTATTAGTACATCACAAAAGCTGCTGTTCTAAAAAGCAAACTTAGCTTTTAAAAATGTTTGGTAAGTATGCTTTTTATGAAAATTGAATGGTGTGGTTATTTCAATTGAAGAGTTCTGTTATTTAGGTAGACAATGCAGTACCGTTGTTCAATACAAACAGGGTAAAGATATAACACAGGATTAATTTAAGTTTTTTAGTATAAAAACTAACATGCATATATATATGATGAACAGTGTTGGAGTGTTCTGCAAACCTACAGTAATAAAGGGATTTTAAATTTCATTGTTGCTCTTATTATTCATTGCACATACAATTTGTTCTTTTAAACAGAGATATTACTTAGAGACGGCAAGAGAATTGTCCAGGCTAGTAGGAGTGTGCAAGGCTCCAATAATACAACATTTTGCTGAGTCTCTGACAGGTTCTACCACAATTAGAAGTTTTGGCAACAAATCAGGTTTCAAGGGGAGAAATGGAAAGTTGATGGATGATTATTCGCGGCCGAAATTCTACAATGCGGGTGCCATGGAGTGGCTCTGTTTTCGGCTTGACATGATCTCGTCTGTCACCTTTGCCTTTTCTCTGATGTTCTTAGTGACTATACCAGCTGGTGTGATCCATCCAGGTAGGCCATTTGTAAACATACACATAAAGTGTAGTTGCAATATAGGATCGCTGCAGGTTTGAGATCAGAAATTTTAATTAGTCCAATAGTTTTTATGAATAACAGACCCCTCTCCATTTTCACATAATTAAATGATGCTCTTCGTTTCTGTTAGTCCTTACATTCTTCCTTCCATTTTCGTTAAACTTAAAGTAAAGACGGTTCGTTGGTCTAATTTAAAATTGCAGCAAATTAATTATTTGAAATTTACATTGCTTTTAATTTTTCTTCTTGAATACAGGGCTCGCGGGTCTTATGGTGACTTACGGGCTTAATTTGAACATGCTACTATCCTGGGCTATTTGGAATATGTGCAATCTAGAAAATGATATAATATCTGTTGAAAGAATATTGCAATACACGAATATTCCTAGCGAACCCTCCCTTTCCACTCCAAAAGATTTGGAATTAGATCATTCCTGGCCAGCACAAGGAAACATTATGCTTGAGAAATCTAAAGGTACACTTCATTCCTTGTCCATGCTCATGATATCATTTGATGTGCTTAAGAAAAAAAAAAAAAGTTATGTAAGACTTGCATGTGTTGTGGCTCATTACATCCTTGGGCTAAGAAACTTCCAAAAGAAAAATATTAATGAAAAGTTGGTTTCTCTCATGTAACTTCTGTAGTAGAGACTTCAAAGTCAGTTATTTACCAGAAAAGTTTTAAATGTGAACGACCTGGACCAGTCAATCCCCTAGGCCCATATAACTCCAGAACATAAACAAAGGGAACTAAACAAAATTTACCTTAATTACCTGAATGTGCCAAGAAAAGGATTTGACTTGAACCTTAATGTAACCCAAAAATGGTCTAGTGTAATGATCAGGAATGAAATTCATTATGTAGCTTCAATCCAATCAGAATCAAAAGTGTACTTCTTAGACAGCATACCATGAGAAAATTCTTAGGAGCCTTCTCATATTGTTTTTTTGAACAGGTTCAATACGCACCACAACTTCCATTTGTACTCCGGGGTCTCACATGCACCTTTCCAGGTGGCATGAAAACAGGTATTGTTGGGAGAACAGGAAGTGGCAAGTCAACTTTGATCCAGGCTCTGTTTCGAATAGTGGATCCCACTGTAGGTCAGATACTGATAGATAATGTAGACATCTTCACCATTGGATTGCATGATTTACGGTCCAGATTGAGCATCATACCGCAAGACCCCACCATGTTTGAAGGAACAATTAGAAACAACCTTGACCCTCTTGAGGAGTATACTGACGCTCAGATTTGGGAGGTACATAATTTCAAATTTTCAATAGCTTTCAATTTTTGAAAGCATACTTCTCAGAATTTCCCAAGAGAAAAAAAATAATATACACTTTCCACTTTATAATCTTTTTTGTATCTATTTTCCAAAGTAAATCTGTTTAATTCTTTTTGTAAAAGAATATATAGGAATTTAGTGACACCCAATAATTTAATGATTGATTTTAGTCTTTCATCTCTTTGATTTTGTAAAAGAATATATAGGAATTTAGCTTTGGATTGTTGCCAGCTTGGAGATGAAGTCCGGAAGAAGGAATTGAAGCTCGACTCTCCAGGTTTACATCATATCTGAGTGTTTCTGTTTTTGTTATACTAACTTTGTAATTTCTATGATCTCATTATTAATCTTTTTGCAACCAGCACCAACCATTCTCTAATAACTTGTAAAGGCATCCAATATTTGAGGCCTTTGTAAAGCCTTGGAAAAAAGTATCCCTTAATTGTAAACTCCACATAGTAAATTCTCATAAAAATTCATGCAAATTAATGAGGGTACTAAAACCGAATTAGTCAGAATGTCTTAGTTCTCCGATCTTAGCAACCCTTTATTTGCAGTGGCAGAGAGCGGAGAGAACTGGAGTGTGGGCCAGCGTCAGCTGTTTTGCCTTGGCCGTGTGATTTTGAAAAAGAGCAAGATTTTGGTTCTTGATGAAGCAACGGCTTCCGCCGATACAGCAACAGACAACTTGATTCAAAAGACTTTGAGGCAGCAGTTCGCAGCTTCGACTGTGATAACTATTGCACATCGAATCACCTCAGTGCTCGATAGTGATATGGTGATCCTACTTGATAATGGTTAGTGTTTCCTCAATTACATTTTGTTTTCTTTGTTGGGCCATTTTCTTCAGAAAGAATGTTTATTTGAATCAGGGTTTTAAGTTATATTTCAACCTAGAGGTTCTTGTTCAAAATAATATGTTGTGCAATTTTGTTTCGCATTGGTATATTTACAAAAATGTTGTGGATTAACTTTTTTTGGATACTTTCTGTAAATTCTAAATATTTTTTTATTATTTTTACCATAAACAGGTGTTGTTGTGGAACATGATACACCAACTCTATTGTTGGAAGATGAGTCATCTTTGTTTTCACAGCTTGTGTTGGAATATATGAAGAGATCAGCATAGTAGATGTTATTAACCAATTAATCCTTAATGTAATTCTACTGTGTTATTCCACATGCTGTTTGACTGCAATAAAATTTTGGAATGACAAGGTATTAAAATACGTATAGTTTAGCAGTTATAATGCAAAATATGCGTGGCAGGTGATTTCAGGATTATAATGCCACAAAATGTACAATTTTGTAGCTGTAGCTGTATGTCTATTAGATGCAAGTAAAAACTAATGCAATAGTTTTATAACCTCTGATGATTGTTGTTGTTTCTTTCCTTATTTTTTTAACTTTTGTTACTGTGTGAGTGTAAAAAATGATGTTCAGTAATTTGTTTTTTTTTTTTTTTTTTGATAAAAAGGAGTTCAAGACTCCAAATTTTATATGTTGAAGTAGGTCACACGAGAAGTGCAACCTTAGTTTTACATTAACAGTCAAATTAAATTAAAAAAAATTAAAAAAAAACAAAAATTAAACGTGATGTCTTGTGAAAAGTTAAGGAGCAGCTGGGATGATTGTGTCGTGCTGCCTTGTCGGATGGGATCCAAATCTGCTGCTATCCTCGTGTATGAACAGTAACTCTGCTATTCTTGTTTTTCCGAATCCAACTGTTTAACTATTTCGAGATACGTGCACAGAACAATTCTTGAAAAAAGTTGCTTCGGGATTCGTTCTCAAAAAAAGTTAGACGGTTGGATTCGGAAAAGCAGAGATAGCAAGGTTACTGTTCACGAAAAGAGGATAGCAGCAGATTTGAATCCTGTCGGATGGGATCTTCTAGTTGGGAACCATAATTAGCTCTTTTCTGCAGAAACTTCTTCAGTTAGTTGTATTGTGTCTTTGTAGTTCTCTGTGAAATTCCTCCGGAATCTTTCATTCCACACTGAGAATACAAAATCGCAGCTGCATTTTCTTTGTGCTGTAACAGTACCTGCGTGTAGCTTCCTCTAAGAAAACAGGTGCATGGTTCTGTTGAGTTATTTGTGATCCATATCAACTGTGGTGTGACTGTTTATCAGTGTATGGCCAATCTGATAAATATGATGAATTGACTCCTCATTCTGCTCAGCATAGGAGGACATATTTGGTATAGCCAATTTCTTATTACCAATTTCATCGAACAATTTATGTCCTGCCTCTGTTTTACACTACCAAAGTATCACTGTCACACTACAAAATCCCATAAAAACGGACACCTTAAATTATACATGAGAATAGGCGTGCCAGTAGATCAGACAAAATTGACTAAATATTATTTTGTTTTTGTATACGGGCTAAATCTGATCCGATCCAACTCGGGTCAAGATTTTCTGATCATATCCTACTGGCTCGGGTCAAAGGCAAAGCTAGGGATGTCAATGGCAATGATGCAGATCAGGGGGAACATTTTCATACCCTTATCAACTAAGTTAACGATTTTTTACTGGATAAGCTCACTGTTATTTTTTGTAAGACAAGAGATAGGAGAGTAAAAGAAACAAAAATTATATTGCTATCTTATTTTTCTTATTACAAGTGTCTCTATTTATAATACAAGACAATAAAAAACTAGCCGTTACACTATTCCCTATCCTATTTAATTACAAGGCACTATATCCTATTTTATTAATGATGACGCTATTTCCTACAAACTAGCTGTTATCTTTCTATAACACAAAAAAGAAATTTGAATTTGTTTCTATATTTCAACACTCCCCCTCAAGCTAGAAATGTATATATCATACAATTCTAGCTTGTTTGTAATTTTCTCAAATGAACTTGGGTCCAAGCCTTTGGTGAAGACATCCGCAAGTTGATCTTCATTTTTTATGTATGGTGTTTCAATTTCCTTTGCTTAGCCTTCTCTCTAATAAAGTGGCAATCCACTTCTATATGTTTTGTTCGCTCATAAAACATGGGATTTGATGCTATGTGTTGTGCCGAGTTGTTGTCGCAATACATTTTCGTAGGTTCTAGAGTTTTAAATCACATGTTCAATAGGAGTTGTTTAATCCAGGTCAATTTGCTTACGGTTGATGTCATGGCACGATATTCCGCTAGATTTTGACCTACAAATGTGCAAAAACCGGTTGTCAATTTTCTATCAAAACTTCTGACCCAATCTGCATCAGAATAACCACATATATCATTAGAATTATTATTTTTCATCCAAATGCCCTTACCAGGATTACTTTTTAGATATCTCAGAATTCTATTCACAGCTCTAAATGTGGTATTCTTGGTGAGTGCATGAACTTACTAATTTGGCTTACGAAAAAAAGAAATATCTAGACGAGTAACCGTTAGATAGATTAATTTTTCTACAAATCTTTAAAATTGATTTATGTCTTTTAAAAGTTCACCATTTTCAATATTTAATTTCCACTTATTGTCAATTAGACTAGAGCCCGATTTGCATCCTAATTTACCGGTTCATTTTAATGAATCAAGTGTATATTTTCTTTGAGAAATAAAAAGTCCTTTATCTGAAGAAGCTACCTATATTTCTAAAAAATATTTAAGATATCCTAAATCTTTTATGTCAAATTTTTGTTTTATTTGTTTCTTAATTTTTTGGATGTGCTCTAAATTATTTTTGGTAAGATGTCATCTACATATACTAAAATGAGAGTTATATTAGTTCCATCACAATTGGTAAATAAAGAGTGATCGGCATTACTAATTTTAAAATTGTAAGAAATTAAATAAGAGCTTAGTTTGTCATACCATACCCGTGGAGATTGTTTTAACCCATAGATTGATTTATTTAGCCTACAAACCAAGTTAGAATCGGTTTCTAAATTTATGACCGGGTGGTAATGTCATATACACCTCTTCTTCAAGTGTTCCTTGAAGAAAGATATTTTTAACATTCATTTGGTAAATGTCTCACCCATTGTTTATCGCAATGAAAAATAAAATTCTCACAGTATTCATTTTTGTCACCGGTGCAAAGATTTCATTATAATCTATGCCATAGGTTTGGGTAAATCTTTTACCTACAAGTTTTGCTTTATACATTTCTATGATACCATCATTATTATATTTGGTTTTATATACCCATTTACAACCACATATTTTTTTATTTTTTGGTAGTGGAACAATCTTCCAAGTTAAGGCTTTAGTTTCTCATTCATAGTCTTGCACCAAATTGGACTTTTAATTGCTTCTTGATAATTTTTTGGTTCTAATTCATTTTCAATACTAGTGAGAAATGTACGGTATTCTGTTGAAATATTGTCATATGAAACAAAATTTTCTATTGGAGATTGTGTCATATAGGTAACATAATCTCTAAGTATAGTTGATGGTTGTGGTACCCTAGATGACCTTCTAACCATTGTATCCTCTTCCATTTCACTTTCACTTGTGTCATTATTAATTTCAATAGTTTCATCTTCATGATTATTAATCTCAACTTGATGGTTATTTATATGAACAAAATTCAAATCATCTAAGTATGTCATTACTGTATTATTATTTTTATTATTTGTATATGTTTGGTAGATTGCTTCTTTTTCTTTGAAATATGGTTCATTTAAAAAAAAATGTAACATTCCTAGAAAAATATTTTTTTTTATTAATTGGATCATAGTATTTATACCTCTTTTTATAATATGAGTACCCTAAAAAAATAGTTTTTTGTGATACAAAATCAAGTTTGTATTTTCTTTTGATATGTACAACCAAATACTCTCGTATGGCCATAAGTGATTTTTTGTTGATAAAGAATTTTTAATGGACTTTTGATTTTTATTTTCACCAGTGATGTATTCTAACATCTCACAGCCACTCAGGGCCCTGGACACTGCCATTGCCCATGACAAGTAATTTTTTTCATTGAGAAAAGTGTTTGTTAGCTTGGAGGAATTTGTTGCCTCGAATTGCCCTTCTTGAGCCATTTGTCTTTTGCTAAATGTTGTTGTCATTTTGTGTTTTTTCCAGTCATAAAATTCTATAGCTCTTATAACATGTTATTTTTTGTAAGACAAGAGAGAGGAGATTAAGAAAACAAATTATATTGCAATTTTATTTTTCTTATTACAAGTATCGCTATTTATAATATAAGGCAATAAAAAATTAACCGTAACACAAAATAAATGATGGCGCCATTTTCTATTTTATTAATGATGGCGCTATTTCCTACAAACTAGCTATTATCTTTCTATAACACAAAATAAATTTGAATCTGTTTCTATATTTCAACACTAGTGAAAAAAACCTTCTCCATACCCGTCTTATTGAATACGTTACGGGTCAAGTAAACAGATAAAGGATGTCGTGAATATATATATATATATATATAGAGAGAGAGAGAGAGAGATGGACTTAGCTACTTCATGGAGTAAAACGACTTTGTACTTCACGCTATATCTTCATTTTCAAAGTTCCAATAGTCGATTCGAACCTTCCAACATGTTCTTCATATTGAAATGTACTTGGAGACCAAATTTTACATTTTTTGGAATTTTTTTACTATTTATTAAGCCACTTTGAAAATCTGAAAATCCGGATGAACAGTAAAAATTTCTGGATCGCCGGATCAGTGATTTTCAAAGTGGCTTAATAAATAGTAAAAAAATTCCAAAAAATGTAAAATTTGGTCTCCAAGCACATATCAATATGGAGAACAACTTGAGCGGTTCGGATCGGTCGTTTGGATTTTCAAAATGAAAATAATGAGGCGTGGAGCACCAAGTCGTTTTACTCCATGAAGTAGCTAAGCCCAGCACTATATATATATATATATATACTAGTATCGTGCCAGTGCGTTGCAACGGGAACGTATTATAAGAGGACAAATATATCAATGAAAATATTAATTATTCAAAAATTGAGAGACATGCTAATAGAGAACTTATATGATTCTATATTTTTAATTACTTTAAACCGTGATCTCTATAATAATTTGATGATGTTATGATTCTGTATTTTTAAGTACCAATGATCGAATAAAGCAATACTTGTCGAGTGATCTATTGAAATTACATTCTCCCCATTCAATCAAATAAACTGTTTCACAAAGTTTCTGAGAAGCACCAAGGAAGAAAAAAAATCAGAAAATATGTAGTACCGGCTCAAGTGTTTCCCTATGACCATGCATCAGTGCAGTCCTGGTTAGAAAGAAAAAAAGGGTGCAAAGAACATGCTTAAAATTTAGTATAAAAAATATTATTAGCGCCCAAGTACTTACAAGGCTCCCATATTGATCTAGAGCAAACTTTCTAGCATGCCCCTTCATGCCATTTATGATTTGTTTCTATCCTAAAATTAGTATAAACGAACAATAAATCAGAAAGCTACTTTTTAGGGAAAAATTTCACATGCATTCCTTCAAAAACATGAAATTATCAAGCATAATTCAGCATAACATGTAGTACCACTGTAGAACCATACTTCTGTAAGCCAAGAAAATATGACACATACCATAACAAAACACGTATTCCCAATTTACTTTCAAAACTACATCCGACCCCCTTTGCCTCTACACGTACAATACATGTACAAGGTGAAAATCAGGTAGTGTTGATACTTTTTAAGGTATCACTTCCAACATTTTATATTACCATGACAATTATTTGCAACTATGAAGGAGCACATACGATAATTGAAGCGTTAAACATTTGTAATGAATTTATGATAGATAAAGCATAGGTATAACAATCATACTGCACCTTTGCAGTTCCGACCTTTACACACAGGACAACAAGAGAACAAGAGAATATATTAACCTATCAAGTCCTCCCTCGGTCAAGTTTAACTGCTTAATTCTTCTGTGCAATATCACGGGCAGCAGGGTTATCCCATTCTGCGACCTAATCAAAGAATTACATCAGGTTTCAATTAAAATCAAATTTTATACCAAATTTCAATTAACATGATTTATTCTGCAACTTAATTGCTCAGATACTGTTTAAATAGCAGTCATATCTCCATTCTTGCGCACTACCGAAAACTTCTAAATTATATCATGCTTTACACATAATGGAGAACCTAACATATGCTCTAGTCTCTGGTTAAAATTGACCAGGTGCAAGAAACCTAGAAGTAAAAGCTAACATTTCATAAAAAATATCAAGAAATCAGAAGCAAATTTGCCTCAGTAAATTGCATTTCATCATACCTCCACACAAATTGACAGCTAATTGAATGATATTCAACTAAAATTGCTTATTAATTGGGCCAGGTTAAATTTTGTCAGTTCTAAGAAAAATATATAGAAGTAGAGGAAAGTGAAACTTTCAACATTTAAGGTCAAATAAGTACCAGAAAAAATCATTGTTCCAGTTTAAATTTAAAAAAAGAAGAAGACAAACATGAAATTAATGAATTTGTTGTACATAAGATGACAGTTCATTTGATTCCAGCATCAATAAGACCCATAAATTCAACCACAACCAATTGTTCAAGGGTGTTGTACCCTAAAAAGGTGAAAATAGTTTAAAAATGAGATACTACATACAAAATCATGGAAGGGCAGCATTCTGGCAAGAAATCAAAGCAAAGTGTTCCAAAAGAAAAAATGTTCCCTTATATTGGGAAGGTATGCGAGTTCCTTAAAAATTTAGCTGTCACTAACCAGGCTTAGATGCGGATGATATGTGAAAGATACAATTCTGTGTTTTTTTTAATTAAAACATAAGAAAAACCTAAAATAAAGCAACAAAAAAGAAATGAAGAAAAAGTCAACACAGAATTTCTAGTATTGGTTGTGTAACTTTTTAGTATATGTGTATTTCTACTAATTAGGTGACTCTATTACATAATCGGTGTTTCTATTTAGATTTTAAGGTGAATAAATGAAATATAAATAGTAATTGAATGAAAAGAGGAAGGTTCTTTAGGAAACTTGCCTTGCAGAAATGGAGGCTACTAATGGAACCCCTTCTCTGTTCCATCTCCGACAACCGTCTGGTGTGTCTTATTACCCATCTCAGATAAATCAAAATCACTCTAAAAAAAAAAGTAGAAAAATAGAGATCCAAAATCCGAGAAATAAACAAATAGCTATAGGAGAAATTATAAGAGAAAAACTGACAAGGGGCATTTTGCAAATAGTTAACCTGTTGATGGATTTCATGGAGACTTTCTTGTTTTTTTTTGTATATACTATCTTGTCACTGGTAAAATTTAGAACTAAAGTGAACTGTAAATCTGATGAATCTCATTCCTAGACAACACAAATATGATGAATCTCTAACAAACTCATTATCTTTCATAAAATAGAATCTAAAATACAAAAATCGATGAAACACCTGATTCAAATAAAGCGGTGACTTCTTCTAACGACTTGTCGCTAGATGCCTTTTTCGGATAATGAGACCTCCGAAGAATTTTTGGGCGAGAAAGAAAGACAAAGGGAGGAACTGGAGAGGAGAAGTGACGCACAAATTGGAGGAGAGGAAATCGGGGACGGGAACATCCGACGAATCTCTCGAGCAAGCCATTACCTTAGGAGTCTTCAATCGGATGAGTGGTCAGAGAGAGAGGCGCGCCTCTAGGATCCGCCGTCAGAGAGACCTAGGATCCTGAAAGTTAGATAGCAAGGAATAAAACAAAAAATTTATTCGACTCAAAACAAACGATCTAGTTATTGTAAGTGCAAGAAACAATATTCATTAGCCTAATCAATAAGGGAATAACATAATACCTTGGATTTGATCTCCAAATCAAATCAAGAAGAGTTGTCTTGCTTAGCAACTTCTTATTCCCTTTCTCTTTCAGTGGTGGTTGTGCTTAGCCCTTCAAATGACGAGCCTCCTTAGGTATCCACCGAAAGATTAAAGAAATACTTGTATCTCTAAGGCTAGTAAGAGATTAACAAGTAGAACCTTAATCCTAGTTTAACCCTCTTGTTAATTTCTGAAAATTTCTTAGAGGATTTCTAGATCTCAACTCATGAGAGAAAAATGGGAGAGAGAAGAAAAGAGCAAATTTCGGCCAAGATATATATCACTGATTTTTGACCTTTCGGTACTAAAACCCTTATATCTTTTTCTAGGTAATTCCAAACGACTTGAAATCTTCACCATTGGATTCTAGACTCCAAGGGCTACAGATTACATAGGTCATACGTCCAGAATGGTTAAGATTTGCCCTTTCAAATTCCAGTTCAAACTTACCTAAAAAATCTGTCCAGAAATTTCTTTCCTCTTTAATGAGATTGATTAGATTTAATGACATATTTAAATATTCCTTAAAATCATGCCATTACTAATCAATTCTCCCCAGCATATATTTGGGCTTTGGACTTAAACATATTAATCATATTAATATTTAATTAAGTCCACAATCCCATACATTAAAAGGCCAACATATAAATTAATATTCTATGTTAATTTATATGCATCTCTCATGTGTCAAAAGTCATTTAAAATAGTCACACATACTTTAAATATTACTAGGATTATTTTATAACACCTCCATGTTATAAAAATTGTTCATATATTAATAACATATAATTTGTACAAATTAATTATAACTCCTTATAATTAACATAGCACATATTATATACATATCACATATGCTTTATTAATATATTTTCTTTTAATCTTTCATATGGTGTGATCCTATGGGATCCCATCATTATGGCAATAAAATTAAACATTTTAATTCCATAAATCAATGATACAACTAGCCATGGTAATAGTTAGTTCCTCTGCAGCGAGCAGTAAGAGCTGATTAGAGAGAGCTCTTGGGCCGCCGCCTCTCTGCCGGATAATCAAGATTTCTTTTCTTGGGCCGATTTCGCCAACAAATATCTCTTATGGCTCTCTCCTCTGCTTTGGCTGATATGGAGAAATCTATGCAGCGGTTTTTAGAGTCTGCTAAACAGCTATGTGGACCGACTAGCATTTCTTCTCCGATTCCACCTCTTCAGGCCCATATTTCCCCTTCTGGAGAAATCACACTTTCTGGGGGTGCTTTGGATCCGACTCTCCCACATTTTTCACCCTCCAGTTCATCTCCTCCGGTTCCTCTTCCATTGCCATCTGTTGGTGGGATCTCTTCCGTGAATGCATCTGGACCCTCCAAGGCTGACGCCTTTTCCCGATGGCATCCTTTAGGCGAAACATCAATGCCCCGATCTTTTGCAGCCACTGTTGCTTCCCCTTCTAATATCTCTAGTGGTCCGACCTCTTTCGTGCGCACAAATCATCCTCCTCCTGCTAGGGTTTCTCATGAGTCGGTTCGTCTCCACTCTAAACTGAAATCGCTCGCCTCCCACTCAAAGAAGGGTTCTTTAGCGTGTTTTCGTTGCGGCGATTTGGGTCATCTTGCTCAAACGTGCCGCAACGCTGTCGTGTGCTTCGCTTGCAACCGCCTTGGCCATCGATCGCACAACTGTCGAGCTGTAACGATGTTGCCCTCTTCTTCTCGTCCCCCTCTCACTGATGCGATGCAAACTCTTGGAAACTCCCTCCCTGTTCTGAAATTTGGCTGTACCAAGGCTATCAAAGAGTTTGATCTTCTGTTGAGACGAGATGTAGTGATCAAGGATTCCTATAATAAAGGTGCTGATTTTATTCGCTCTAGTTTGAATGACCGTTTTCCAGTGCCTGGTTTTCACTGGAAGGTTGTTCCACTTACTGATGATTGCTTTGTAACAACTCCGCCTGATTCAACTTGGAGACAAATTGCGTTGGAGGAAGGTCGAATCCTCCTAGGGGATGTTGTATTTCCTCTTGAGGCCTTTGATCCGATCAAATATGATGGTGGCTGGGAGCCTTGCACTTTCTGGATTAAAATCTATGGTTTACCTTCTGTTTTGTGATAAGCATAAATTATATACACATTTGATCTAGTTTCTATCATAAAATAACTCCAAATATCTTGTATTTTGAATATAAAATGAATTAATTACACCTAGAATCAAGTTACTGCGTTTGCTCGGCTTTAATTTGCAGAAAATGAAGAAAAATGAAGAAAAACGAAGAAAAATGCCCAGTGCGGACGCACGGATATCGATACGGCCGCACTGAGTACTTAGAAGGATTTCTGAACACGCGCCAATTTGAAAAAGGTATAATGAGGTTTTCATCAAAATCCGTGCGGACGCACGGATATCGATGCGGACGCGCTCTGGTCGCACAGGAAAAGTCCGAGCCTAGTGCGGACGCAGTGAGAACCAGTGCGGATGCACTCTGGCCGCACTCAAAACGCATTGAAATTTCAGCTTCCGACACACAGTTCGTATTTTGGCCATAACTTGGTCATACGAACTCCGATTTGGGTGAATCAAAGTTTGACGGAATCAGGACAACAAGATCTACAACTTTCATGAAGGAACAATATCCAAATTCGGAATGTAGAATTCCGTGTGGACGCACTAAGGTCGCATTCAGCCTAAAAATCGAGTTTTCTATTTCCGGCGCTTCTAAAAACGACCCAGGAGTGAAATATGGAAAGTGGGGACGTGGGAAAACTTGTGGAGCAAGTATCTAATGACTCCCCATGTCCATTTGCTCCAGAATTAACAAGTACTTCTCCTCTAAAAAGGGCACCCACTAACTCCACATTCTAGCCTCTAAATTGGACATGATCTCTTGCTATAAAAGGGCTAGAACTTTCCCTTCCAAATCATCCACCAAACTATCCATCCATCCAACAACACATCCAATTCTCTCTCAACACACACAACTCAGCCATATTTTCTGAAGAAGGTGAAGCTTTCAAGCAAGGAGAAGAAGGGTTTCTTGAGCAAGATTCGGCAAGATAGAGGTTCTAGATTCAAAGGGTGTAATTATTCTTTATTTCATTTCCTCTTGTTATTTGCCAAACTTTGCCATGTTTCCCTCCAAGAGGGAGTAGTTCTCTCTCTAGGGGTTTAGGTCAATATGCATGAACTTGTTTAATTCTATTTTATTCGATTATTTGCTTTTATTGTGATTGTTTTATCGGATTTGATTGTTAATTTCTGGGATTTTAATAATTTGTGTTAGAAACATAATTAGTACTTGAATTGTAGCATCTCGTTTTGGTTTCAAAAGAACCAAAATTGACTAGGATCAATAGGATAGTACCAAATTATGAATGCAAATATCTTAGGTTTTAGATTAAGATTCTAACCAATTTAATCTAAGCCGGAACTACAGAAATTAGGGTTAGGGATTTGGTGAAGAACCTAAACGAGAAGTCAAACCCTAATTAGGACATCTCAAATCGAGTCGGATATTGGTATCATGGACTTAATTGAGAAGTACCAATATTTGATGAGAGGAGAGACTAACAAGAGCGTATAATCTAAGTAGCTAGGATGAAGAACCTAAAAAGTGAAGTCCGAATTACTTAGACACGTTATTAATTCACGAAAGTGACCCTTAATGACATATTAGGTTAGAAACCTCATCAAATCATACATGAATTTAAGCAAATACCGAATAAATAGAATTAGCAAGGGATTGTAGACCAAAGACCCCTAGATTCTCTAAACCTTGAAAACAAACCGACTTTTCTTTCTTTTACTTTTACTATTAATTGTTTAAAAACTCTTTTCTTTGGGTATTGAACCCAACCTTAGGATTTTTACTACAAAACCCCCCATTTACTTTATTGCACTTTTCTTTCTTTTCTGAAATTTATTATCTAAAGTTTAAAATTTAGTATTTATCTTACTCCTTGTGGTTCGATACCCGATAATATACTACACGGTAGGATTGTATACTTGCGATCTAAACCGAAAGTGTATTTGAGGATAAAGCTTTTTACATATACCCTTTGCACGTATCAAGTTTTTGGCGCCGTTGCCGGGGACTATAGTTTAAATACTAAGTTTTTACTTTAGAGATTTATTTCAGATTTTCTTTTATTTTTTAGATTGAAAACTAATCTAAGTTCTTTTTCAACATTTTATGAGCACCGGAAGAACTCCTTTTCCAACAATTGTAGAAGAAGAAGAAGAACACCAAAGCATGGAAAACGAAGACGAACACTCCAACCATGGAAGTAATACAAGCCGCGTACGAACTCCACCTCGTAACGGGAACCACAACAACAATGGCCGAAACCATCAACACAGCCACCGCTTCGGCTTCATTCCTCATGGCCAAGAGCCGCGAGACATTAAGCCCTCTCTCATCCATCTACTTGGCCAAAATCAGTTCGGGGGAGCCCTCAACGAAGATCCACACGCCCATTTGGCGGTTTTCGAAGAACACTGCGGCACTTTCGCCCGAGAAGGAGACGAGCTAGACAACCTCAAACTCAAATGCTTCCACTTGTCCCTCCGAGACAATGCAAGGACGTGGCTAAGGACCGTCAACCGGGACAACATCGACACATGGGACGACATGGAGAAGTTGTTCTTAGGAAAATACTTCCCTCCATCCAAGACCCAACACTTCCGGTCGAAGATCACAACGTTCAAGCAAGCCGAGGGGGAGTCTCTAACCGAGGCATGGGACCGATGGGCTGAGCTCCAACGCTTGTGCCCTAACCATGGCCTTGACATGTGGTTGCTCTTTCAATTCTTCTATGGAGGTTGTACAATAGCTACTAAAACTCACTTAAATTCTGCTGCAGGTGGAAACATGTCAAAGATGGATCCCGAGCAAGCCATGCTAATGATTGAGGATATGGCGATCAACCAAAGGGAGTGGACAGCCGAGCGAGGTGGACGAGTCTCCAACACACCGGGGATCATGAAAGTCGATGAAGTTACCGCCTTGAGAGCACAAATGGAGGCCTTGCAACACCAAATGGCACAAATGCAAAATGTCAAATCCGTGTCAAAGAAGGCTCCATGCGGCATATGTGGAGAGGCGACTCACATCACCGCCGATTGCCAAGTCCTTATGGAAGGAGAGGAAGTCGAGCAAGTGAACTCCATGTTCTATAATCAAGGTGATAAGAGGAATGACCCGATCTACAATAAGGTTAGGCACAATTATAATTTCAATTCAAATGCATACAACCCTAACTCAAGGTGGAACCATTCGAATTTCAAATGGGAGACCGAGAATGACAACTCCAACCAATACCAAGATAATTCCAACCAATATCAAAATTGGTCAAACCAAAACTCTTACCAAGGTCCCTCCCAACTCTCCAAGTTGGAAAAGATGATGGAGGAGTACATCGAATACCAAAGGAACACCAACAACGATTTCAACAAAAGGTTTGAGTTCTTAGAGACTAAGACAAAGTTGCTTGAGACTCAAATAGCACAACAAGCATCATTGTTCTCTCGTCAACAAGGTACACTTCCGGGCAAGCCCGACATCAATCCAAGAGAGTATGCGAATGCCGTGACGTTGAGGAATGAGAAGGAATATGAAGGCCCTATGATGCCCGACAAAGAAGAGCAGCAGCCTCAAAAGGAGACACAAAACGCTTCAGCTTCTTTGAGTTCAGCCGCAAGCCCCACGAGTGCCGACGCACCAGCATTGGAAAAGGTAAAACAAGCTGAAACCACTAAATATATTCCACCACTCAGGTTTGTACCCTTTCCTCAAAGGTTAGTGAAGAATAAACTAGACCAACCAATTACCGAGACAATCTCTCAAATGCCAAATTTGTCCAAAATTTTTAAAGATGTATTAATAAAAAAGCGGACAATTGAGGATAGTGAATCTGCGGTATTAAATGAAAAATGTAGCACAATCTTTCCGTCTAGTTTACCTCCAAAACTGAAAGATCCTGGTAGTTTCTCGATACCTTGCTCTATAGACACCATATATGTTGAAAATGCAATGTGTGATTTAGGGGCAAGTGTAAGTATCATGCCTAAATCGGTTTATGACAAACTTGAGTCGGGTAATTTGGTGCCAACCAATATGACATTAACTCTTGCCGATGGAACTGAACGATCTCCACTTGGTATCTTGAAAAATGTGGTTGTGAAAATTGGTAAGATTAAGATTCCTGCCGATTTTGTTGTCATTGAAACGGATGCTCAATTAACAGTTCTCTTAGGTCGAGCTCTATTGGCAACAGCAGGTGCCAGCATCAAAGTCAAAGAAGGGGAACTTTCTTTCTCCGTTGGGAAGAAGAAAGAAAAATTTCAATTTCATAAACCATTAAAACCTCCTAACAAAAATTCAGTTTGCATGATAGAAGTTTCACAGGTGAATATAAAATCGATGCAAGAGAAGTCAGTGGCAACATCTGAAACTGACAAACCACGAGATGTCGACAAGATGAAACAAACTTGGTTCATGAAAAACAAATCCATGAAGTTGATGGAAAAACTCAAGAATAGGAGCAAGAAGAAATTTAAAGAGAAAGACAAACCAAAAGAAGCAAGTTGCGGAGGAATCCCCTCCTTCTAACATAGTGAGCACGAATCATGTCGAGCTCACGACGTAAAATTGAGCGCTTCTTGGGAGGCAACCCAAGTCCTTCTCGTTCTTTCCTGCTACTCGAACCGCCGTCTCTCCGCCTCTACGACGGTTCTTCACACACGGTTCTTCACACAAGGTTCTTCACACAAGTTAAGCTTTCATATTTCCTCTTATTTACTTTAGTTTATTTTAAAGCATTGAGGACAATGCTTGATTTAAGCTTGGGGGATGAGAAGAAATTGTATCTTGCATTTAGATTAAATTTTTAAATTTTTTTGCATTTTAGGATTTATAACCAGGATTTTTACTTGACCATGAATAGGGTTAGTAATTTTGAACTTAATTGATTGAAATTGCAAACTTGTCAAGATGTTTACCTAGGTTATGAAAAATAGAGTCTTGCATAATTGGACTTAATTGTCTAAAAATGCATAAAGTATAAAATCACGTTTAATTTTTGTGTTAAAAGTTGGCAAAAAAATAAAAGTTTTGATAAAATTTGAGTGATTGGCAAAAATTAGAAATTTTAATGCGAATTTTAACAAGTTTTTAGAAATACCCTTGGAATAGTTTGAAATAACCACATAATTTGGCGAAAAACTTTGTGGAAATAAAGGATTACGAATTTGAAACATTATGAATTTAAATTTATTAAGGAAGCCATTTAGATGTGATGTAAATTAATACCCTCGATGTGTGTATTTTTGCAAAAATTGTTCAAAATATTTTAAAAATTGAAATTTTTTACTCCTCTTACCTATGATACGGCGACATGACGTACTTATGGTTATGAGTCATTGGCACTCCTGCTCCACTAGTCTCCCGATAAAATTAACATTCGTGTTGGTGGAAGGGTTAGACTATGAGCATGCAAAGCACCCTTGAATTAGAACGGTTGGGTACAGTTAACTACTTGTAACTAACCGGTGCTTAAATGAGGATTGGGAAAATAGTGCCATGAAAGAAAAGAAAAATAGAAAAATCAAGTTCAAAAGAAAAAGAACAACAAAAATGTGAATTTTGCAATATACCAAGTTTGGGGGATTTCTTCTTCACAAATAAAATTGCATATCTTTTAATAAATTTGGATGAATAAAGTTTGCAAATTCTAAACCTTTAAGGAAACGAAAGTTAGAGTAATCGAATTGTGGGGTGAAGTATGATTAACCAAGGGTTGAACTTTAAATTTGTAGAAATTTACATTGAGATTTTTAATTTTAGCAAGATCATACAAATTTTTCAAAGTTTTGAAGAATAATATACTTGGTATAGGGGTTAAATTTGAGATCGAATTGTAGTCCAAGTTTAGATATTGCTTGAGGACAAGCAAGGTTCAAGCTTGGGGGATTTTGATAAGCATAAATTATATACACATTTGATCTAGTTTCTATCATAAAATAACTCCAAATATCTTGTATTTTGAATATAAAATGAATTAATTACACCTAGAATCAAGTTACTGCGTTTGCTCGGCTTTAATTTGCAGAAAATGAAGAAAAATTAAGAAAAACGAAGAAAAATGCCCAGTGCGGACGCACGGATATCTATACGGCCGCACTGAGTACTTAGAAGGATTTCTGAACACGCGCCAATTTGAAAAAGGTATAATGAGGTTTTCATCAAAATCCGTGCGGACGCACGGATATCGATGCGGACGCGCTCTGGTCGCACAGGAAAAGTCCGAGCCTAGTGCGGACGCAGTGAGAACCAGTGCGGATGCACTCTGGCCGCACTCAAAACGCATTGAAATTTCAGCTTCCGACACACAGTTCGTATTTTGGCCATAACTTGGTCATACGAACTCCGATTTGGGTGAATCAAAGTTTGACGGAATCAGGACAACAAGATCTACAACTTTCATGAAGGAACAATATCCAAATTCGGAATGTAGAATTCCGTGTGGACGCACTAAGGTCGCATTCAGCCTAAAAATCGAGTTTTCTATTTCCGGCGCTTCTAAAAACGACCCAGGAGTGAAATATGGAAAGTGGGGACGTGGGAAAACTTGTGGAGCAAGTATCTAATGACTCCCCATGTCCATTTGCTCCAGAATTAACAAGTACTTCTCCTCTAAAAAGGGCACCCACTAACTCCACATTCTAGCCTCTAAATTGGACATGATCTCTTGCTATAAAAGGGCTAGAACTTTCCCTTCCAAATCATCCACCAAACTATCCATCCATCCAACAACACATCCAATTCTCTCTCAACACACACAACTCAGCCATATTTTCTGAAGAAGGTGAAGCTTTCAAGCAAGGAGAAGAAGGGTTTCTTGAGCAAGATTCGGCAAGATAGAGGTTCTAGATTCAAAGGGTGTAATTATTCTTTATTTCATTTCCTCTTGTTATTTGCCAAACTTTGCCATGTTTCCCTCCAAGAGGGAGTAGTTCTCTCTCTAGGGGTTTAGGTCAATATGCATGAACTTGTTTAATTCTATTTTATTCGATTATTTGCTTTTATTGTGATTGTTTTATCGGATTTGATTGTTAATTTCTGGGATTTTAATAATTTGTGTTAGAAACATAATTAGTACTTGAATTGTAGCATCTCGTTTTGGTTTCAAAAGAACCAAAATTGACTAGGATCAATAGGATAGTACCAAATTATGAATGCAAATATCTTAGGTTTTAGATTAAGATTCTAACCAATTTAATCTAAGCCGGAACTACAGAAATTAGGGTTAGGGATTTGGTGAAGAACCTAAACGAGAAGTCAAACCCTAATTAGGACATCTCAAATCGAGTCGGATATTGGTATCATGGACTTAATTGAGAAGTACCAATATTTGATGAGAGGAGAGACTAACAAGAGCGTATAATCTAAGTAGCTAGGATGAAGAACCTAAAAAGTGAAGTCCGAATTACTTAGACACGTTATTAATTCACGAAAGTGACCCTTAATGACATATTAGGTTAGAAACCTCATCAAATCATACATGAATTTAAGCAAATACCGAATAAATAGAATTAGCAAGGGATTGTAGACCAAAGACCCCTAGATTCTCTAAACCTTGAAAACAAACCGACTTTTCTTTCTTTTACTTTTACTATTAATTGTTTAAAAACTCTTTTCTTTGGGTATTGAACCCAACCTTAGGATTTTTACTACAAAACCCCCCATTTACTTTATTGCACTTTTCTTTCTTTTCTGAAATTTATTATCTAAAGTTTAAAATTTAGTATTTATCTTACTCCTTGTGGTTCGATACCCGATAATATACTACACGGTAGGATTGTATACTTGCGATCTAAACCGAAAGTGTATTTGAGGATAAAGCTTTTTACATATACCCTTTGCACGTATCATTTTGTCGCGTGGCCCTGAATTTGAGAAATTAATCAGCGACATGGGTGGTTTTGTTTTACAAGTTGACCCTCTGTCCCGTAGCCGTGATGTTATGAAATACCTAAGGCTGAAAATTGGTGTTTCTGCTCGGTCTGACATCCCCCCTTGTAGGAAAATTCTATTTACTGGTCCTGATGGTAAATCTAGATATTACTGGGTTCAATTTGTGGTTGAAGGTGATAATAGGCCTTCTCCGGTTCAACAGCGCCCCTACTGGCAAGCATGTCAGTCAGGGTTCCCTACACCCACACCTCAACCTGCTCCATTCCCTCCACCTCCTCCTCCTACACTGCCCCTACCTTCTCCTCTGCCTCCTCCTTCATTACAGACCCCTATTAATCTGTCTCAACCAGATATAAGTGGGTCTCGCTTTGCCCCACTTATTGAAGTACCTGATACTCTATCTCAGCCAGAGGATACCACTACTACTTTAGTCTTGGATCATGATCCATGGACTGAGTCAGCCCCCTCTCCACCTCCTCCTCCTGTAGACCCTCAAGACCCTTGGGAAGTAGCACTCCGTGCTGACAAAGAGAAAAAACAAAAAGGCAAACACCATGAGGCTGCCCCCTCAACTGAGGAACCCCGCAACAGTCTCCGTGTCAAACTGAATCAATTGGCAGGTGCTAAAGAGGCAGCTCATGGTGAGGATTCAAAACCTGCTGCTAAGGCTGCTAAAGCTACTACAGGTACTCAGTTTCTTAAGGAACAATTTCCTTATTCATCTCTCTCTGATTTAGACTTAGTTAAGTTGTATAATATTAGTGGTTTCAAATTAGGAGATACTTTAGATGAGAGTATTCTGATAGTTCAATCTTTAAGGGCTTTATCTAAACCTTGTTTTGAGTCAGTTCTCTCTGATAGTATTCATACTGGTCAGATTTCTAGTTCTGTTGTCTTACAGGATCTCAGAGACAATCATACTGTTAGTATTGAAGGGACTTCTGAGTCCCATCTAGTGGGGGAATTACATACTCCTAATGGTTAAATTTCTCAATTGGAATGCTAGAGGTTTAGGTTTAGCAGTTAAAAGAAGATACTTAGGGGATTTAATTAAGGATAATAATATTGATGTAGTTTGCATTCAAGAAACAAAAAAAGAGCTTTTTCATGACAGATCCCTTCAGGCCTTGAGCTTCTCAATAACTCAATGGATCTTTAAGCCATCTGTTGGGGCTTCGGGAGGGATACTCTTAGGTTATAATGACTCTTTGTTTTCTCTTATTGCTTCTTTTGTAAGGGACTATTCTATTACTGTACATTTAAAAAATAAGATTGATAATTTTGAATGGTGCTTCACAACAGTGTATGGTCCTTTAACAGCCGATTCTAGAAGACATTTTCTTTTGGAATTGACTGATATTGGTACCTTGGGAGTAGATGCTTGGCTTATAATGGGTGACTTTAACATGATTAGAAGGAGGTCTGATAGATCTGGTCCTTCATTTAGTCATGTCATTAGTTCTAGGTTTAATTCTTTTATTAGAGATAATAACTTAATGGAACTCTCTTTAACAGATAGAAAGTTTACTTGGGCTAGATCTTTACATTCTCCTTCTCAAGCTTTATTAGATAGATGTTTTTGTACTACTCCTTGGAGTTCACACTTTACTTTAGCTAAACTTTCTTCTTTGCCTAGAGCATACTCTGACCATAACCCTTTGATTTTGGATACTCATGCTGTCATTCTTCCTAAATCCAAGTCTATTAAATTTGATAAAACTTGGCTTGCTCATGAGGGTTTTTATGATCTAGTTGCTTCTTGGTGGGCAGCTTGCCCTGGTACATCTGATTTAGGTCTTAGTTGGAAACTAAGAATGCAATTTTTAAGGAAAAAACTGAGAGGTTGGAATTCTAATGTTAGAGGTGAAAAAAGGAGGAATAGGTCTGCTCTTCTAGCTCGAATAGGTTCTTTTGAACAACAATTTGATGACAACTGTCTTCCTGATAATGATTTAGATAATTGGATATCTTGTCAGGCAGAGTTACATAAATTATATCTAGAGGAAGAACAATATTGGCAACAGAGATTCAAACTTAAATGGTTTCTAGAAGGAGATCTTAATACCAGGTTTTTTCATGTGGTAGCTTCCATTAGAAAAAAGAAAAACTCTATTACTAGTTTAGAAATAGAAGGGTCTTTAATTTATGATCCAGCCATTATTCATAAGCATATCACAGATTTTTATAAAAGTCTCATGGGGTCCTCTACTTCTAGACTTTTGACTTTGCAATCTGATTTATGGGATGCCTCTGATAATCTAAACAAAGATCAATGTGCTTTCTTAGAGGCTCCCTTTACATTAGAGGAAATTAAAAAAGTTGTTTTTGCATGTAACCCTTCCAAAGCACCTGGTCCAGATGGTATGTCCTTTCAATTTTATCAATCCTTTTGGGATGTAGTTCATAATGATCTGTTTAAATTGTTTGCTGCTTTTTATGAGCACACTTTGGATGTGTCTAAGTTTAATCTTGCAGCTATTTGTTTAATTCCTAAAAAGGAAGATGCCATTACTGTTAGAAATTTTAGACCTATTAGTCTCATTAATTGTAGTTATAAATTAATTACTAAACTACTAGCTGATAGATTAGCTACTGTTATGGATTCTTTGATTGACTCATCTCAAACTGCTTATATCAAGGGTAGGGTCATTTTAGATAATGTAGTTTGTGCACATGAAATCCTTCATCAAGTTAAAGTTAAAAAATATAAAGGAGTTTTATTTAAGCTAGATTTTGAGAAGGCATTTGATCATGTCAATTGGGATTTTTTGTTGGAAGTGTTACATGCTAGGGGATTTGGTCAGAAATTCATTACTTGGATTAAGTTGACTTTAGAAGGCAGTAAAACTTGTGTTAATTTGAATGGATCCTTAGGCCCTTATTTTTCTTGCAAACGTGGAGTTAGACAAGGGGATCCCTTATCTCCTTTTCTTTTCATCTTAGTAACTGATGCTCTAAATAAAATCTTAGCTAGAGCTCACCAAGGGGGGTTTGTTGATGGTTTAGGCAATTTTTCAAATTTAGGTAATGTAATGAACTTACATTTTGCTGATGATACTCTCCTTTTTCTCAAAGCTGAAAAGGAGATTTTGGCCAATGTTAAATGGCTACTTGTTGCTTTTGAAAATGCATCAGGTCTGAAAATCAATTATGAAAAAAGTGAGATGTATCCTTTAAACTTAAATGAGCAAGAATGTAATACTCTAGCTTCTGTTTTAGGCTGTAAAGTAGCTTCTTTACCACTCACTTACTTAGGTGTTCCTATTAATAATAAATCCTTAACTGATATTGATTGGCAATTATTGATTGATAAAGTTGAGAAAAAACTTCAAGGATGGAAAGGTTCCTTATTGTCCTTAGGGGGTAGAGTCACACTCTTAAATTCTGTTCTCTCTGCTGTCCCTTTATATTGGATGTCTATTTATCGAATGCCTGCCAAGATCAGACACAAAATTGATAAAATTAGAAGGAAATTTTTATGGCATGGAGGCAACTCTACTCGTAGAAAGTATTCTTTAGTAGCTTGGAATGTAGTTTGTAAAAGTAAAGACCAAGGAGGTTTAAGAGTTGTAGATCTTAAATTAATGAATAAGGCTCTCCTAGCTAAATGGTGGATCAGATTTTTGGATAATTCGGTTTCTGGTAGATGGAAAAATATACTTACCAGTAAGTACAGTAATAAAACTTCTCCTTCCTTTTGTTCTCCCTTTTGGAGATCAATTCTTAAGGATCATGGAGTTATCAACTTAGGGCTTAATAAAGAGATAGGCAATGGCCAATCTACTTCTTTTTGGTTAGATAGATGGTATAATGAACATGCACTACAACATCAATTCCCTAATCTGTTTTCTATTGCCACTCACAGATTTATTTCTGTGGCTGATGCCTTTGCTAATTCTCACTTACATTTAACTTTTAGAAGACAATTAACTGGTATTTTTCATGTTGAATGGTTGGCTTTACAACAAAGGTTTTGCCATTTTTCTTTATCCAATCATATTGATGATAGATTGATCTGGAGATGGTCTCAAAATGACCAGTTTTCAGTGCATTCTTTTTACAGCTGGCTGGAATTTGGTGGTATGCATAATTTAGACTATACCTCTATTTGGAAATCCCATATACCCCTGAAAATTAAAATATTTCTGTGGTTAGTCAAACGTAACAAAATTCTGACCAAAATTAATTTATCAGCCAAAGGATGGCCTGGTGATACCACTTGTGTGTTCTGTGATCAACCCGAATCTACTGACCATTTATTTGTGCTTTGTCCTTATAGTAGAACTATATGGACTTGGATTGCTTCTCATAATAATTTCACCTTTGAATGTCAATCTTTGGAAGACTTGTGGCTGCTGGATGCAGCTATTCCCTTAAAAGATAGATTATTAGTGGAATTATTAAGAGCCTCTGTTCTGTGGTCTATTTGGTTAGAAAGGAATCGTATTTGTTTTAATAACACTAATCATCTATCTTTCAAAGCCATTGGTACTAAAATCATATCTTTAGCTAATTTCTGGTGCCAATCTAGTTCTAAACACTCATTACTTACTTTAAACTTGATGCTTCCTTTTGATGTAAAGGAACTCCCAGATCGCAATCTGGATATCATACAGGTTTCAGAGGACCTCTCTACTCGGGATTTTGGAGTTGGCAGCCTCCAAAATCAAATGTTTGGAAACGAATGGAGTAATGTTGAAGAAGGGCATTAGAGTGCAATAGCTTAGAGTCTCATTAGTTTATTTTGTTCTCTGACTTGCTCTATCCTTTTTGTTGTTTTAGTGCTGCTATTGTAAGCTTGTAAGCTTGGCTGTTATTTTCGGTTTTTAGATAATTGGTTCTGTTAACTCTGATGTATAACTTTCTGTATCTGGTGTAGGGTATCTATTTTAGATACCTAATCAGATTTTCATGGTTTCTAATGAAATCGGTGGATATTTTCCACTATTATTCAAAAAATACAACTAGCCATGGTATATTGATTACCCAAATGATGTGGATGAAAAAGCACAATGCAAAATCACAATCCCTGTAACATTAAAAATGTTGTTGTGTCAATTCCTTGCCACATGATATCCAAATAATCGTAAGGTAGGAATGTGTCATCCTTACCAATTATTCTTTCTTGATTTCCTGAAGTTTAATTATGATATGATTATCAAATAATCATATTGCATGCACATAATACAAACTTTATCAAGGGGCCCAGAGATATCATCGCTTATATTAACATATAAGGGACAATGGTTTCTTGATACGTATCGTTCTTCCGCATAAGTTATATGCACTGCAGTAACTGCCTATATAACTCCTGGTTAAAGAGAGCGTTGGACAGTACCAACAATACACATCCCTTATGTAAGAAAAATAAATATCTCAACCAAAGAATTCTAGACACAATGAAATATCAATGACACAGAACACAATCCATATGATATTTCATTTTTAGGTCTGTCCAGTGCCATACATCTCCATGTATGCACATGTGTGATTAGATCGATAACCCCTTATCTATAACCTGTAGAACATGGCCATCATCTAATCACTACACTTATCTTATATGGTCAACCAGTGTACCTTGCTGATTGCCAAGATAAGGGACATTTAAGAGTAAACAAATTTATTCGTTGTGAAGTTCTACAATTTGAGTCATCAACTCAAATGATCCACTAATATGAATATTCAGGGTACAAAATGATAAAATCATTCACTAATAAATTAAACATATCATACATATGATCTGGGTCTAAGACACCAACACTAACAGATCCGCCATTACCTTACGACTCCTGAATCTCTCGAGTGGGATCCGCCGTCAGAGAGACCTAGGATGAGCGGAGAGAGGCGCGCCTCTAGGATGAGCGGTGTGACCTCCTGGAATCGAAGATCGGAAGAAACGGTGAAGGGAGTTTGGAGTGGCGAAAAGATGTGGTGAAGTCGCGAAGTGAGAGGGGGCAAAGATCGGGCTAGAGGCGTAATGGTTATTTGCATAATGCTCTAAGGCGTAAGTTGTGTGGCGGTTTGTGTGGCGGGTACGGTTTTAGCTAAATTTAGATTTCTACATCTAAAACAAATACATTCAATCAAAAGAAATCAGATTATTTGATTGAAAGGCTCATATTAAATCCGAATTTTCATCAATCAATCGTAGCCGTTGGCGGATTAGAACATCAACATGCTTAATAATGAAATGGAGATATTTATATATAGACCATGAATAATACTATATAATTATATCATGCATCATCACCATATAAATATATATATCAATATATATAATTTTATTTTTAATAATTAACTTATATGATAATTGGTACGGAATAGTCTTTACCTGTGCATTTACCCAAACTAGAAAAGTTAATTAATGAAAGAAAATGTTATCCATATATATATATCTGTCTTATCGAATACGATATGAGTCAGATAAACATATAATTAACTTATATGATAATTGGTACGGAATAGTCTTTACATGTACATTTACCCAAACCAGAAAAGTTAATTAATGAAAGAAAATGTTATCCATATATATCTGTCTTATCGAATACGATATGAGTCAGATAAACAGATAAAAAAGGGTGCTATTGACACCCCTAGGCAAGACCCACGTAGCTTGACCACTATTTTTAACATGTGATAAATATTTTTCTTAAAAATATAATGTGGTGAAGTGCATGAGGTCGTTGACTTCTACCCGTTAGGGCGTAGGTTCCTAAGATTTGGGTTCTTTTTTCTATTAAACAAGTAAATTTTTTTAAGTATAGTCTAGAAATTTTACTTATCACTAAAGTGTTATAAATTTTTAATTAGTATGTAATATGTCTTAAGTCTTAATTATCAATAAATTGTCCTCAATGTCTTTTTTTAAATTATTTATAATGATAAATAATATTTTCTCTTTTCTGTTGTTCTTGATTTTTTTTTAAATATTCTATCTAAATAGTGCATGACAAACCTTATTTTATTAAGGGAGATACAGTACGGATGCAAGTTTTTTATCCAAATTCTTTCCCGGCCAAACCATCATTAGTTTTTCTTTCCTTGTTCAAATGGCATAAAAATAAATTACATCAAAATTACTTATTATTATATCAAAATCATTATATGCTCATAGCAACATAGGGATTCATAATGCTCATAGCAACATAGGATTCATATATAGCTAAGTAACTAGTATCGTCTCTCTCACTGACTCAATCCCTCACGCACCCCTCCCTCTATTTTGCCATCTATTTTCATTGATTGAAGCGCCTTATCATGAAGGGTACTCTTCAACTTCTGCAACTCCAGCCACGTCACTGGCCTATACACAGGCGGGCCCTGCTCCGGTCCCGTTAACTCACTAAGAGGCCCCACCTTCACATCAACTTGAGGACCAAAGAAGTACCCAGCCGACAGTCGTTGATTCGTCTTGCTCACCTTGGACCGGTGCACAACATTGTGAAACGTTCCATTAGAAAGGACATGCATGAGATCACAAATATTTACTACAAATGTGTCAGGTACCACCGGTACCGAAACCCATCTTGCCGGGCCAATATCATCTTTGCGCCTCAAGACCTGAAGCCCGCTTACTCCATTATGGTATAGAATTGTAACAAAGCCGGTGTCAGTGTGGGGTGCCAGACCGACAACCCGATCAGGATCGGGACAAGCAGGATACGAGTTCAGATGAATTGCATTCTTTATTTTGCTGGAATCACCTATTAGGCTATTGTCTATTTCTTCTTCAGTCAATCCCAATGAAAGAAGCATCAAATGCATCAATCTATAGCCTAGTGGATTTATGGCCTTCTTGTATTCCTCTATCACCTCACTACAGACAAAATGTGATGAATTATAAATAAAAAATGACACAATAAATTAAATTATTATGTTTTTAGACATTAATTATTTGAATGTTCCTGTTCAGAAATAGAATTTATTTTCTATTATCAGTTAGTAATTAAGAAAGTTTATCTTAAAGATTACCAAAAAGAAGAATAATCATCCGGCCAAAGTATCTGTGCCTGGTCAACAGGAGAGGCAGTTGTGATGGCAAATCCTTCATACCACATGAACTTGGGAAAAAGTTGAGAGATAGGTACACCACCATAGCCTGAATCAGTTCCTTGAGTCTTGGCCACCTTGAGCTTGACTTCAACCGGCAGTGCGAACAACCGATGGATTTGTGAACCAAACCGGTTCAGAAGTTCTGGTTCAATGCCATGATTCCTTATCAGGAAAACTCCCCATTCTTCACATGCTTTACGTATTTTGTAAATTAAGTTTGGATCATTTAGATCGATCACTGGGACTGAATCCAGACCAATGGGTTGTGCAGATGGATGATCATAGAGATCAGACCAATCATGTGAGTCTGGGATTGAGTTGAATCGAAAGTTCTGAGGGTGGTGTATTTTGAGGTCGACTGATGCTTGAGATGACATTGATAGATATCTTTGATATGGAACTTGAGTTTTGGGTTTTGATGTTTTGCTTTCGGAAGATTATAATATTGAGGGGCATATATAAAGGTGAGAGTATATAGGGTAAACATGAGGTATTAATTTTGAGGGAAAATTCGGATGACACCAAATTTCCTACGAAGTACCATATCTAATTTCTAATTATCCGATACATTCAGTTATGAAGAATATATACGTATACATGCAGTGCCTCGTGCATGTTGACCATCACCAATTTTCCAACAAAGTACTATATCTTTTTAATTATCCGATACATTCAGTTATGAAAAATATATACGTATACAGTGCCTCGTGTTTGACCATCACCAATTTTCACACAAATATGACATGTGGGTCCCACATCACATGATAGTGGGAAAATGGAGGACACAAAAGTACGGGGCAGACGGGCAGTCAATCAATCTCACTATAACTATACGTACGTCAGAGATATGGTTAGTAAATTCCAATATCTTGATACAGTGAATCAAAACTAGGAGTAGGGGTGTTCATTGGGTCCGGCTAGTCGTTTTGAACCGAACCGAATTAGTTTGGACCAAACGGTTCGGTTTGTTCGATTTAATGGTTCAGTTCGGTTTACTTTTTAAAACCGAATTATAATTTTGGTAATTGGTTCGGTTTGAAAATTTCTAAAACCGAACGAACCGAACGAACTTTTATATATTATGAATTTGGCCTGGATCGTTCCGGTTTATTTCTTAATACCCCGGTTTATTTCTTAATCAGTTACTTTAAATACTTCGGTTTATT
Organism: Carex kokanica; assembly: GCA_025461125.1. Classification (NCBI taxonomy): domain Eukaryota; kingdom Viridiplantae; phylum Streptophyta; class Magnoliopsida; order Poales; family Cyperaceae; genus Carex; species Carex kokanica. The sequence goes on from JAJGRX010001428.1 coordinate 554,058, forward strand.
TCTTAATATCCCGGTTTATTTCTTAATACCCCGGTTTATTTCTTAATATAATTCGGTTTATTATAAATCAATTGCTTTAAATAAAAAAATTAATAGATTTTGGTTTGAACCAAACTAACCGAACAAACCGAAATAAATTAAACTTTGATTCGGTTCGGTTCGGTTGCAATGCTAAATCGGTTCGGTTTGGTTGAAACCGAACCGAACCGATGAACACCCCTAGGAGACTTCCACCAACTCTTTAAAAACCCTCCAATTCGCATCTTGTGGAGGCCCATTTCAGCATTTCGTGTTGAAAATGTCTTGCGGGCCAAATTATTTGGGCTGGATTAATATTTAAATTCTGACATTAAATATGGATTAAATCATATTGGGCTGAATAAAATATGGATCCAAATTTTGCATTATCTTTGAATAGTTGCATCTGAAGAGATGCGAGCGAATTGGTGCAACCAACATATGTGTTAGGATTATAAATATGGTGCAATTTTTTACACTACACATCCCAGAAACGGTGAGAGAAAGATATAGGGGGGTTTTGAGTTGACGCTAGCAAAACATCAAAAGTCGAAGCCTAAAACTCAAGTTCCAAATCAAAGATATCTATCAATGTCATCTCAAGCATCAGTCGACCTCAAAATACACCACCCTCAGAACTTTCGATTTAACTCAATCCCAGACTCACATGATTGGTCTGATCTCTATGATCATCCATCTGCACAACCCATTGGTCTGGATTCAGTCCCAGAGATCGATCTAAATGATCCAAACTTAATTTACAAAATACGTAAAGCATGTGAAGAATGGGGAGTTTTCCTCATAAGGAATCATGGCATTGAACCAGAACTTCTGAACCGGTTTGGTTCACAAATCCATCGGTTGTTCGCACTGCCGGTTGAAGTCAAGCTCAAGGTGGCCAAGACTCAAGGAACTGATTCAGGCTATGGTGGTGTACCTATCTCTCAACTTTTTCCCAAGTTCATGTGGTATGAAGGATTTGCCATCACAACTGCCTCTCCTGTTGACCAGGCTCAAATACTTTGGCCGGATGATTATTCTTCTTTTTGGTAATCTTTAATTTGTACTTCTACATAAACTTTCTTAATTACTAACTGATAATAGAAAATAAATTCTATTTCTGAACAGGAACATTCAAATAATTAATGTCTGAAAACATAATAATTCAATTTATTGTGTCATTTTTTATTTATAATTCATCACATTTTGTCTGTAGTGAGGTGATAGAGGAATACAAGAAGGCCATAATTCCACTAGGCTATAGATTGATGCATTTGATGCTTCTTTCATTGGGATTGACTGAAGAAGAAATACACAATAGCCTAATAGGTGATTCCAGCAAAATAAAGAATGCAATTCATCTGAACTCGTATCCTGCTTGTCCCGATCCTGATCGGGTTGTCGGTCTGGCACCCCACACTGACACCGGCTTTGTTACTGTTCTATACCATAATGGAGTAAGCGGGCTTCAGGTCTTGAGGTGCAAAGATGATATTGGCCCGGCAAGATGGGTTACGGTACCGGTGGTACCTGACACATTTGTAGTAAATATTTGTGATCTCATGCATGTTCTGTCTAATGGAACATTTCACAATGTTGTGCACCGGTCCACGGTGAGCAAGACGAATCAACGATTGTCGGCTGCGTACTTCTTTGGTCCTCAAGTTGATGTGAAGGTGGAGCCTCTTAGTGAGTTAACGGGACCAGAGCAGGGCCCGCCTGTGTATAGGCCAGTGACGTGGCTGGAGTTGCAGAAGTTGAAGAGTACCCTTCATGATAAGGCGCTTCAATCAATGAAAATAGATGGCAAAATAGAGGAACTGAGGAAGGGTGCGTGAGGGATTGAGTCAGCGAGAGAGATGGTACTGGTTACTAAGCTATGAATCCTATATATGTTGTTATGAGCATATATATAATGATTCTGATATAATAATAAGTAATTAGAAAATTATGTAATTTATTTTTATGCCAGTTGAATCAATATTGTCATCAGGCCGACCTCTGTCTAAGCGTGTGCATGCTACGTACTTTCAAATAGTTATTATATAAATATCAAAATGACGTTAAGAAGGAAAAAATAATTAACAAAGAATTAGAACAAGGAAAGAAAAACTAATTATGGTTTGGCCGGGAAAGAAGTTTGGATGAAAAACTTGCATTCCTCACTGTATCTCCGTTAATAAAATAGGCTTTGTCATGCACTATTTAGATATATAAAATTATATAAAATAAAATAAAACAAAAAACAGATGAATATTATTTTTTATCATTATAAATAAAATTTTAAAAAAAAATTGAGGACAATTTATTAATAATTAAGACATATTACATACTAATTAAAAAAAAAAATCAAAGTATCATCACACTTTAATTAGTGATTAATTAAAATTTCCAGTACACTAACAACCTCATGCATTTCACCACATTCTATTTTTAAGAAAAATATTTATCACACGTTAGAATAGTGGTCAAGCTATGTGGGTCTTGCCTAGGATGTCAATGGCACCCTAATTTTATTTGCATTCATATTGTATTGGATAAGACGGATATATATTGTATTCGATAAGACAGATATATATATGGATAAGATTTTTTTGTTTCATTAATTAAGATTTTATGTGGGGTCCCTCTAAACAAAAATGTCTACCGTACACCCCTCCATTCGATGAATTTGAAGTCGACCGGTGTTCTCTTTTAGCTATGAGACGGTGACTATTACACCAGTACCGGGCCCCACTATTTTTCTGGTACTGAGTGGTGCAGCCAGCATCAGAATCGACTCTTTAAATGATTTGGAAATACTGAGGTTAATATAACAAATACTGGTGCGAAGTGCAAATACTGAGGCTAATATAACAAATGTTGCTGTTGCACCATTAGTGTTGTTTCAGGCCGGTGTTAACGAGAGATTCTTTAATTAGTTTGAAGAAAATAATAGATATAATGAAATACAATTCAATCTACAAATTGGCTCTCACTTTTTATTTGTTCTGGTGTGCATATAGTGTGATAATATAAAAAGAAGTAATGCAAAAGTGAGCAAGCTTTTTTTTCTGTAGTTGTATTTGTTCTTTTATATCTGAAAATTGTAAGCTGGATGGGAGATTATTTTTATTCTTTTTCAAGGTAGGTTATAGGTGAATATGTAATAATCATTGTTCTTGCTGATAATTGAGCATGTAAATCTTTAGGGAAAATGATGTTTCAATTCATTTTTTCATTCTAGTTATTGTTCTTCTCACTTTCTCGGATAAATTATTTGATGCACTCGAGGTGGCTACTGGTAATTTCTGTGAGGCTAATCTCAAGATACATACTAGATAAATCAGAAAATAATAATGTAACAAGCAAAAGCATAATAAACGACCAAATCCCTTAATTGCATGAAATTAAGCAAAAGCCCCACTTAAAGCACCTACAAGTACAATACTATGAAGTAAAGCAAGTACACAAATTTGAGACACCACAAGACAAAAAAGGCTACAAAAAACTCATGTATAGTAAACCAGATTCAACAAGGTTATTGCTCGACACTTGAGAAGCCGTATGCCACATAGTTCACATGAGTAGAGGGTTTGGAATTATTAGTGAATGGAAGCGAGCCAAAATTATGCCTTCTAAATATATTCCCTATGGCGGAATCTCTTTCATGCCTGGATATCATGTGAGCCTGAAAATTATTTAAAGTGATATTTTCCAAAAAAATCCAATAATTATTTTTTTAATAAAAAAAACCACTAGAGAACTCTACTCTATTAATCAATTATGCGATTTACATAAAAGGTATCATATATTAATCAGGGACTGGAATTCGAACGGCCAATTGGTTCATTACTACCACAGTTTGACTTATGCTCTGATACAGTACAATAAAACATAAATTGCACCAGATGGGGCAAATATTGTCAATCTCAAAACGGGATACTAAGTTTGACGAATATATAAAAAGCAGTTTCATAATTACAATGCAATCAGCATTGCAGTGGCACCGAGGAGCTGAAGCCTTTGTGTTTTAATAGCATTGTAACTGAGAAACCGGTCAATTAATGTATGATACAGTCAGGTACAATGTATCAGAAAACCCTGATTGAACCTCATGCTACTATAGTCAGACGATTTATGAAAAACAAAGGACAAGAGAATAGATCTAACTGACAAGTGAAAATAATTCTCAGTAGCAAGAAATAAAAAAAAATATTGGGAGAAACAAACTAAATCTCAACCAAGACCTATATTTCATACTTTCTGCTGCTCCCTTAAAGTAATAAAAGGCTACATGCAAATTTCTTTAATTCTTTTAAGGGATAATTAATTACCAATCTCCATTGATCGGAGATACTGACCTATGACTGATGCATACGTAGCAACCGTCTATGGATCTTCAACCTCGTATTCATGATGGTGGTGCGAGTGGTAGAAACGCTGAAACTAGAGACCTCGACTTCCTTGCAAGAACTCTTCTAGTTCTCCAAGCCTTGCTCTTTCTTCCCCGATCTGGTCTTTTCAAACTTTGATTGAATAGCACCAGGTCGTGAAGGCACCGCGTTCGCAACTCGCCTCTTCTTCAATGGAAGCTAAGAATTTGAGACCTCCACCTCCCTGGCTGTTATATGACTGTTTTGCCCTTCCGACAAAACATTGCGTTAAATTTAACAGAGAAATAATTGACTGGGTTTAGGGTTTAATTAGAGTTTAGCCTTGCCAGTGGTATCACCACCATATGTGGATCTTCAACCTCGCTTTCTGCATCAGCGGTGTCAGTGGTAGAAACACAGGTGTTCTTCTCCTTGCAAGAACACTTCTTGATCTCCAAGTCTTGCTCTTTCTTCTCAGATATGCTTTTAACCTTCGATTGAACAGCGCCAGACCTTGAAGTCACGATGTTGGATATACTGGGCAACTCGCTAAGAGCGACTCGCTTCTTCTTTGTTGGAGGATGAGAGATCGAGGCCTTCGTGTCTACGACGCACTTGGCTACGGTGCGAGTGAGACGAGGAGGGATGTCCCCTTCCTTTTCTCTAACCCTATTATTTCAAACATGAATTTAGAAACCAATTAAATGTGAATTTGAACAAAAAGATTGTGTGCTGATAGTCTCTAGACTTCTATCTATTTGAATCACAAAACTCATTTTATTTGTTTGTTTTAAATTACTTTGTTTTGAACCCAACCAAACCAATTTGCAACAGACCCCCTTTTTTACTTTATTGTATCTTTTAGGATTAATTAATTTAGTAAAAAGTAATATTACATGTTATCTTTGAATTGATACATATTTTACTACAAAGATAGATTGTATGCTTGCAACCGACCTATCATTGTATATTAAGATTTTATAAATTTTAAAAGTGAAAAAGTGTATCAAATTGACCCATAATCCAATACCAAAAATACACAATACATCGGTTCAATATATGGAGCAGATAGTGTATACTAAAACTGAGGTTCTAATTATTTACAGCGTTGCCCCTGAGAATATATGTCATCGGTTCAATATGATAACGAGTTGTTATTGCTTTGTACTAACACCAACGGCTCATATAACAAACAGATGGTAAAAGTCACCCCTTGATGTCATCGTCCGTTGAGCCAAACCGATGTCGAAGAGTCACTCAATACTAACTGTACTTGAAATATACTCGATGGCAAAGGAGGGGGGCCATCAACACCATCGGTTGGTTAGACCGAACAGTCGGTAAAAAGTTCGAATTAGTTACAACGCTGCCACTGGTTACATACACCATCCGTGCGGAAGAACACCAGATGGTAAGGGGGCGATAGAAAATGTGTTTTTTGTAGTAGTGATATCATTCTACCTGGATATCTCCATTCCATTATTAAGCACGTTGGGTGTCCGATCCGCCAACGGCTACGATTGAAATATTATATTTGGATTTAATCTCAGCTCTCCAATCACATAATCTATCTTCTTTTGATTAAATGTATATGTTTTATGTGTAGAAGTTTAAATTTAGTTACAAACATACTCGCCACACATACTGCCACACGATGCGTTACAATTAAAATTAAACAGACTCTAAAATTTAGCGATATAATTCTTCGTTTCCTTATTTATTTGTTTCCTTATTTCTCCCTCTCCAATTGATATTTTCTATATAACGGCGGATCACAATGCAAATCAATTTTTTTTTCACTTCCTTATTTCTATACATATTACTGTGATAAATCTAGAATATATTTTTAATTTTGTTTTTTTATGAAAATTTGTCATTTTGTATGAGAATTTATTTTTATTATCTTATTATATATTCCGTTGCAACGCACTGACGATACTAGTATTTTATTGACTATTCTGTTTATTTCAGGTGAGTTGTTTTGGAAGTGAACATACAGGAGATCACTGGAGGTGAGAATGTGAACAGCTGATATATATATCATTGGAATGTTTCTGTTGCTTGGTTTAAAATTTTGTTTTCCTTTTTCATTTGTTTCCCTTTAGGTTGGAGATAGAAGGCAGTGGCAAGACCAAAAAGTTGAGGCTAAGGCATGCATGTTGATACACAAGGTTATTTGCATAGTTTGAATTAATTCTGTGGTAGCTGGAATTGATAACATTTAACAGCTGGGAAAAGCACCTTTATCCCTTTGAATATACCTCTGGAACACCAAGATGAGGTACAGCGGATCCTCGGCTTCTCCAAAACCCAGTTCCCAATTACATACTTGGGGATGCCTCTGACTTTACGGGTACCGGGTAAGGAAAATTTCACTCCTCTTGTCGAAAAGATTGAGCAGCGACTGGAAGGTTGGCAATCAAAGCTCTTGAGCAGAGGAGGTCGGTTTCAGCTAGCACAATCGGTATTATCCACAATTCCGATATACCACATGATATGTTTCAAATTTCCAAAGTGGGTGGTTCGCAGAATCGATAAAGTAAGGAGAAACTTCATCTGGGGCAAAACCTCAAATCGCAAGAAAGGCATCTCCTTATGTAACTGGGGTCTTGTTTGCCTTCCAAAGAAGTGGGGAGGGTTGGGAGTGGCGGATTTAGAGATCAGAAACCTTTCCCTGCTCTTGCGTTGGTGGTGGAAAGGCTATAAAGAACCCAATTCAATGTGGTCATCTGTCATTACGGCTATCCGATGGCAAGGCAATCATCACCAGGGTCCTAAGTTATGGTCTAGCATGGGCTCCTTTTTCTGGCGCCATCTGCTGGCTATCAAGCACCTATTTGGATGGGCAACTGAGTGGAGAATTGGAAATGGCAAGCACATCTCCTATTGGTATGACAAATGGGGCCCCCATCCCCTGGCATCCACTGGCTCCAGACAAGCCGGTCATGCGCTTTCTCTGAATCAGGCAAATGTACTGCAGCTCACAACCTACCAAGCCACTCATCCTTTCCCAACCTTAACCACCGCCCCTGACGACCTTTGTTGGCGGTTCACCTCTGACGGTATGTACAGTGCAGCATCGGCCTACCACATGCTCATAAGTGGCGGTCGCATTAAATGGGAGTTTGGGCACACATGGAAATTTAACATCCCACCATCAGTGAAGATTTTCATATACCTCCTACTGAAGGAAAAACTTTTAACACGGGAAGTTTTGGCCATCCGCAACTTCAACTGCCCAACAACCTTTTGTGCACTATGTGACTCTCGATCTCTAGAAACATCCACTCATCTGTTCTTCCATTGCTCCTATGCCCTACACATCTGGAGCAACGTACACAGGCTAGTTGGCTTTCAACTTCTGATACAAGGTAGTTCGGTACAGGAGACTTGGAGGAAATCACATAGCAGAATAATGCACAACCCAGTGCACCGTTCAAGATGGCAGGGGCTTTTTCCAGCAGTTTGCTGGTTCATTTGGAGGCAACGGAACGCAAGAATCTTTGATGATAAAGTGCTGCCGGCTGATGTGGTTGCGCATTGGATCATAAGTGAGGCGACGCTTTGGGAAGACCACTGCGGGAGGCAAAGGCAAAGACATAGGCGAAGTCCAGCTGGAACACAGTTACTGGCCTAATTCTAGTTTTCTTTTTCCGGTTTTGGTATGTAGTGGCTCAAATTTTCTAGTTTGATGTAGGGTGTTGTAAACCTTGTAACCGGATCCGCATTTATTCAATACAGCATACCCGGCAGCCACTGCCTGGTCCTTTCAAAAAAAAAAAAAAAAAAAAAAAAGATAACATTTAACAGTTTGGACTTTAATTAAAATGGTGCTTCTACTTAAAATTTATTGGTATGAAATTGATCAAACTCATTTTAACAAGTGTTTTGGATGATTTGTGCCATATTTAAGATCTTGAATTAATTAAAATTGTCAAATAATCTGGAAGTATCAATATGATTCTATTTGTGTTAATTCTAAGCAATATATCATGATTTGAGCAAACTAAACTGTTGTAATATATTTAGAATACAATTTAGTCGCTTCCTTGCGGTAAAGCCACATTCACTATTCATGCTTTCTTGGCACGAAGAAATCTTTCCCAAACCAATCTAAGTAAAAATCGATCGTTTGGGCCGAGCCGATCGACGGTGCCAGTGCTACACGAGAGAGAGAGAGAGAGAGAAAGAGGATAGGGAAGCGAGAGCGAATCGCTGGCCAGAAGGGAAGAAAAAGGCGAGACGATTTCAATTGACAGGAAATGCGCTTTCTGAAATCTCGTGAAACTGGTAGAGATTTGACGAGAATCAAAATTGGTGGTGCGAAAATACGTTAATAGCTTTGATCCGTGATCTGACAGCGCTCCAAGCTTTGATCTCAGATTCTCTTTGTGAAATTCAACCAACTATGGTATTCCCCATCTCTCTTCTCTATTTTAGGCTTTAATTATAGTTTTTTTTCCATCAGATCTGGTATATGCTCGATTTTTGTTAAAATTCGCTGGTATGTTTTATCTGTGGACTGTGGTTCAGGCTAGATCTGGAGTTTCATTTTTTTTTAATCCCCACAAAATTCCAGTCCGCCAATTTAGAAATGCCAGACAAAAGGTCATGTATATTTTGCTTAAATTCCCTTCCAACAACATTTTTTTTAATCCTCCAATTTTCTTAGAATGGTGTGCTGAAAACCATGTGTCTTTATCCTTTCTCAGTACAGAGCATTAGCTTAGAGTACCTTGCATATGATCAGATTTGTAACCTGATTCTTTTTCTTGGTCACTGATTGTAAGAGATCTCATTGTGCCCGTCAGATTTTGTAATCGGGATCGAGTGCAAGTAGGTTGATGAACTTCTGCAATGACTATAATGAATAATTATTATCTGAGACACCAGTAACTGATACAGTTATCATTTTAGAGTCTATTCGTGCTAGTTCAGAGGTTTTGAGTTCAGGTCTCAGCTCAAATTGTTGGCAAATGTTTGTAGTCATCTTCTGGTATTGTAAAGATATGTAACAAAATATTGAATGTGTTTATTTTGTGATATGGTTTAGTGATATGCTAAACAGAATTGAATAGTTGGTGTATTTCTCAGTTTTACTTTTGTAAAATTGAATTTAAATAAACTTTAATGTAGGACTGACAATGGATGTTTTATGAAATGTAGGTTTATCACTCAAGCTTTGTTGAGGAGGAAGGTATCAGCAAAGCTTGTGGCTGCCCTCTTCTACCTCTTAAAAGCCATGTAAGAGGGCCTGCCCCAGCCTCAGATCCAGGTAATTACAGTTTTAACCACCTTTGTGTGTTCCTTTAGCATTTGGTGTTACACTTGGAGTGTTGAATTTAGGTTCACTTGGGTTTCACAATGGCACCAAATGTATACCACATGGCAAATTTGTTATGAAATCATTTTCTCATTTGTGCTAAATTCTCTGTCTCTGGTCCTTTTTCATTAGTATGCATAGCTGAATAAAAGTGAAGTTGACTCGAGTAATTAATTTGAAATGTTGTAGATAGGCTGCAAATTAATTCAGCTGAGTTGATTCAGGGATAGTTTTGTCATCTTTTATTTGATTTAGTTTTCAAATCAGGGTGCTATTGGATACCACCCAATAATGAAACATAACTTTTATTTCTCATAATAGTTCTTCAATCATGATTTTACTAAATGAATTTAGCTTATTAAAAACGATGTACACCACCCAGCAAATACTGGTTTAGGGATTGACAATGTATTTTAGTGATTACAGTGCGATCCTCCAACACCGGAAATTACTTGCAATTTTCTATATTTGTAGGTAAAGTCGATGTAGTTGATGAAGCAATCACATTCTTTCGAGCAAATGTCTTCTTCAGAAACTTTGACATTCAAAGCCCAGCAGACAAGTTGCTCATATATCTGACATTATACATAAATGTGGCCTTGAAAAGGCTGGAAGGTTGTAGAACTCTGGCTGTTGGTACTAAAGCAATTATTAATTTGGGTCTGGAGAAGGTTCCCGTACCAGGCGAACCTGGCTTCCCTTTTCCTGGTCTTTTTGCACTTCCACAATCTGAAGATGAAGCAGGTTCAATAATAACTTTCATTTTACCAAATCATATGATGGTATAAATGGTGCCCTTTAATATTGTTTGATTTCCTAGTGTTGGCTTTGGTTAAATTGGTGATTCGCAAGATAACAATGATGATATTTTAGCACCAGTTTTTGGGTTGGCCCCTATAGGACCTTGTCTACCTATCAGTTTTCTGATGCTTTTGTCCCCTTCAATTTTGTTTGAGCTTTATTATTCTGGATTTAAATTGGTCATTCCAGAAAAAAAAAAAGAACTATGTTGGCCAATTTGCACCAGATTTCTGCCATTCTAGACCTTAACATGGAAAATGCTAACCAATAAAATAAGAAACAAAACAAGGCATAAATTTTGTTTTATAAGTTGGCTTCTTCTGCAATTGAAGAGAGAGTTGTAGCATTTTCGAAAGGCAAAGAAGTATGATGAACATATATCTCTTTTGCAGAGTTGTTTAGGAATTATTTGAAACAAATAAGAGAGGAGACGAGTGGAAGATTGCTCAGCTGTGCATACAGACCCAATGGCACGCCAAACAAATGGTGGTTGGCTTTTGCAAAAAGGAAATTTATGAACATAATTATTCCTTAGAGATGCTCATATTTTATTATTTTCTTAATTACTTTTGTACCATAAACAATATTACTTTTGATATCCAGCGATGATTTAGAGCCATGATGTTGCTCAATGTTCTTCTGTTGAACTTTTTCAAGAATCAATATATACTAACTACTTTGTAATAAATGAAATTAGTGAACTTGATCTTAGGAGAACCGACAACAGGACAGTTTAATATTAGTTATATGAACTGTATTACTCTGTATTTGGCTTTCCAAAAGAAATGATATCACCAACGGCGGATTCAGTATTGGCATGAGTTCTATAATTTTTGAAATCTTAATTATTTATTGTTGTAAAATTAAAATAAAGTTGCAACAAAAGTAAAGTAAATAACAAAAAAAATAGAGAGAGCAATAACATAATTTTATTCTCTTTTGTTTGTGTGTACAATATTGTATGTATTTGTATAGAGTCCGGCTACTATACCACTAGTGTCATTTGAATCTAAATAACACCATATCATGAGCCATCTGATATGCTTTAATATCCGTGCATGATGTAGCACTGGATTAAAAGGATATTATGCACGGATATTAAAGCATATCAGATGGCTCATGATGTGGTGTTATTTAGATTTAAATGACACTAGTGGTATAGTAGCCGGACTCATTTGTATATACCTTCTCTATTTATAAGGCCTCTATTTATAGGTTAAAAAGAGATGTTACAATAATAAAGTAGAAAATAAATGCCATAGTAGTGAAGTAGTGGGGCAATGAATTGAGAATTAATATAGAGAGTTACAGAATAAACATCCACATAAATCATATTTAATTTGATTTACAATACTTCTCCTTGGATGTTCATCTTTTATTATACGCTTTTAATATAATACTTCAGGAATATTAACATGATACAGACAGGGTAGTTTAAACTTTAAACATAAATATTTTTTTAATGTGCCTTACCGATTCGTACTTCCACATGGAACCGGATCACCTGCCCCCCTGTGGGTAGAAAATTCCTGCCCCTAAAGTCACTGACACGTGGATCCGGGATAGATTTTGACATTTAAATATTAGATATAGTTTTGTCTCAAAAGTCACTCTGAATCCACGTGTCAGTGACTTTAGGAGCAGGAATTTTCTATCCACGGGAGCAGGAGATTCGGTAAGATATATTAATGGTCAAGTTCTATTCAGATGTTCATTGCTGAAAGACTTGTTTTGTTGTCTTGCAGATTTAGCTTTCTGTTAATTTGTTCTTTCCTTTCCTTCCCTTTTTTTTTTTTTTTTTTTGAACTCTGGCACCTACCCTTGCTTTTTTTAGGCAAAGGCAAGGGAATATCCACTCTTGCATATACAAACATTGTTATTTTAGTGGAAGAATAGCTGACAAATATCAGATCAATACATAAAAATGGTATTGTATAATGTCTGGCCAGGAGAGTTTAGAATATTTTCCAATGAATCTTAAAAGTATCTAGCTTTAAAATCAAACAATTATACAACAAAGATAGCGTAGCAACTTCTTTTTCTTCTTGAACTGTATGGAAAAAAAAATTATAGATGTTAATACATTATAAATGCACTCTAAAACTTACAGCAGTGCTACTTTACTGGTTATTTTGGGCGCCGAAAATGTATCAGAGCAAATAAAAGGGTACCAAATCATCTCTGGTTGCTTAAGACCAAATTAAACAATAAGAGAAAGCACCAACAAAAAAGAACCATAAAAGGGAAGTTTGTATCCAATACCCAAACATCCACTGGGCCTTTAGTTGCAATTGAACTACTATCCTTATACCAAAATTTAGCTAAATTAATCACTTTCAAATAAAAAATTTAGCTAAGTTAGAGTAATAAGAAAAGACAAATGTAATATCTTGATAGAGTACACTATGAACTAGTTATTTTTATTTTATTTTTAATTTTGAACTTCAATCTCAATGTCCCAATTGGCGATCCAAGAATCACTTTATTAGTTGGTTATGACTTAAATGTAGCAGAATTGCAAAAAAAAAAAACTTGTTTCGGATTAGATATGTTAAACTCGGGTTATAAATTGAAGAATGGAGAGAACAAACCTATTAAATGGGATGCATACCTTGATAGGTTCATCATCATGATCATCATAGTGGCGATATGTCAGAAGGTCGGATTCATTGCCAAAGCTGGTAGGCCTTGCTCCAGACTTTTGATGTTTCCTATTTGCACGGGCACGGGAAAACACCATGGAGTAATCCGGCATGCCCGACTTCTTGTCCCACCCTCCAAATTTAGGAACAGCCATATATTTGTCCTTCTGATAAAGGGTAAAAATGCAACGACACAATTAGCTATGAAATTAGAAACTTAATGCTGAAACACATGTTATTTTGTGAGAATTATTGTGTATATTTTTCCAAAAGCAAACTAAAGTTGGCTGCAAAAACTAGATTCAAAACAAAGTGAGAAAAAAAAAAAAACCTTTTTTTAAGCTGTAATATTTTTTCTATTGTTTTTGCTGTTTTGTACCTCCTTGCAATACGCCATAGGGGATATCAAAAGGTAGGGAGGTGGTGAAATCCTTGGGAAATACACACCCTCAAATTACATTTTGGGCGTTTAAGCATTTAAAGAGGTGAGACGTGGGATTTCGTTCTATTTTCCGTGTTATATGGATATCCACTAATCTTGCTTCCACTGTTACCTTTCGGTTACAAACCTCTATTTTTGACATTCCTACTTTAATCTTTTTTGTGTTTTTGTCAGTTTACCAGCTCAGATTTACCTATTGATCGGTAAAAAGAAACAAAGGTTTTGTGCTAAGTAATTGATATAAGATACATCAGTTTATAATTTTCCGAGTAAACATCAAGGAAAAAAGGGAAGCCACAAATTAATCCCCAACGTAATAAGCTATATCATTTTGACACCAGTCCTGTAGTAGAAATATAGGTGTTTGTTATTTGTCTTTCAATTAGACTCTGAAGTAGTGTTTTGAAATCGGGCCGGTCCGGTCCAAACCCGCCCGGTCCACGGGTCCGGCGGGTTGAACGGGTTTGACGGTCTGGATCCGACGGGTTTATTTTTGGGAGGGCAAATCCGGCCCGCGCTTGGACCGTGGTTCTCACGGTCCACGGTCCGGTCTGGTCTGGTCCACGGTCCAAGCACGGGTAGGACGGTCTGGCGGGTCCTCAGTGGGTCCAGGGGGCGGGTCCAGCAGATAAAGTAGGCGGGTAGGACAGGTAAAGCAGCGGGTCCAGACAGGTAAAGCGGGTCTGAGCGAGTAAAGCAGCGAGTCCGACGAGTAAAGGGTCCAGGTCCGACAGGTCTGAGGCGATCTGGTCCGAGTTTGGTCCGGGATGGGTAGGTGGGTTAGGACAGTCCGGGTTTAAGCGGTTCTGGGGTGGAAAGAAAAAACCGGCCCGTCTCCAAACCGGACCTTGCCTAACCCCGGTCCAGGCCAGTCCGGGAAAAAACCATGGGTCCAACGGTCCACGGGTAATATCAATACACTACTCTGAAGTAATCTGCCGAAAAAATAAAAATCAGAATTTAAAATTTCCTTATTTTACTCAGAGAATAATACAACCAACTACGATAACAACATTAGAAGATACACCAGTACCAGAAAAAAAGAGTAAGCCATGCCCAACACTTCCTCAAGAACCAGGTCTTTAGTTGCATGGGACTTCTAAGCATGTCCAACAATAGTAAATTCTTTTCCACTTTTCAAATACACAATTGTATGCGTTGTTCACTAATCGATCTACACAACACAGTAACAGAATTGAAGTGCTATTCCATGTCATTTCTAGGTGTAATCTCAAAGAAACCTTACAAAGCATATATTAAATAAAACAGTTACAAGTTACAACAACTAATGTACATTGTAAACATGACCACGCAGATGTGAAGATACCACCATATGTGCAATTCCCTCGTAGTATTTTATTTAGCTTTTGCAATGATGGGAACTAAAACCCAATTTTGACACCTAAATTTCTAATCCCGAGGTCGAGCAAGCCACAGGGAACTCAAGGCACGGAGACGGGATGAATAGTCAGCTATGACAAGGTGGCCCCGTGCACACTGACGTATTGTTAATATACGTTGTATTTGTTGCAGTGTTTGCTGCCTCAAGTTGTCAGCCTGTAATAAACAAATGGAAGATGCATTTGACAATGCAAAATGCAACATAAAATTAATTTTGCTGCAGCTGAACAGTTCCAACTTCACCACATATGTTCAGTATGTCTAGAAAAGGTTCGGACCCTTCGGTAAAAGGAACAAGATAGACCAGTGCAAAAAAACCTTTCCACAATATTATAGTTATGATACCCTTACAAGAGGAAATTAACCTTTCGTGTAGAAAGTGATATCATCAGTTACAGAAATTTCGGAGGGATATATGAATATATCAACATGCTTATGTTTGCTTGCAGTCTGTATAGTTACCACAAGAGTGAGGCTATTGTAATATGCATATTACACAGTGGCCCGCACTATGGACTCATATCTCCGTTAAAGTCCAAACAGTCGGTCTGAACCGTTCAAAGTGATCTTCACATGAAAATGTACTTGCATACCGAATTTTACATTTTTTAGAATTTTTTCACATAGGTAGAAAATCACTTGATTTGAAAATTCTGGACCATTCAGTAGAAGTAATATTTTATCTAAAGATATAGTAAAAAAATTCTAAAAAAATGTAAAATTTGGTCTGCGAGTACATTTTCATATCGTTATCATGTTTAACAGTTTAGATCGACTGTTTGAACTTTGAAAATAAAGATATTAATCCATAGCACGGGTCGATCCGTAATATGCATATTACCATAGCCTCACTCTTATACCAATTGTTGAGGCCCCAGTAGACCAAATCAAAGGACAAACAATCCATCATCTACTGCAATTATACAGAAACAGCCATTGCAGGTTCATACTGACTAGTTTTTCACTTGACCAAATCACAAAAAAACCAGACAAAAGCACATCACTTACAAACAACATACAGTTCCTTTAAGAGAAGTAACTAAATACCTGGCGAAGAAAATTTTCCAGAGTGCCAAGTTTGCCCATGGCCATAGCCATCTGGCCCATGTAGTTCGCCACATTGCCTGAAGAGCCAGAGGGCCCCAGCGACCCGGCCAAAGTCTCAGCCAGAGACTGCTGCAGTGCCTCCATGCCTTGCGAAAGAGCATCTTCGGCCTGTTGGGATGATTGCAGTACGTTGCATAGGCCTGACATCTGCTGCTCTGTCAGTGGCTCCAGCTGGGTGCTTAGTAGCTGCAAATTAATCATTGTTCCATAAATTTTTCCCATCTTTTCAAGTTCATAACATGCAAAATATAGTCCATAAATTTACAACAGAGAAACCCATGCTAATGAAGTTTGAGTCAGAAAAAAAAATCCCACTTCTTGCTGAAAGAAGAAATTAAATGAAACTGTTTAATCCACATTAAGTGCAACTAAGGGCATTTTCTTTTTCATTCTTATACTCTTAAATAGTTGCAACGCTGCATCGTATATGAAAACAAAAACAAACCAACAGCTTGAACTTTTTTAAATCTCTTAATTGATGGGCTATGGATATGATTAAAGCTGAAAGTAATTTCACATTTTTATAATGAAAGAACAAAAAAAAACTATCATAAGCTTAAATTTTGTACCTTTAGAATCTCAGAGGGACGAAAACCACCTAACCAAAGGAAGCACCTCTCAGCAGGTGTCTTCCACATACCAGAGAGAACATGAAATACATCAGCCTTGGCAGCAATCCCCTTTAACCTGTATATATCATCATAATGTGACATTATCGCATCAACAATGGCACGTAGATCTGTATCACTTGCATGTGCATTAACTGCAGTCCTAAGCTCATTTATCTTGCGGTTGTGCTCTTCTAGCCACCTAGCATATTCCATATCAAAGGCCAACGCGCCTGTGAGAAAAATTCATGTTACTAAAAGATTTAACAGTTGCATTACATATAAAAGGGAGAACAAAGGAACTGGTATTACCATTTCCACTCATAGCATGACTTTGATCAACAGAGCCAGAAATAAAGATCCCCTACAAAGTAAAATATGTATATATACAATGATGTTGCTCAGTATTACTCCCAAATAGAAAGTTAATCCTTGACAATAATAAATATTTCTTAAAAGTGATTGACGAAATTGATTACCTGCTGGCGGGCCCTCTGTAGTTCTTGCTCCAGTTGGGTAAGCTTAAGCCTGCTATTCTCCAGTTGTTGGACATATGCCTTTCAAGAAAAAATAAATTAGTAAACAAAGAAATAAACAAACACAAACATAGATAAAACACAATAAACTTTAAAAAAAAATTATTAAGCACAAAGTCTGCAAATACTTTAATGAAGTGCAAACTCTACGAAAAGTAAGGGTCTAGCTACAGAAAAAGAGAACTATAATTGAGATTCAACTAGCATATAGGATTTCCCACAAGTAACTACTAATTAGATAATTCATATTCTGTATTGAAAGCAGCAACTTCTCACAATTGCTCGTCCTCTTTATCCTAATTAAAAAGCAATAAATATACCTTCTTTCGAAGACGGCTTTTTCTTGCTGCCTCACGATTCTGAGCAAGCCTCCGAAGTGTCTACAAATAAATTTTGATGTAATCAGTCAATATATTAAAAAAACATAAATGACACAATTCTAATTGGCAGGGAAATTTTCGGTCATTACTTTCTGATCTCCAGATTTCTCTTTTGACCTGTCAGAATCAGATGCCCCCAATGCATGTTGTCCTTGTTCTAACTGCACATGCAACATCAAAGGTTATAATTTGATCCAAACTTTCCAAGAAGTTTATTAGATCTTTTTTATTACAAAAGAAGAAAATGGAGATAATTTATGCTACCATATTGTTTCTCTCATCAGTATCAACATCTGTCGATGTGTCCGTTCTTGGGCTACCATCAGCCATGTTGGACTCACCCCAATTTTCAAAATGGCCACCAGGAAGGTTTGCCAGGTTGGATTGTGGGCCCAAATTGACAGGTGCAAACCTAGATGATGGCGAAATGTCTGCTAAGGTGACAGTCTTGAAGACCATAAATGAAGGTTGTCAGTGATAAAAACTTAAAATTGGCACGATATTTTTAAAGAGTAAGCCAAGTACAAATGAAGAGACTATCACCTGGTTAGGTGCACCAATCTGAGATGGTTCAGAAGAATTGCCTTGAATTGACGATCTTATGTTAAATAAAGGGTCTGAGAAATAAGGAATTAAACAAAAGGTTTTACACAATAGTGATAGTGATAATCTAATGATCACAAGACAAATAAGGATAGGAGAAAAAGAAAAAAGAAAAATGCATACTTCTGGATTGGCTAGGGCGATCTTCTACCTGGATTCCAATTGATCTTTCTATTGCCTCAAAATCAGAGATCCTTGGAAGCATTCTATTCTCTTGCACACTATGACAAGTAATTAGATCACTAACTCAGAATAAATTGTATTATAGAGATACTAATGCCTTGTGGACATTTGGCAATATTATTAGCAACAATTACACAATAACCAAAAATAGTACGTAAGGTTATTTGTCAAACTTCAACAAGGTTGACTCTAGGACAAGTACGGGAATTCAAAATGCATAAGTACTTATGTTCCCTGAGAGCAAAACCTACAGTTCTTAAATACTTTCAAACAAAGTAACAAAAGAAACCAGTAGATAACAGGGTAGCCGTATTAACTAGTACAAAAGTAGTACAGAAGGAAGCAGAACTAGTTAGATAGAATCGACATACACTGATTGAGCCACTGGAAGCAAAGAAGAGAAGCTCGGCATCCCGTTAACCAAACCCGTACCATCATCCCCTCCTTCTCTACTCCCCATCCAAGACCCGCACCATCATGCCAATTTTCCAACAAAACCCGAAAAGAAAAGAAATAGAGGAAGTCAACCAAATCTCCCAAATTTTAAGCTCTGCGACTACTGCAGCACTGCTCAACCGAAGAAGAAACGATTCGTCGGGGGGTTGTTAGAAACCCTAGGTTGGAGACTTTGGTGGGTTTGGGTTTGGGTTTTGGCGAGTAATCGGAGCTAATTGAAAAGGGGATTGGAACTTTGGAAGTTTGGAGGAAAACGATGGGGGGAGCGGTGTGGTCACCGCGGTGCGCACTTGCAACAATCTCTCTTTTGACTGCCCGCTTTTTCTGCGTGGGTGGAGATGGGGCCTCATTCTTCTATAGAGAGAATTCTGTGATTCACTGTGAAGCGGTTATTGATTCTTCATTGTTCTGACTCGTTTCGTATTTCCATTACTAAGTTTTTTGACAGAGCAAATTTGGACTCTGGAACATGTGCTTGTTTGTATTCGGACCAAGAGAGAGAGTGCAGCAGCGCTGACAAAGCAGCGCAGCAACAGCAAAAGGGTCTGACGTCTGGTTTCAATTACTATTGCATAATTCATACAGAAAGACAATTACAAAAGTACTGATTTGTGGGGTCATGAATTCTTATATTATAATATGGGAAGCTTGTTCGTATGTGACTTGCAACAGCCTCTGTTACAGAGATCTGGGAAGAGAGAACCAGAAATCTCTTCTCTGTTGTGTCGTTCAAGGTAATGGGCTGATAAGGCTGAGACCAATTTTGTGTCTTCAAATGGAAAATGATAGCAGCCCAGACTCAGCCCAAAACTTAACTATGGGCTGGTACTTTTAGCTAATAACAGACGACAGCCCAACTAACAACAATCATAGAAATTTGAACGAATCACACGAGAGAGAAGGGAAAAGCATCAGGCAACGAATGGCTTAAAAATATTACCGGATAGGATTATTATATAGTTTCCGTTGCGTGATAAACTGTGAAAAGGTTAGTTACTTTATTATCTCACAAAATGTGAGTCAACAGTCAAACAACCTTATCCAAAATGGTTAGCTCATACTAAGCTGATGTATCATGAGGATTGAGGAACAGTCTTCTTTGACTGTTGATTTCAAGCTGATGTGATTCTTCCTAGATTGCTCGTGTTTGTCTTTACATATTAAAATGAAAAGCGCACGCTATTCTTTTTCTTAGTCAAGGCGATAATAGCGAAACAGAGAAAATAAGATTCTTTTGAAAAATTTAGCAATACTAAAAGACATGGAAATTTGAATGGAAGTGACATATGCCCCTATAATAGGGGTACACCAAGCTCATCCAAAAATGTTGTTGTTCAAGCTTTTTCATTGATTTAGTTTTCCTTCATATGTCAACATCTAGAATAAGCATTCCTACAATCATAACCATACAATTATTCAAAGAATTTATTTACACGTGCGTCCACAAAAGTTAACATTATAAAACTTGGGCAAGACTTTTGAAAAAAAAAAATAGAAATTGTCATGACTTTTTAAAAAAAAAAATAGTTTTACCAGGTCCGTAGATAATATCTGTCTCATCCAGAAGTGAAACACAGTTTTTTTTTTTTTTTTTTTTGAATAGCTAATCAATCTATACTCAAATTTCATTAAAGTTAATGCACAACCTATCAAAAAATTAAAAAAATTATAGTTTTGTTTTTTCAAACAAGCTTTTAACATAACATATCTTATTTTTATTTAAAAATGAAGTTAGTTTTTATTGTTCTACACGACCTTTGTGGGTTTGTCCGAGATTTTTGTTTTAAATAAATTTTGAGGAATAATTTCAGATATTACCACCAGGTAGGGCTGAGTAAATAGCTCATAACTCATAACTCGCTCGCTAAAATCTTGCTAACAACTTGCTCATTATCAACTCGCTCGTTAACTTAATGAAATAAGCATAAGCATACCCCAACTCGCTCATAACTCGCTCATTAAGAACTGAGTTATATGAAATCATGTCACATCCAATTCCAACCAGATCAAATCCAAATCCAACTTAGTTACACTCAGACCCAGGCACTTAGCGGCCCTAACCCAGTAGATCCAAAGTTCTTTCTCCGTATATACTCTATTACTTTCTCATACTCACAAACTCACAATCCCGACTTCACTCACTCTCGCAAATCCTAAGTCCCTAATACAGCGGATCTAGCACCGCCACCACATCCGCCGACATCTCCACCAAACACCAACAGCAGTACAACACCAGTTACACCACCACACCCTAACTCTAACCCAAGGGATTCGAGTATGAGTAAGTCACTGTCGATCTCTCCATCAATGCTCACAAAAAAACCCGAATTCCTCTCTCACAAAATTCAAATTGCCTACAAACTTGATTTTTTAACGAGTCGCTTAATGAGCACGAATCAACTCGAGCATTTAACCAACCAATCATGAACAGCTATCAACTCGATATTATCTTTTTAACTTGAGTCGACTCACTTATTAAACTAATGAACCGGACACGAACATACCCAACTCGCTAATCACTCCTACCACCAGGACAGCGGGACCAGTATCCTCTGCGGAGTTATCCCCTGCAAAGTCGTGCAGTGCTTTTAATCTGATCCGTTCGTTTTGATCGGACGGACCAGATCAGATCTTATCGGACAGAAAAATTTTATTTTTTTGTTTTCAATTCGGATAAGATCTAATCTGATCCGTCTGATCAAAACGAACGGATCAGATTAAAAGCACCACACGACTCCGCAGGAGATAACTCCGCAGAGGATACCAATTCCAGGACAGCGGCAATCCTTGGAAGTTTTCCAATTAGAATAGCTATGTATAAAATATTTTCCAAATGCAGAGGATTTGACATTAAATGTGTAGAGACCCCGCCACCCCGGACCTTTTAATTTCAATAGTCACTTCCGATGCTTGTCATGTTTTTAATCGTACACAACGAATAGTCTCTTAAATTGACTTTTTAGTCCTTTTCTTTTTAAGTGGATGGGTTTTTTTACAGTTTTGATATTATCTCTTTTCTATTGGCATTAATGTTAAAAGGTGTTCCACGCAATACTTTGTTTCATCAAAGAGAACAATGAAAAGGAGGCAATGTCTAATCGTTTTAACATGGATGTATTTAATTTGCATAATTTTATTGAGCGTCAAACCGAGATTGAAATCAAAAGTGATACTTATGTGAACGAGATACAAAGATAAAGGAGAAAATGATCAGGAGCGGATTTACTTGTATGTAGATGTTAAGTTATCTTAATAATTTAAAACATTCTAATTATGTATATTAAAAAAAATTATTTTTTTTTTAAGTTTTTATATAGTCTAGTTCCTCTTATAAAATAACAAATGTGTATTTGTAATTTTGTAGTCTAGTGGTAAGAGTTCTATTTGATTTTTGTAAGGTTATGGGTTCAATTCCTACTGATCATATTTTTTTTTGCCATTTTCACATATTATGCATTTTATAGATTAGTCACCCTTATTCAAATTTTCTAGTTCTGCCCCTAAAGATGATGAAGTTGTCGAGCAATCTAAAGTTATCATAGGACTCAATGAAACACAACTTAGAGACTTCAAAGTAGCATTAGAAATGTTTTATGGATGAATATGCAAAACCGCAACTGAAATTACTGGGTCCGACTCTGCTGCTTTTCTGAGAGAAAAGCAGCAACCAGCTTTTCCAGATCCAACCATTCAAATTCGTTGAGATTTGTGCATGAAAAAGTTTCTTTATCGAGATGCGCAAAATAAAATTTTTTGAATGGTTTGATCTAGAAAAGCAGCAGAGTGCATTCCGAAATTACTGGGGTCATGGAAACTAAGCTCCTTTGATTTAATTATTGTATGAACTATTTATAATTGTTGTAATTTTTATTATTTTAGGTAATTTTATTATTACTGTAATTTTTAATTGTACGAACTACTTTAATCATCATCTTTGTTTGTTGTAAATTTTTAATTATCATGTCTAAATAATTAATATTAGGTATATTTGTTTAATTATTTACAATAAATTATGTGTATTATATATGTTGAAGAGGATGAGTATATTGTACGGCAAGAAAAATATGGAGGAAATTTAAGTTTTTATATGCTACAATATATATTTACTTGTATAAAGTTTTCATTCTTAATCTTACTAATTTATCGAATAAGTGTTCATTAGCAAGTATTTAGTTTTTAATCCTTAATCCATTAAAGAGATCACCAAACAACCCCAGGAAGATTAAAGATTTGCATTGGCATTATTTTTCTCATGAAAAGGCATGTAGACTGCAACTATGTTGCATGGATACGGATACAGATATCATATCGAATATGATACAGAATACGGTGATACGATAATTTTCAACGCAGTACAAAAATCGGCCGGGCAATACAATACATATCGAATACAATATGGAATCATATATGAAGTAACTTAGAATATAGCCTTAGCATATATATGACATGGTGCAATATCAACCAATCACTTATTCTTTTAATAAGGTTTTGAAGTCTTAATCTCGCAATGTCCCACTATTAATTGCTGATGAAAAGAACTGTATAAGAAAAAGATATGAGCTAGGACAGTTTGCCTACGTACGTACATAAATTATTCTATTATATTTTTTTTTAATTAATCAAGAATGAGTTTAGTTCATATTTTACCGACACTAAAATTGGCAAACAGTCACTCAAAGATCATAGTTTCTTGAGAAAACAAATCAATGTAGCTAGATTGATATTTTAATCTTTGTGGCTTTTAACAAGTAACCGAATTTTTTTTAGTTACCACGACATAAAATTAAAATTAAATGATTATCATCCGGTTGAAGCTTTTTTTAATCCTACCACCCACGTGGACCCAGTGCGCACCAAAATGGGTTGGTACACGGACTGGGTCGGCGTATCAACTGGTGCGCAGACTGAGTTAGAGCACCAACTGTTCCGAAATTTTTACTGCTCTTCAGTGCATTTCACCCAGTCAGAGCACCAATTTTGGTGCGCCAACCCAGTCCGCGCACCACCCCAATTTGGTGCTCAAACTGGGTCTGCGTGGGTGGTAGAATTGACAATAGCTTGGGCCGGATAATAATCATTTAATTTCTATTTTTTACTGCAGTAACTAAAAAAATTTCATAACAAGTAATTAATTCTAACACTTGGCTGCTACGACAAAAATAGAGGAGAATGGATTCTCTTTTCTCAATTAAGTTTCATGTGACTCATAAAATACTCATGTTCCCATCAAATTAACGCAATGCAAACCCTCTTTAATGAATTTAATGGGAATATTTATTGATCATCTTAAACAAGATATTTCATTAAATATGTATGACTACTAATTAATTTGTATGTCATTACACATTTTAAAGATACAAATTAAGCCCTTGAAAATATATATTGTTTCAAAAAAATTAATATGACAAAAATGATGTATAGACAGCTAGTATAGTTATAAATTTCCTAAATATATGGATGGTATTTTGGGATATGTTAGCCCGTGATTTTTATTAATAACCAAAGTTAATTAAAAATTAATAAAAATGCTCAAGTCTGTTATTAAAACTACCCATACTAGTCATTTTTTGGCCGGTTTAATTGATTTCGGTACCGGTCAAAAAATAGCCGGTACTAAATAAAAAAAATTTAGAGACAAATAGCAAAAATGCTGAAATCTAACACTAAAAAATCAATTTGTTTTAAAATATTTGTTAGATTACTTTTTTTTATATATATAATTAGCATATTTATACTAAAATACGCTAAATTACTTGAAATTATGTTAAATTACGCTAAATTACAATAATTATGTTAAATTATGCTAAAATACGGTAAATTACACTAAATTACGTATGAATAGGGATGATATCTTACTTGAGAAGGCGAAAAACGACGACAAAACTTCAAACGGTCATGAAACGGCGCTCGAGTGTCCGATTTTAGCAAATGATCACTTTTCGGAAAGCTTGCGAAAAGACGCATGCATTAATGTTTGCCATGTCGGATTTTGAAATTCAAAATTGCCAAAAAAAATAAAGAAAAGAGTCTCAGAACTTAGTTTTGAGTTAAGATTTTCATTTCTATTGTTTAATCTACGCAGCTCAGTAAATTAGTTATATAATAAACTTATAGAATGCCAATTTTTATTATTTTTAGAATTTTTTTACTATTTTTTGTAATTTATGAAAGATTGCACAAAATCGGCCCTATTCATACGTAATTTAGTGTAATTTACCGTATTTTAGCATAATTTAACATAATTATTATATATAATTTAGCGTAATTTAGTGTAATTTAGCGTAATTTAACATAATTTCAAGTAATTTAGCGTATTTTAGTATAAATATGCTAATTATATATTAAAAAAATTAATCTAACAAATATTTTAAAAAAAAATCGATTTTTTAGTGTTAGATTTTAGCATTTTTTCTAATTGTCTCTAAAATATATATATATATATATATATATATAGAGATAGGCTACCATGCTTTGCAAATTAAAGGGCCACTTGTGCTTTGGGCTCCTTTTCAGATTTTCAAAATTCAAAATGTCGATCCGACCGTTCAAGTTGTTCTCCATATTGAAATGTGCTTGGAGACCAAATTTTACATTTTTTGGAATTTTTTTACTATTTATTAAGCCACTTTGAAAATCGCTGATCCATTGGTCCATAATTTTTTACTGTTTTGCTACTGTGACCATTGGATCAGCGATTTTCAAAGTGGCTTAATAAATAGTAAAAAAATTCCAAAAAATGTAAAATTTGGTCTCCAAGCATATTTCAATATGGAGAACAACTTGAACGGTCGGATCGACATTTTGAATTTTGAAAATCCGAAAAGGAGCCCAAAGCACAAGAGGCCCTTTAATTTGCAAAGCATGGTAGCCTATCTCTTTATATATATATATATAGAGTGAGGCTATGGTGCTATGCATAGCACCAATGGCTAGTGTACTACGGCTCAATATGGTACTTTTTAAAATCCTAACGGTCGATCCGACCGTTCAATGTGATATCCATATAAATATGTACTTGCAAACTAAATTTTATATTTTTTCGAATTTTTTTACTATTTTTTCAGATAGGTAGAAAAATCAGTGTTTTTTGAAAATTCTGGACCATCAAAATTCTACCTATCTGAAAAAATAGTAAAAAAATTCGAAAAAATATAAAATTTAGTTTGCAAGTACATATTCATATGGTTATCACATTGAACGGTCGGATCGACCGTTAGAATTTTAAAAAGTACCATATTGAGCCGTAGTACACTAGTCATCCGTGCTATGCATAGCACCATAGCCTCACCCAAATATATATATATATATATATATATATATATATATATAGAGTCCGACTAGGCTACTCCATGGAGTAAAACGACTTGGTACTCCACGCCATATCTTCATTTTCAAAGTTCAAATAGTCGATTCGAACCTTCCAACATGTTCTCCATATTGAAATGTGCTTGGAGACCAAATTTTACATTTTTTGGAATTTTTTTACTATTTATTAAGCCACTTTGAAAATCTGAAAATCCTTATGAACAGTAAAAAACAGTAAAAATTTCTGGACCGCCGGATCAGTGATTTTCAAAGTGGCTTAATAAATAGTAAAAAAATTCCAAAAAATGTAAAATTTGGTCTCCAAGCACATATCAATATGGAGAACAACTTGAGCGGTTTGGATCGGTCGTTTGGATTTTCAAAATGGAAATAATGAGGCGTGGAGCACCAAGTCATTTTACACCATGGCTTAGCTAAGCCCAGCACTATATATATATATATATATATATATATATATATATTTAGTACCGGTCATTTTCTAGCCGGTACCGAAATCAATTAAAACGGCCATAAAATGGCCGGTATGGGTAGGTTTAATAATTTCCAATGGATTTGGACATTTTTATTAATTTCTAATTAATTTTGGATATTAATAAAAGAGGGATGCTTCGGTGGACATAAGGACCTATTTGTAAAATGAACATATTTTTATTTTAAAGTTCAAACAGTCGATCCGACCGTTCAACATTATCTCCATATTAAAATGTACTTGGAGGTCAAATTTTACATTTTTTTAAATTTTTTTACTATTTAATAAGATGGTTACAAAATCGTTGTTTTTCAATGGTATGAAAACAACGATTTTGTAACCATCTTAATAAATAGTAAAAAAATTCAAAAAAATGTAAAATTTGACCTACAAGTACATTTTAATATGGAGATAATGTTCAACGGTCAGATCGACTGTTTGAACTTTGAAAATGAAAATATGTTCTTTTTACAAATAGGTCCTTATGTCCACCGAAGCAAATGCCTTAATAAAAATATTTGCCTCAATAAAAATAGCGGTATGTTAGCAGTTGATAAAAAAATGAGAGGGATTAAATCAATTTGGAAGAACTTCGAGTTTGTTACTATTAATTAAAAAAAATTACTCTAGTGCGTTAATATTTATTAGAAAAAAATTGATACTCCGTAAAAAGTGTTAAGCCTCTACACATCATCTATGTTTTCATACGACCGATTTAATTTCTCTCTATTTATTTATTTTGATTGGATGACTCATGCCTACCTCTCTTATTTAAAATGGACATGTTTGATATATCTTGAGTGTAATATAACTCTTAAAGCAAATTATATATGAGAAGGGATCCGATTATATCTTTTTTGGTGACACACTTTGACATCTATCTTTTTCAAAGTCCAAATAGTCGATTCAAACCGTTCAACATGATGAATATATTAAAATGTGCTTGGAGATCAAATTTTACATTTTTTTGAATTTTTTTGCTATTTATTAAGATGGTTACAAAAATCGTTGTTTTCAGACCATTGAAAAACAACTATTTTGTAACCATCTTAATAAATAGTAAAAAAATTCAAAAAAAATGTAAAATTTGATCTCCAAGTACATTTTAATATGGTGATCATGTTGAATGGTTCGGATCGACTGTTTGGATTTTGAAATCGCAAAATTGACCTATATAAAAAACGGTGTCATGATGTGTCACCAAAAAAGGTGTAATTGGATCCCTCATCATTATATATATATATATATTTTTTAATTTTCTGTTGAGTCATTACACAATTAATCGTGTTGTTTAACCTAATATAAGTCTTCAACGACTCAGAAAATATATTTATTTGTGTCTAAAATTTCTTAACATAAATTGTCTCATTTTAAAAAAGTTCAAAGATAACTTTTTAGCGAAATCCAGGACACCTTCAGTATAAAAAATGATTCAAATCATTCGATTAAACAAGAACAATAAAAAAAAAAACTTAAATCTATTTTTTATAACAAATCAAATATATATATTGGATTGTGATGATTAAGAAATAGAACAAGGCAATTTTCTTCATTTAGTTCAAAGATTAAAATAACTTGAGTAGAACTAAGGTGTTCTTAAGCTCGCCAAGCTCCTTTGTGAGCTTAACTAAAAAATCTATCGGATTGACTTCAAATGACACATCCAAACCGTTGAAACCGTTCTACTTCACGAGTGATGCATTTACATGTCAAATTTATAATTTTTCGAACTAGTTTAGTATAAAGTCAATGATCACTCAAAAGAGAGCGATGTTATCTTTTAAAATTTATAAACTCGAAAATGTTATCGGTTCGGATCGCAAGCGCACAATCCTATCGAGTAGTATAATCGAGGTCGATCCACAGGGAATATTGGTCTACATTCTTGAGAGATCAAATCACAATTTTTCGAAAGACTAGACAAAATCTGAAAGTTTGAGAGTTGAAGTTGTAATCAATGTAAATTTGGCAACAATTAAAAGTAATTAAAATAAAGATAGAGATGAGAATTTCTAGGATTTCGGCACACCATTGCTACTCAATCCTCTTTGATATTCTACTTCTGTCGGGTCTGATTTTCTGTTGTTGTTTACAGAAGGCGCTACATAGGACACGTGCGAGTCACTTACACAAATGACGGGACTTCCATCGAGATACTACATAAAACACTGCGAGTTATCTTACGCAAATGACAGATCTCTAAATACACAAGTTACTACATATGACACTACGATTTATCTTACGCAAATGACATAACTTGGTTTGCGTTTTGTGGTTCCGATTTATGGTTTTCCCGCGAAGGTTTTCTTCACATAAATCTAATGGCTCTTAACGAGGCTAACTCGTCCATCATAGTTTTTCTTACCATTAAAGCACTGTCACTACCTTAACGGATTAAACTAGATCATCGAAATTAGGTGAAGAGAGAATAAATTGCAAAAGCATTTCAATCAACAACAATAAAGCATAATCAACAGAAAATATATATATCAAAGCATAATGAGGAACAAGGTTTACTGCCTAGCCCCTAAAAAAATAACTTAGCCGCGGAACGGCATCATTACGACACTCATCTCTTTCCCACTTAATCAAAATCTAACCCTAATTACCAAAATTACAAAGATAACTTCTTCTTCTGTCCAGGGGGCTTTATATAGGAGTGAGGGGACGTCTGGAGATGAGTGGAGGCTAAGAAACACGATCTGGATACAGCTGTGGCAGTTATTCCCCAAAGGGCACGTCTTCGGTTACGGACCGTATTAGCTGATACGATCCATATCCACACCATGTCGCTGAGGGATTTAATGCATATCAAGCCATCTCCTGGTCTGTATCCGGCTAGGTCCGTATCAATCAGTACGAACCGTAACAGTGACTTAGTCGATGAGCATCGCTTCTCCGATTGACCTGATTTTTGCTCCATTTGATGTAAAATAGTCCCAAAACAGTTTCCTGCAATAAAACATAAAGAAGAATGACAGTAGCATTTTTCTCTAATTAAATAAGCATAAGTGCGAGAAAATATGTAAAACCTAAGCCAAAATCCTACGTAATTCATCATCATTTTGACTCTGATCAGTCAAGCGGTCAAAAAATGATGAAAAATGAACTCATTAAAATTAACTTATAAATCATCTTTTTTTTACCGCTTGACTTCATACTAAATTAGTTCAAAAATTTAAAAAATTGACATGTAAACGCATCACTCATGAAGTAGATCGGTTTTAACGGTTTGGATGCGTCGTTTGAAGTCAATCCAATAGATTTTTAAGTTAAGCTCACAAAGGGACTTGGTGAGCTTAAGAGCACCTTAGTTCTACTCAAATAACTTTACCATTCTATTTGAAAGCTATGTGATTGAATTATAATTAACTATCTAATAAAGAAACTTGTCTTTGATCTAATGGTAAAAGCAATGTCATTTGTGTGAGAAGTTACAAGTTCAAAACTCTTATAGAAAAATTCATTATGGATATTAAATAATTAAATAACTTAATCTTCAACCTTTACTTAAAAAAAATAGCTATCCAATAAAAAACTAATATGAATCACCAAATTTCTTTATTTATTACCTAGAGCATCGCCTCTTCCATCCAACAAACCATCCAAAAATTTATTTTGACTCATTCTTTCTAGAAGTAAAAAATTTATTTTGACTCATTCTTTCTAGAAGTAAATATTGACTGGTAATGCTGGTTCTAAAAAGTTACCCAAAACATCTGGTAAAATAACCAGGGATACGACTCTGCTGCTATTCTAATATAAAAGTAGAGTCCTGCCTTTTCAATTCTAACTATCAAATTCATCGAAATTTGTTTTAAAAAAAATTTCTGTATCAAGATATGTAAATAAATTTTTTTGAATGGTTGAAATTAGAATGTCAAGATATGCAAATAAAATTTTTTGAATGGTTGGAATTAGAAAAGCAGAATTATTGAAATAGCAACGGAGTTTATTCCAATAATTAGTACTTTTTAACTTTCTTGCGCAGACAACGAGTTATGTGGATTATCTCGTGGCTGACATCAGCAAGGACCCCAATGCCCACATCATCATGTCGATTTTTTGTTTATAGATATTTAATGAGAAACTATGGCATACTGTGTGCACAGTGGGTTACTGTATTATGACAACCACGCAATTAGATTATCAATTTAATAATGAAGGCAATCAATCCAAAATCTTAAAGAGGGCTTACTGTTAACCTTTGATCTATGCTATTTTTGGTCATAGACCTTTGCTTGTACTTGTAGGCATGGCAATACATTAATTTATATTGATGATACTAACTAATTCAATTAATTGCTAATGATATGCATGTGTCAAGTTTGAAGATGCATAATCCAATATTTTCTTTATTTTATATTATCCAATAGTAGAGAGTCATGGTTGTACAAGAAAGATGTTCTTAGTTTATCTTATATTTGACAAATATTATTATTAAATAATCATACGCCATAGATCAAGAGGCTAAGTTCATTATATATTTAATATCATGATGTTATCATCCAACAAAGTGGATGCTTAAATTTGTTGTTTTCTGTTACCTTAATTTAATTGTCATCTTTTCCAAAAAAAAAAAAATTATAGTTTGCTGATATTAATTTGGCATCACCTAATTACAAACAATGTTATAAAACATCTACCCAAACCTAGTCACAGTAGATCCAAACTGTAATCCAAACTCTCACTTTCTGACTCTTAACTCCTCTCCAATCAAATTCTGCCAATTTTCCAACCGCAATTGACTTCAACCATTGGCCTTGGGCCTAGCCAATAGAACAAATATCAATACAGCCTCTAATCTTATAAAAAAATCACACATGCTCCTCCTCATTTCCGTAAATTAAGGTACGCAACTCAACTAGTGAAACCAACTCATTCTACTCACCTTCTCTTCCTTCCCTTGAGGTGGAGGTGGAGATGGAGAAAGTAAACATGAACCGAAATAGCCCCAAAAGAACTAAGACAAAGAAGAAGCCACTTAAGGTGGTTTATATTTCAAATCCTGTAAAGCTCACTGCAACCGCCGCTCAGTTCCGAGCCGTCGTTCAAGAGCTCACTGGCCGGGATTCGAATATCGCTGATACAATGGTTGATCAATATTATGGCGATACGTCGGTCGTTACCGATACGATCAACACAGAGGACGAGGCAATACGAGATCTGGCTCCGGATCAAAAGGTAGGGGTTGTGGTTAGCAGCAAAGGTATGGCTGATCATGAAACAGTTGATCAGTTGGCTGAAGAGGCTTTTACCTCGCCACTTTTGGATAATTTCTCAGCTTTGTGTGAGTCTCAGCATGTAGGAAATGGTTTTTGGGAGTATTGATTTTAATATTTTAATTCTTCCCCTTTTGGATAGCTTTGCCTTTTAAGGATTGTAATAGTTTGGATTTTTCCTTTTGATTCTCCTCTCTTTGTTAATGAATGAATTAGCTAGGATCAATATCCATGCATTAATTATGTTCGATCGGCTAGGTTTGAAATTTTTCATGCGCATCAATGAAATTATATGGAAAATGGATCATGGATGTTATTTTGGGGATGATATCTTTAATAAGATAAAAGGGGCATGCAAGGATTTTTAATTTCCTTTTCAGAGAAATTAATTAAAGGTATTTCTATACTTGTTGGTGTGTATATAATTAAGTGCTTTGTATACATTTTGTAGAAGCTACAATGTCATTTATTTTCTCCCTTTTTTGAGTATATTCTCTTCTTTGATTAATTGTTACATAATTAACTTAGATGTACATACTATTGATTTCATAGATATATATTTACTAACTATAACTCGACTCGATCGAGAGTATAAATTAATCTGTGAAGAGCAATAGCTAGTGGTCTAAAATTAGCAAGCTGTCCATTTCTTTTTAGTCTTTTGCTTTAGAGTTTAGAATAGCCTACAAGTTCATGAAAAGAGTCGTGCTATCAAGCTATATATATATGCATGACAAAGATATATCTTATAATTAATTCTAGTATTTATGTTGGTTACAGTCTAAATCTCATCCTTTTTTTTATTATTCAAATAGGTGACTTGAGCATTGACATGATCAATACATCAAAAGATATATATATATATATATAGTCCAAATCAATTTTTATCAAGGTTCTAAATAACGCGCTATAGCGGTGCTGTAGCGCCGCTATAGTGTTTTCAGACCATAAAAGCTATGACGCTATAGCGGCGCTATATGGGCATAGTGCTGTCTTTTTAGCTGTTCCGCTATGATGCGATAAACGTTATTTAAACCTTTGATTTTTACATTCTTTAAAATTTTGTTTTTTGTTTTTTTGTATTGTTGAAACGAATAGCAATATAGCATTAATTATTGGACATGCAATGTATAATGACTATTTAAGATTTATATTAAATTAATGATCAAATTATTTTTTACTTCGATTCAGTGTATTTTATGGCATTAAAACTAATTATATGCATGATTAGTTGCCCGTTTGGTTTGATTTGTTTCTTTTTGCAATCTTTTTCATCAAATACAGCCCTTAATTTTATTTTAAGTTATCATTTTTGGTTTATAATAATACATGACTTGATGCTGAACATTTTTCAAAATTTATGAAATACTTGATGCTCAAAACAGTTGAGCTGAAAATAAAAACAATGTTTTAAAGTGAGCAAAAATCAAAAGTGAAAACTGGAAATCAAATTGTGATCCTTCTCACTGTGACTAGCCGTGTGATGTTGTGTCCAACAAAGAATTGCAGTTGCCATAGAATGTCCTCCAACAAAGATTTTTTTTTTTTTTTTCGTTCGTCCCGTCGTGGTTCTCTCCCACTCGAGAACCCAAACCATGTAACCAATTGAGGTTAATATAAATGAGAGAGTGACTCTCGTTGTTTCTCAAAAAAAAAAAAAAGCAGGTCGTCAGGCTCCTTGCTGGTATTTATGAAAATTTGTGCGCAACATAGTCTCTTTGTTCAGCTGTAAGTAGGCCAACCTTGGCGTTGTCTGTTACATCGATTGCTGGTTTTGTTGGCCGATCGTGAGATGGTATGTGCGTCCTTAGTGTGTTGTAAACCTGCATAGTGTAAGCACAATCTTTTTTTTTTTTAAACTTAGTAGAAGCTATCAAGTATTGGATTCATTAAAGATTCCGGTTACAACTGTACATCCGTGTTTGTTATAAGTACTTCACTTACAAAATTAAAGGTGCAAGAAAAAATACACCCTCCTTGCTGTAGATTACCCCTGGTTAACCTATGCCCTTTTTTGTGGCCGTCTCCCTACAATATTTCAACCATAAAGACCCTTCTTCAATCGCCTTTGCAGCCGGTAATCTAGGCACACGATGCTCATGAACCTCGAGGCCCAAACCCATTTACTGACTGATCTGCATTGAGTTTTTGATGCATCTCATGTTTGGCAAACTGAAACTTCTTGGTACATGAGTTTGAACCCCAAAAGGGCTTCGACTTCTCTCCAAACTATAGTTGCATAAGGGCATGAAAAGAAGAGGTGCTTAGCAGTCTCAAGGTCACAGGAGTCGCACACAACACATTTTCCTTCACAGTTCATATGCCTTCTGAGCATAACCTCGTG
The DNA here is from genome assembly GCA_025461125.1 of Carex kokanica. Classification (NCBI taxonomy): domain Eukaryota; kingdom Viridiplantae; phylum Streptophyta; class Magnoliopsida; order Poales; family Cyperaceae; genus Carex; species Carex kokanica. Next base: position 588,274 of record JAJGRX010001428.1, read on the forward strand.
TGTCAAAATTCGTGTAAGCACAATCTTGGAACAAGTTGCCTCTGATTTACATAAGGTGCACGTGCTCACCATTGTTGAATTTTTGAGACTGAGAGGAATATGAAAAAGATGATGAGAAAGTTATATTCAATTCTGATGTTACATGGTGTATTTATAGACACACTACAACGGTTCTCTATTTTCTAATTACAACGGTAAAATTTCTGAGTTAGGTGAAAAGGTGGAGTTTAATTTAATTCAAGAACTTGTGTCAAATTGCCAACAAGCCAAAGATTTGATTCAAACTATGGATCTTGATTCTGACCTGAGGGCCACCCTTTAGCGCCATGTAAGCTTTAAGATCCAAAACCCCAAGTCCGATCCTCCCAAGCTTTTTGGGACGCATACGAGCTTCCAATTTGCAAGAGTTCAGTTTCTTTTGCTGTTTAATTTGTTACGCCGTTCCATAGGAAGCGGCGCCTAATTTTGTCTATCTCACATAGGATCCATTCCAGCAGTTTGATGACAGACATGAAGTGTACAGGTAGCGAAAAAAAGATTGTGTTTAATAAGAACAAGTGCTGCATATAGGGTGGGAAAAATAGCACGGCGGAGCTGGCTCTGTCACGAAATGGTACGGTTACGGTACGAAACGGTACAGTTACAGTACAGAACAGTACGGTTACAGCACGGAACGGTACGGCATGCGTGTCAGTTACGTGCCGTGACTCGCGTGTCCCGTGCCGTAACCATTCGCGTGCCGTGTCTATCTTTTGAAACCTTGGCACGGTACGGCACGTGAAAGATTTAGTCACAGCACGGCACTTAGTCACGCGAGTCACGTGTAATTAGGACTATTAGATATTGATTTAATGGTGAATCTTGAATAAACTAACCTAAATTATGATTAAATGGTAACGCGAGTCACGTATAGTCACGACACGTTTAGGATCGGCGTGACCATTCGCGTGCCGTGACCACCCCTTAACATTTTGGTCACGGCACAACACGAGATCAAAGTCACGGCGTGTTAGTCACGTCGCTGCACGGCACGGACGGCACGTTTTTTCCACTCTAGCTACATATATAGCACATAGCTCAATTTACAATACTCATACTATTTTACTTAAAATTATATAAAAATTCATACGTAAATATATAAAAAAATTAAAAGTCAATTAACTCATTCATATAAGTTCCATCCACTTCTGAAGGTGACTATTATTGATTTCGGTTGTTTCCACAACCTGTCACATGACATGTGTCCGTATCAGGGTTTTAAATAGCGTTCTATAGTGCCGCTATAGTTTTTTCGAATCATAAAAGCTATGGCGCTATCGACACTATAGCGCTCTATTTAGCGCTATAGCGGCGTTATATGAGCATAGCTTTTTAACCGTTCCACTATGGCGCGATAAACGCTATTTAAACCTTTGGTCCATATTCATTTGCATGTTATGATTATCGTTCGATAAAAATGACACGGATCGACCTGATCATGAGGACTTGTGGTCACATGATTATGCTTAATATTATATTTCTTTATCATTTTTCCATCTTTTTAATATTTTTCTGATATTTTTTTCTTTTTTAAACAAACTTAAAGTTCAAAAATATATAATTAAATATAAATGAACGTGATACATAACTACCTTGAACAAACCTGACTACTCGCCGCACGTGATCACATTATGGTGTAACTAACATGTTGTGACCATTTACGTATTGTGACTACGGACATAAAAACTTGATTTATGTCAAAGTAGATGTAATAATTCTTATCTTAAGTTAACAATGATTCTACCCTTTGATGTTAAGGATTTACCAGAACAGGTAACTCTGAACAGGAAATTCTGGCACTTCCTGTGGAGCTTGGCCTTCTCCTGGCCATGGAAGAATCAGAGGAGGACCAAGGGGACATTTTGGATATTATCATGGTTTTAGAGGCTGGGAACAATACCCGGCATCTAATGTACGGCGAAGAGATCCCAAGAATTGAAGATGACTCAGACTGACAAGTTTTTGCTATTAAATTCTAGTAGTATTAATATTTCAGTGCTTTTTATTTTGTTGAACATGATTTGTTTTGTATCATGGTATTTCATATTTCTCTAGGATTTTATAAGTAAATGTAGCTGTGGTATGCTGTAAGAATTGATGTAACACTTTGTTGTAGAAATCGGTACCATTTTTTGGTATCTCTTTTCACTTTTCAGCTTGTGGTTTCATATATATATATATATATAGCTTTCCACACTCTCGAGTATGTTTTTTTCCCCACCGCTTGATAATTGCAACTCAAACCATATTAAAGTAATAAGTCAGTTACACAAAATATATATAAATAATGACCCTATCGAATTCATATTATACTAGTTGTTGAGTTTCAGAATCTAAGATGTTTAAAATAATAAAAATAAGGGCAACAACGCAAAGTAACACAGCAAAATATAAAGTTAAAGAGAACAAAATGATTATGAGAGCCCAGACCAACATTTTGGGCCCAGAGAATTCAGCCCATGAAGATGATATTTTGTAGTCAATACAATTTAATGGCCACTATGCTTTCCAGCCAAAATTTTGGATTTGTTTCTTCTAAAATAGACCAAAATTATATATAATTTCTTATTTTTATATTTATCCTGAGCTTGTTGTCAGTTGTCACGGTTGTACAGACATAGGGAGCCAAAAAATTGATATTCTATTTATTCATTAAATTGATTATTATTGTTGTGTGTTTGTGATGTGAACTTGTGGTAATCATAAACATTTGAAGCCTTTTGAAATCGGTACCTCTCAGTCATGGACTCATATATATATATATATATATATATATATATGTTCTTCTGTAAAAACCTGTATATTATATTTTTTTTATATAACAAAAAAAAAAGTATCGTAGAGGCCAAGCTTATTAGCACAATTCATATAATAAGAAAGAGTAGTACATGTTTGAAAGAACAAGAAAAAGGATGCTCAGTGCTTAACAGGTAACTGAACCAAAATTAAAATGAAGTAAAAAAAATAAGATTAAGCAAAATGGTTTCAGTAAAGAAGAATTAATTATATTCCCTGTAAAGTTGACATTCTCTCATTCTTATGTATTATTATTTAAAGTAGTAGAAGAAGCGGGGAACCGTTTAAAGTTGGAGCATGTTTTTCTTTACTGAAGAATAACACCACTTCTGATTAGTTTTCATCTGGAAAAGCTCCTTTCAAATAATTCTCATCAATTACTATCCTTTATTATATGCTCCATCTTCAGTGGCGGATCCATGATAACTATATGTAGATTGAGGAGGGTTCAAATGCACCATAATTTTTGTGCTCTAATATGTTTCACATTCTTTATCTCCATTTTCAAAGTCCGCACAGTTGATCGAACCATTCAATATGATCATCATAATAAAATATGCTTGGAGGCCAAATTTTATATTTTTTTTAGATTTTTTTTTTACTATTTTTTTATATAGGTACAATATCACTTTATCGGATGGTCCAGAATCTTCTTAAAAAAATGATTTGTACCTATCTAAATAAATAGTAAAAAATGCTATAAAAAATATAAAATTTGGTCTCCAAGCATATTTTATTATGAAGATCATGTTGAGCGGTTCAGATCGACTGTTCGGACTTTGAAAATGGAGATAAATAATGTGTAGCATATTGGAGCACAAAAATTATGGTGCATTTGAACCCTCCTCATGTAGATTATATATCGTAATTTCAAATTTTACTATTAATTTAAAAATAAGAGTCATAGTGGCAATTTTATAGACGTTAATTTTAAGTTTTTTTTTTTTACATTTTCTACTTAAAAAAGAAAATTAGAAAGTAAATCAGGTCAATTTTTTCAGAAAAAAAATGAGGTTAAATTAATCCAATCTTGTAGAGAACTTTTGTATGCACAAAACTACAATCACAATTTCTATAGTGAGTTTTCAAAGAGTTAAATAAAATTAAAATTGAAACGTAAATTTAGAAATATGTTATTCGTATATATAGTCTAACAGTCAAATTTTATGTAACTTATGTAATTTTTTTTTATGATTCATCAGCGAGAATTGATTTCGGGCGTTGAAGTTTTCGAGCCACTAGTGATATATTGGATAATAAATTTATAATTTTATAAACATGATATGTATTTAATATTAGATTGAGACAGCAAAACGTGATAACTTGTGCTCGAAATTTTTAAATGTAGCACCAATAAAAAAAAAAAAATCAAAAAGGCACCAAATCTGAAAAATTTCAGAAGTAGCACGGCCACAAATTGGCTGAGCGACCTCATTTACTGGGGACCGCATTTTGGCTGAGCGGCTGGGGCCGCATTTCGGCTGAGCGGTCCCCTATTTTTTTTTTATTTGAAACGAAATTTGTTTTTGGTGTTTTGTTAGTTTGTTATAGAAATGATTGTATTTGTTTACGTTTTAGTTTGTAATGTTGTTTAAATTGAAGTATTTTGTCGTAACGTATTTTAGAAATGTCCGTTCGTTTGAAATATTTTATATATGTCATTCGTTTCAAATATTTTTTTTGTACAAGGAGATAATGATATAATGAACAAATAAATAAATAACCAAAACAAATAACAAAGCAACAAAATAAATAAGTGACATAATCTAACAAATAAGTCCAGTATCTGACAAAACATCTAACAAATAAGTCCAGTATATGACATAATCTACAAATCATACATCTTCCTGAACCCTCGACCCCGAATACGAAGGGATTTGAAACTTCTTGAATCGACACTAAAAATGAAACTGGCGGTCCTCTTTTATAGGCTCTGCAGGGGACCTCTCAGCCGAAATGCGGCCTCATTTCTGGGGCCACTCAGCCGAAATGCGGTCCCCAGTAAATGGGGCCGCTCAGCAAATCTGCGGCCGTGCTACTTCTGGAATTTTCCAGATTTAGTGTTTTTTTTTTTTTTTTATTGGTGCTACAATTAAAAATTTCGGAACTTGTGCTATATTTCTTAGAGGTGGTGCTGTATGACCAGATTAGCAACAAAAATCCACTCATTGTGCTTCTAAATTTTAAATTAAGAGGATCTAATACACTAATAGTGAAATGCTCTATCTATTTCTCGTTGAAGAAATAGTTGCGGTTATCACTTCTTTAAAGGCAATTATTTTGTTGGACCTTTGGAATGGGGGAAATTTTTTATCCGTAGAAATTAAGAAAAGAAAAAGAGAGAAACATAAAGAGTACATCATATTTTTTATGGGTAGAAAGATCGGTAAATCTTACCAATTTAAAAACTAGTTTGTTTTTTTCCTTTCAATTTTTTCTAGTAAAATATAATTTTTTTAACAAAAATAGATAGAGTATTTTAAAATTTAGATATAATAGAAATATTCTATCTATTTTTTGAAAAACTTGTCATATTTTATTAAAAATCTAATATAAGAATTCCCTCCGTCTATACATCAGTTTTAGAAAAAATAAAAAAATAAGTTTGGATCGGTAGAATTCCTACCAATCCAAACTTTTTGAGTTTTAGGATCGGTAGAAATCCTACCAATCTTTCTACCAATCAAAAATATAATGTACTCTTTTTGTTTCTCTCTATTTCTTTATTTTAATTTCTACAGATAAAAAATTTCCGGAATGGGGTTAATCTTTTGTTTTGTTTTTTAAAAAAAAACTTTTATATGTCCAGAAAAGTGTTGTTCCAATGTTGCCATTTCCCGGGATTTCATATTCCTTTTGTCTTCCACTCTTCCTTTAGAATTGGGCACTGTGTAACTTATTGTTATTTTTGTGGGGTCCGACTCTGTTGATTTTCTATCAGAAAAGCAGCAACCAGCTTTTTCAGATTCAACCATTCAAATTCGTTGAGATTTGTGCATGAAAAAGTTTCTGTATCGAGATGCGCGAAATGAAAATTTTTGAATGGTTAGATGCAGAAAAGCAGGACCCTGCTTTTCTGCCGGAAAAGCAGCAGAGTTCATTCCATTTTTGTGTTGTAAATTCGTTGGCTATCTGCACATGAGAACCTCATGTTATCCAATCTTTTATTTCCATGAAATTTTTTACTCTACTTATATAATGTAGTTCCATTCCTTGTTAAATAAGAAGCTCCTTGATAAATCTGTTGGAAAATATTCCGATAATCAATTAATAATATGATTAGAGACTTAAAAATTATAAAATAATTTTATAAATAAAAATTGTAAATTTAAAATCAAGTACCTTAAATACTTTAATAAAATTAAAATAAGTGCGATCTAAAACTAAATTGTTTGATTTGTTGTGCAATTGAGTTAGACCGTTCAAAGTGAAAAATGACACCTTCATATCCAGAGTTAATTGCTTATTCATTTTAAAGTATTTGGTCTCTTCTCCAATAACACAATCACATATCGGACCGAAATTTTTATTTATAACATTTTTTCAAAAAAAAAAATAAACCAAAACACCCATGTTTCTGGTTTATTCGACTTCTACCCAGGCCGCACCGGTGATCTGCGGCCCCAAATACTGAGGTCCGCACAATGCTCCTGCGGCCCTAGTTTTTTTTTATCATAAAGGTTTTTTATTTGTTTTGGTTTTTGGTTTAAATGTTGTTTAATCTGAAAATATTTTCCGATTGTTGGATCAAATATAAAGAAGCCATAAAAATAAATATAAAGGAGCTAAATTCGGTCATTTCGTCGACTATGCTTTTCACTTCATCTCTATCCTCTATGCTAATTGCGCTAAAAATATGCTAATTACGCTAAATTGCACTAAATTACGCTTAATTATGCTAATTATGATAAAAAAAATGCTAAATTATGCTAAATTACGCTAAAATATGCTAAAATATGCTAAAATATGCTAATTATACTAAATTACGCTTAATTACGCTACATTAATCTAAATTTAGCTAATTACTCTAAATTATACTAAATTAAATAATTAAAACTAACTAAAAGGAATTAACACTAATTACAACTAAATTGTACTAATTTTGGTACATTACTAACAAATCTTAACATTTACAACCATTTTGCACTAAAAATGAATTTTAAAAAAACTAGAGGGACTTACTTGCAAATCTGAGAATAAGAGAATAAATTTGAGAGAAAGAGATAATGTGAAATTCGATAGAATGAATTTTGAGAAAAACGTCTCACCCTCCACACACATATATAAATATCTAAACCGGCCATTGGCCGGTGGAGGAAATAATAGGAACCAGCCATTAAACGGCTGATTTTGGCATTTTTAAAAATACCCTTTATTAATTTGTATTTAACTTTTAGAAATTAATAAAAATGTTGGGATTATGGCAGACAACAGTAGTTTGTGCAAGAGAACCGTCCTTGGAGGCCTTTACATTTTAAATAGAAATGATGATGCCATTCCCACAAAAAATGATATGATGATGCCGTTTGAATTTGAGAAGTTTTATCTTTACAAAGTGTCATTCTTTTTCAAAACATAGAACAAAATACTCTTCTTCTAAAATTCTTAACAAAATGCTCTTGTGGACCCCACTTGTTCCCTCTCTTTCCCTCCCTCTCACTCGTCCCTATTTACTCCCATTTATTCTTTGCTCAAGTAAAATATACAATTGTGATCTCAGTTAGTTTTGAATAATATTTACTTTTTGTGTGTATAAATAATTTAGAATAAAAAAATTTAAGTGTGAAATTTTATTTGTTAAAATCAGAAAGTATAATATAAAGGTAAATGTATAATATTTCCAACATATGGATCTTTTAAAAAATTATTATTATAAGACATGGTATTAACTTATTTCATAAAAAAAAAGTATCTAACATATAAATGTTTTTAACATACGCATATTATATAGTTTATTCAGTATGAAATTTCATATTCTTAGTTTTCACAACTATAAGAATTTTATCACATCACATGTTAAGAACAATTTAGTGAAGTACTTATACTTCAATAAAAATATAATAATTATGTATTTGATATAATCTTAAGAAATTAAGAAATAAATAACCAATGCAAGGAATATTGAGTTCGAATACTATAGCAATGAGTGGTATAGATGGTTTGGGATACATTTTTACACCTTCGAAGTGCATATCTGGTCCGATTAATTATCAGATTCAACAAAGTTTAGTTTTTAATTTTTCACCATAATGCATTTACTGGCGAGTCGTATTACTTGCATTGTAACTGATTCAAAGCTGCTGGCATTATTTATTGCATTGGTTATTTATTTCTTAATTTCTTAAGATTATATCATATACATAGTTAGTATATTTTTATTGAAGCATAAGTATCTTACTAAATTATTCTTAACATGTGATGTGATAAAATTCTTATAATTGTGAAAACCAAGAATATGAAATTTTATACCGAATAAACTAGATAAAATACGTATGTTAAAATTATTTATATGTTAGTTAAAAATATTTTATAGAATAAGTTAATACCATGTCTTATAATAATTTTTAAAAAGACCCATACGTTGAAAATATTCTACATATACACTAATACTATACTTTCTGATTTTAACAAATAAAATCTCACACTTAAATTTTTTATTCTAAATCATTTATACACACAAAAAATAAAAATTATTCAAAATTAAATGAGATCACAATTGTATATTTTACTTAAGCAAAGAATAAATGAGAGTAAATAGAGAGTGAGAGGGAGGGAAAGAGAGAGAACAAGTGGGGTCCACAAGGACATTTTGTTAAGAATTTTGGAAGGAGGGTATTTTGTTCTATGTTTTGAAAAATAATGGCACTTTGTAAAATTTTCCCTAAAAATAAGCCATTTTATATATTTTTTTTTTCCAAAATTTCGAGATTCCAGTCTCCCGATTTTAAAATTTGTAATTCAAAAATAATGTAAAATAATTAAAAAAATATTCAGTTTTATAACACATAATATATTTATATTCTTCTATAAATATAATATATTTATATTATGTTTACTATATAAACATAATATTTATATAGTAAAATAAATAATATGTTGTTAGTATAATTTAACAAATTTACGATATAGTTTAAATTAAAAAAAATGAATATAATACAAAAAGTTTATTATTGTAATGTTGGTATAATGCTTTTAGGTTAACTACTCCAAATCAAAATTTCATATCAAGAATATTAGGCCGTTGATGCTATGATGAAACTTTTGCAAATTTGGAAAAGTACCATTAAAGATTTTTTTTTTTTTTTTTTGAAAGCCACCATTAAAGAAATTTTAAAATAGGCGAGAATCTTAGGTAGGGATATTATGGTGGCAAACATCGAAAACGACAAGATTTGACCTCGTAAGCAAGGTGTCTAAGTGTAGCATAACCCACCCGTGCGGTATGATCCATTTTTCTATCCTTTCAAGGTGATGATTATTCTTTAATTAATTTCTCAGCGCTCAAGACAATGGTCGGCACAGTAGCCAGAATTTGTAGAAATTAATTAAAAATAATATAAGAGATACACGAATGAATGTGGTATATTGATGTCACAGTGACAAGATTTGCGAATATATCCGAATTATATCTGAATAATTAATTTTTTTTTTGTGATGCCGAACTGAACGCCAAATTATTTGGTTGACCGAACATTGACCAAATTATATCCGAATAATTCGCGAATTTTACGAACATTTCCCGAATTTTATGAATTATTCGCGATTTTTTCCCGAATTTTTTCCAAAACATTTTTTTTGGTATTTTTTTTGCTTCCTTGTAGGACTGAGATCTCTGATCTTGATTATTCCGAATCATTCCCGAATTATACCCAAATTATTCCCGAATCACGAATTTTAGACCTTGCCAAACCTTTCCAGAACAATTAAGTTGTCACTATGGTTGATGTCATAAAATAAACCAAATTATTGACACACCCTTTGGACACTTTCCGAAATTTTTATTAATACCCTAATAAAATAACGAGGAGAGTTAAAATGCAACCATTGGTTTTGTGTTTCAATCATGCTCCACGTCTTTTTCTCCGTTTTCAAAGTTCAAACAATCGATCCGAACCGCTCAATATGATCTTCATATTAAAATGTGCTTGGAGACAAAATTTTATATTTTTTGAAATTTGATTACTATTTTTTTAGATAGGTACAAAATCACTGTTTTGGATGGTCCAAAATCTTCTGAAAACAGTGATTTTGTACCTATCTAAAAAATTAGTAAAAAAATTCCAAACAAATATAAAATTTGGTCTCCAAGCACATTTTAATACAAAGATCATATTGAGCGGTTCAGATCGATTGTTCGAACTTTGAAAACGGAGAAAAAGACGTGGAGCTAATTGGAGCACAAAATCAACGGTGCATTTTAACCCTACTCTAAAAAAAAAAGAGAAGGGTTCAAATGCCTTAATTTTTTGTCTCCCCATCATGTCTCCATTTTTTAAAACTTTAATAACTCAAAATTTAAAACTTCAAAGTCAAAATAAAACCGTGAGATATGATCTATATGATTTACAGTAAAAAAAAATTATAAATAAAAAAGGAAAAAAATAATAAATTTACAGGAAAATCGTCTCAAATATCGCCCTTTTCGTCTCAAAAATCTCTTTCTCTTTCTCTCTTTTTGTTATGTGGGATTGAGTGAGTTGTGAGAGGTAAGAGAGAAAGATGAATATTTATCGAGTCTAAAATAACAAAAAAAAAAAAAATTAACTGGCCATTTTATAGTCGTTTGAGAAATATTAGAGATCAGTTATTTAATGGTCAGTTTTGATATTTTTAAAAATACTCAACTAACGTGATGGCTCGTGTATTTATTAATTTGTAATTTACTTTAGATATTAATAAAAGTGTCGAAACGAAAATAGTTAAATACTTCAACGTTAATTTTTTTCAAACTTATTCTGACTTGTTTACTGTTTGTGGCCTGTACCTATCTAACCTAAACCAATTCCGCAAGCATAGTTTAATTAGAGTCAGTATAACCTCTGTGGGCATGACTTTGCAATTCACATATAATTTTCACCTTTCTTCTTGTCATATTAAAATTATTTCAGGCTATATCAACTGTTAATTTCTAAATATATGTTAATCACATAAAAATTTAAATAACTATTACTTTTGAATGAAAAAGACCTCACACACAGGTGCCCACAGAGTTTTGATAACAGAAGAACACATACCCATCATAACGCAGCACAACCAGAGTGTTAAAAAGTGTCGCCCCCTCTTCCCTTTCTTCCCAGTCTCACTTACCAAACTCCCCATTCTCTCTCCTTTCCCCTGCGCTTTACCCCTCTCTCTCTCTCCCCACCTAATAATACCACCACCTCCTCAGTCTGATTCCTCCCCCAAATCAGAAACCCTAACCCTAGATGGCGATATCAGTTCTCACCTTCGTCGCATCTCTTGTTACTCTACTCGCGATCTGTTGGCCGGGTACAGTCTCTTCTAACTCAGAAGGAGATGCTCTTTACGCGCTTAGAAGCAGCCTCTCGGATCCAGATAATGTGTTGCAGAGCTGGGATCCTACTTTGGTGAATCCTTGCACTTGGTTTCATATCACTTGTAATCAGGATAACAGAGTCACTCGCCTGTAAGTTCAATTTCTGATCTGTGTCTAGCTACTGAAGTTCTGAATTAGAATCTCCGAATATGGTTCGAATGGAACAGTTTAAATTGGAAACTTATGGCTTGTTAATATATGCTTGAGAGTTGATTCGAGCTTAATTAAGTAAATAATTAAGAGACATCACAACTGAGATTAGTTGAGGTTTAGGGAGTAAATTAAATAAATGCTTTTTTATAGTAATATTCTTATAAAGTAAAGGTTGATTTATG